>CP025659.1:2746839-2771103 GCA_003576665.1 Ipomoea trifida | reverse complement strand
CGACAGTCCAATCACAGGGACCGAAGTCCAATCACAGGGGTAATCAACCCAATCACAGGGACCGAAGTCCAAAGTCAGAAGTCAATAGTCAATAGTAGCACAGTCAATCCAACCAACAACCTCCAACACACACTCAAGGATCCACCACTCCAAACTCATACTCAACTCAGCCCAAAAACCATCACTCAGAGTGCTCATCTCAGATATGAACACCAACCAACTCCCAAATAATAGACTCGTACAAAGGACCAAGAGGTACGAATAAATACTCATAATCAAGATATAAATATCCAATAGAATACTCCAACAACTTCAAAACAAAGAAGGAAACAAACAACGGATCACTCACTTCAACCAAACACTACCCTTACTCTCACAGAAAACCCCAACGGTTACATTTTCTCGCTAGAGCTTCCCGCAAGAGCAATTCTTACACACCGAATCAGACTCACGAATACAAAGAAAGGTTCCAGAATACAACAAATCAGATCATACTACACAAGATTTCGTCCAACAGAGGCCAAATAACATGGAAATCCAAATCAACAAAGCTCATAATCAACAATAGACCAAGGATCAAATCACAAGACCGAGAATCCAATAAACACAATAAATAACAGGCTAATAATCAAGGAATTTCAGGATTTCCAATCACAAAATAATATCATATAGAGTGAGTGTAAAAATAGATTTTGATGGACATAGTGGTTACCTTTGAAGCGTAATATTCCCAAAAGCGTACTAACCAAAGCAACACCAACTTAAGCTCGGTCCACAAGCTAGGTTCATAACCGTGAACCTGAAGAATTAATATAATTCTAACACCGTCACTAACTATTAATAACAATACTAATATTCCTATTCGGTCCATAATAATCTATAGTCCATGCTTAAAAGGTTAATGTAACATAACCAATAATACTAATCTAACCTAAGCCATACTATTATAACAAATTACTAATACTATAAACTTATTAATAATCCAAAACATTACCTTAAACAGAGTGCTTACTCCCGAAATCGAACCCTAGCCATCCAGCCAACACTCAAGGCCTAAACCACTACGCCACTGCATCACTTGGTGTTATGATCTGCGACTGCTAAAGTAATACCTTGCTGTTGTCGTTCCGGCCACCATCGACGGAGACGGGAGCGAGAGAAGGCATGCCGTTGTTGCACTTGCTCACTTCAACGTGCGGAGGAGGGGAGACCGCCGACGTCCACCGCTAGCTGTCGTTGCATGGCCGAACGGAGCATAGCACCCCGTCGAAGTCGCCCGTCGTGATTGCCGCTGCTTTCTTTACGCTGTAACGGAGAGGGGTGTTCCACCAAGGCCATCCGCAAGCTCCACTACCGTCGACCAAAGTTGCTCCTTTTTTGCCGAAGTATTCCTTGCCGTCGTCCAAGCCGCGATGAGTGGAGAACGTCCGAGGGCGAGGGTTCGTCGCTAGCTGGGTTGCCGCTGTGATCGACGAGCTGCTACGTCAACTATGGGAGTTGTACTGCATCGCCGACGTTACGAGGAATACTGGGATGACAGTGGTTGTTGCCGACTGCTGTGTTCCGCTGTTGGAGAGGAGTTGCCGCTGTCGTCGCCCAACATTGCCGAGAAGAAGAGGGTGAGGAACGTGAGCTTCATTGTTGGTCATCCTCCTAGTTGCTGCTGCCGCTGCTGCCGTCATTCTCGTCGAAGCTGGTCGCCGCCGGAGGGGGAGAGAGCGAGGATGACCGGAACAGAGGTGAGGGAGTTCAACGTTATCTTGCTACTACCGTGAGCCATACACACACGCCACCTCCGTCGAGGGTTATCGGCCGGAACCCCAGCATGCTTCTGGCTGCTTCGTCTAGCGAAAGAGGCGAGAGACGGAGAGATGATGAAACGCTTGGAAACAGAAATGGGATTGTTCAGCAGCTACTCACCTAGGTTTCCCTAATTGGAAACTTTCCCCTTTTGGGCTAGATTGGAATGGGCTAAATTAGAAGGTTGGATCAAACTATATATGAGGTATTGGATTTGGGTTAAGGATGATCATAATATATTTATTTGAACCTAGGGTAATCCATTGGGTCCATAACTTAATAATAAACATAATATAGTATGGGTTATTGTAGGAGTTGGGTCAAAACCATAGCTTATAATACATATATATATAATCATATTTATGGGCTTAATATAGTTCTTAAGAAATATAAATTATATGGGCTCAAGAATAATTAATATGGTATGGAATATATATATATATCAAATAGAAACATTGGGCCATAGACTATTTATTATTAATCTTAACAATAAATTATATATAGAAGAGTATGTAATCTCAGGCCCATAGAAAAATAATTATACTTATGGTTATTTAAATAATTATTTAATAAGAAATTAACCCCTTATAATATTCAAAAGAGTAGTAGGAATTTTCGGGGTGTTACACTCTACCCCCCTTAAAAGGAGCTTCGTCCCCGAAGCTCAGAAAACGTTTTGGGGACAGAGAGTTTCAAACTAGTACGATGGTACATATAGGGAAAATATTTATATAGTATATATGCCCGGTTAGAAAATTTGACCCAACGGGAAGAGAAAAGGGGAGGTTTAAGGTTCAAGATTCAAAGACAACGTAGGTTAAGAACGGGATCAAAAGTTATCAAGGTATCCCGTTCTACTAGATTCCTAGTAGTCATCCATGTGTGGAATTCAGCAAACTTATCTCCCCACTTTTCCGGTGGTAAATCATCAATTGTAAAGAACTGATAATTCACTCCTTTGTGCATCACCATTTCCGTGGCATTTTCAACACCAAAGTATTCCTCCTCCGTGTGACCCATTGGTTGATCAGCAGGTTGTTGAGTTGTGTACCCACCAGTTGATGATTCTACTGGATCTGCCATAAATGCTGGGTTTTCGGAATCTTGATTAGACATAAGAGAAGATTCTTCTCCTTCTGAATCTGTATATTCTTCTGATTCCATTTCAGATCGACAGTCTGATTCTTCTGATATTTCTCCAGCACTGTAAGCTTCCATGACTGGTAGATCCTCCTCAGGCAGGTCTGGTCCTTTGATAACAGAATCAAAAAGATCCTTATCGGTAATTGTTTCATGGAGCATCATTTGGGTGGTGTTTGGTGGAGGGTAAAGATCATCTGGTTTTGAGGATATGATTGGCTGGGATGGGGTGGTAGTTTTGTTCTGAAATGGTGAAAGGTCTAAAAACTTGTTGGTGTAATGGGTGAGATGGATTTCTGACTTTCCAAGCAGAGAAAAATCTTGTTTGAGAATCAGGTTGGGCCTGAGAAGTGGGTAATGGTAAAGTTGGTTGTGGTAGAGGTTGTGGATATTTTTGTTTAGGTTTACTTCTCCTATGGTACTCCTCTAGAATGGAAGAGTCTGTATGAGGGAACATGGGGTTTCCAGATTGGAACGATGGGCTTGTTAAGGAACTGGTTTGGTAAAATGGTGTTGGAGTAGAGGTAGTCGGGTATTTCTGGGGTGTTTCAAACAAGTTGGGTTGATATGGCTGTTTAGGCTTAATTTCGGCTCTTAACTGATCTATCATGCTCCGGATAGAAGCAGTTTCATTGGCTTGGTATTGGAAATGGGCTTGAAGGGATTGCCCATAAGAAGGTTTCTCAAAAGGGATCTGTTCCAATCTTTTCTCCAAAATCTGGATCCTTGAGTCAATCTTTGAATAGTATTCTCCAGATTTGTGGCTTAGCTCAACAAGGTTGTTGGAAATGGATTTGAGAGTGCGGTTTTGAGCTAAGGCATTCTCTGTTTGCCAGTTTAAAGTCTGCTCAATAGATGGTTGACTTCATTAGGGGCTGGGATCTTTGGTGCATGCATAGAACCTCCTCGCTGGAAACTTTCCAAAGGGGGAAAATCCTCTTCATAGGATTCTGAGATCACCATTGCTGGGATGGCTGGTGGAAGTGGAACTGCTATGGGCTCCTTTCTTAAGTACTCTTGCTCATAGCACTTAAGAGTTTTCTTCTTTCTTTGCAGGGGCATAGGTGGTGGTGACGGCGGATCTTCATCATCACTATCATCTCTTCTCTTGGATCTTCTCCTCCTAGAGGGTTTGCATTTGGGTCTCTTCTGTGGCTCCTCTGTTGGATAGCATTTCTTACAATCATCTTCACAAAGATCAAAGAAACAATGATTTGAAATGGGATCTTTAAACCAGTAAATTGGTTTGCCAGATCGGCTGAACGAATGAATAATTTCACTCATTCCTGTGTTCCCATAACCAAGAAAAACTGGTTCTGCATCATCATCATCTAGGTCATAGTCAAGGATCTCCTGGACATGCTCTTCTTGCCTTTGCCTGGCCTCTTCTACCATGTTGATAGATGGCAGAAACTCTGTCCTTCGTAAGTGAGCATGATTGAATGAGATTCCAACAGTACCATCCTTTCTCCTGCTGATGGTAGCCTCGTTGGATTCAATTGGCCTCCTGTTCTGGTGCAACTTCTCATAGTTGGATATCCAAGTGTCAGGAATGACTTGGATCAACTCCTCTTTAGTATATCTCCTGGGGACCTTAGTGCAAGTAACATTTCTCTGTTCATCAGTGACTAGAATGAGGGCCTCTCCTCCCCTTGGAATCCTCATATCGAAAGCATGGTCTTGCAATCGATAAGACATCTGGTAGTGGACAGTGGCTTCAACAGCATCCTGCTCAGCATACTTAGCTCCAACAATATGGACTTGAATTTTAAACATATCTAGAAGATGTGGATCCTCTAAAGATACGTTAAAATTTGGGTAGACAGTAGCACAAACAGTGCCAGAATCAAGGGTGACCTCCATAGTGGCTATCAACGCATGTTGATATTCCAAATATCTAGAATCAAGGAGACATAGTTTGGCAACTACAGGTTGACCCTTTCTGCCATAGTAGGTTATGGCAAAACGGATTGCTCCGAAATGGATATGTGTATATCCTTCTCTTTTCCATATGGCTGGGAATTCATTAGGGATTTCAAGGGTAATGAACTGTTCCTGGTGAGTAGAATAAATGGGACATCTGCTCATGGCTGAGGCTGAGATGTATTCCTTGGGAACTAAAGACCTTTTCTGGTAGATGGCTTTAAGAGATTTGACAAGAAGATTGGATTGGTTTCTTTTGTTGAAAGCGGTGTAAGGATTTAGAAGGGGCAGATGGGTTTCTTCTATTTTTTGGTCCTCTTTAAGATAATTTATCTCATAGAGATAATCCATCTTAGAA
The DNA here is from genome assembly GCA_003576665.1 of Ipomoea trifida. Taxonomy (NCBI): domain Eukaryota; kingdom Viridiplantae; phylum Streptophyta; class Magnoliopsida; order Solanales; family Convolvulaceae; genus Ipomoea; species Ipomoea trifida. The sequence continues at coordinate 2,765,882 of CP025659.1, read as the reverse complement.
GAGAGGGATTTTTTGAAATGAGGATTTTCTAATGAAAAGGAAGAACGACTAGGTACAATAGAGGTAGATGTAGAAGCTGAGGATGAAGACATATTTGAGAAATATGAAGGTTTTGAATAAAGAGATATGGTTGGCTCTGATACCAAAATCGGGGGTGTCGCTCAACAGGTTGAGAATTAGGTTCAAGGTAAGGTGAGAGAAAACTAAAAGCCTCTCCTGGGCATAACAACAAGACTCTCGAACCGCTTTATGAATCTAACTTCTCTACATGTTGAGTTTATATGAGACTCGATAGCAGGAACAAAACCATAAATCTATTCAAAACCTTCAACTGAAAAACTTAGAAACTCATGATTTTACAAACTGGGAAATTTTATATTTCAAACTGCGATATCTTACAAAGCAAACTGAACCTCCTTTTATAGGGATCAAGGATGGTTCTCGAAATACAATACAGCTGCTTACAATTATTACAATACATGTGGCCGACAAAGTGTGATGGCCTTCTTGACATAAAGTAAAGCTACTTTAATAAGCTTTAATAAAGTTGTCTAACACGCCAAACTGATAAGATAAGATAACTCTGACATGACCCTGTCAGGAAGGGAATCTTATCTTTGAAGATAAGATTTTTGTAACACCCCGTAAATTCGTTCAAACCTTTCGGTCGATAATTAATTCCTTGGGCAATTTAGTTACTTTAATTGGGCTAGTTCTTTCAATTTAATACATAGATATATATACACTCTCATTCTATATGATATTTTTGGTGTTGGAAATCCTGAAATTTCTTGGTGTTTAGCCCTATTCTTGGTTGTATTTTGTTGGAATTTATTGATCTTGTGTCTTGATCTTGGCCTATTGTTGTTATGATCATTTGTTAGTTAGATTTCCATATTTTTGGCCTCTAAATAGATGAAATGTTGGTGTATTTGGATCTGATTATTGCTCTCTGGAATGTTTTATTCGTGTCTGAGCGTGTCTGGAAACTGGGAGGGTGAGATGACCTCGCGGAGGACCCTAACGGAATAATGTCACCCGTTGGAGTGCTCCGCAAGGCCATCGCGGAGGAGAGTGACGGGGAGAGGTGGTCCGCCGAGGGGCTCCGCCCCCTTCGTGCGGAGGTGACTAGCGGTGGACTGTGTTCCGCCGAGGTGTTCCGCACGGTTTCTGGAAATTTGATTCCAGAGGCTGTTCTGAGTGGTTGTTGTCTGTTGTTTCCCCTTTTGTTCTGATTATTGTTGGAATGTTTTGTTGGGTATTTTACCATGTCTTTGGAGTATTTATTCATGCCGTTTGTCGGGTATTTATACCATATCTTGGAGTATTGATTCATGTCTTTGGTTTCCCTCTTTGTACTCTTGGTTTATTAATTCCTTGAATTCATTACCTAGGAGTTGGTTTGTGTTCATAGTTGAGATGAACACTTTGTACACTTTGGCTTCGTTTGGATGAGTCTTGGTTTATGATTCGTTCAGTTAATCATTGTTGAGTATCCGTTTTGAACTATTGAACCGTTTGTTGGTGTTTATATTTTATATGGGTGTGTAAACCTATTTACAAGCTTATGTATATCTATATCTCCTTGCGGGTGTGAATGGTGGTTGCTTAGCAGTCTTTTGCTAATGGTTCTTTGCGTGTTTTCCAGGTATGGAGTAAGTCTGAGCGCGAGCGCGTTAGAGCCTACCTTGTGGCGATGCTTAGACTTAGTTTATGTTGTTTAGACTTTGGTTTTTGGGCATGTGTGCCATTTGAGATTTTATATACTCTTGACTAGTGGTTGGATATTGTTGAACATGACTTGAGGATTTATTTTCATTCTATGCATGACAGTTTAGTTCGTTTCTTATGGTTAGCCTGTGCATCTAGGCTGTGTTTACTACCTAGATGTGGCATGATGCCCCTTAAGTTTTAAATTCGCTTCCGCTATGTTATGTTGTTGGTTGAGATAGGCAGTTGTCGTGTTGAGTTTTATCTATCTCAGCTTGTGTGAGGTTGGGGTGTCACAGTTGGTATTAGAGCCTGTGTTGAGGTCTAAGTAGAGATCCTAGGGTTGTAATCTGAGACTCTAGGACTTGATCAGTAGAAATTAAGATGTTTGAGAATCCTAGGATGTGTGAATTCTAGGCCGCGAGGTGAGGACTCGTTTACTTGCTTTTGTTTTATGCTTTGTTTGTTGTTTGTTGTTTGCCTGTTGTGAGCTTGTTCTCACTTTCTTTCTTGCGTGTTTGGGAAAGGCCGACCGCATTGGTTCTCGCTTTCTATTAGTTATCTCACCCTTTAGCGATCATGGTGCCACCACGACGACGTGAGGACTTCCCGGAGGTGCCCTATGTCGAGCAGCTGATGCAAAACCTCCAGCAGTTGACGCAGATCACGCAGCTTTTGTGGAACGCGATGGTTCAGAACAACCAGCGCGGGCAGCCGGACCTTGTTCGGAGGGTACGGGGCAGCACCCACCCTTCTTTGCCGGGGAGGAGGATCCCGTGATCCTCGAGGAGTGGATCCGGGCGCTTGACAAGATCCTGGAGGTGGTAGAGTGTCCACCGGGTCGCCAGGTGGAGATGGCGAGTTTTTACCTGAAGGAGGAGGCTGATCTTTGGTGGGTCCACGGCGGACCAGCGATGCGACAGGAGCCCGACTTCGGGTGGGAGACCTTCAAGGATCGGCTGAGAGCTCGTTTCTACCCGGCCCACGTGAAGGCGGCGATGCAAGAGGAGTTTCTACATCTCAAGCAGGGGTCGAGAACAGTGCAGGAGTATCATAGACGCTTCCTGGAGTTGGCCCGTTTTGCGCCGACGTTAGCCCCTACCAAGGAGACCCGGATCGAGAGGTTCGTGGCTGGGCTGAACTTGGAGACGCGCATGGCGTTGGTCGTGTTCAAGTTCCAGACGCTGAGTGAGGCCTACAGCAGTGCCGCAGACCACTACCGTGTGCTGACCATCCGACGAGGGATCCAAGACCGCTCGAAGCGGCCGGCAGAGGGTGGAGCTTCAGACTCCAAGAGGCACAGACCCGGGAGTTCCGGGATGGGAGGTGGCTTCCAGCGAGGTGGTGCTAGCCACAGCGGTGGATCTCGCCCTAGCTTCGAGCAAGGATCAGGGGGCGATGGAGCGCGTACTCGACACTTCCACTGCAGGCGATGTGGGAGAGATCACCCTGGGCGAGACTGTGAGGGGCGGCTAGTGGAGTGCTTTAGCTGCGGGTTGCGAGGACACAGAGCCTACGAGTGCACAGCCAAGAAGGGAGGTCCACCCCAGTCCAGACCGAGCCCGACTCAGGGGGCCCCAGCAGCGACCCGACCCTCCAGGGAGGCTGAGGGTAGTGGAGGTAGCCGGCCGAGTGGAGGCCGAGGGCAGCAAGCGGGGCCGCAGCAAAGAAAGATCTTCGTGATGGGCCGCACCCAGGCAGAGGCGAATGGGCTTGAAGAAGGTAACCCTCGAGCTTAATCTTTAATTACGTGGCTTGTAAGCGCTTTTAGGGTCTTTCTTTAAGCGTTTGTAGTTAGTCGAACCGTTAAGTGACCCGTAGGTGACCTCTCGTTAGTTAGAAGGCTTTAAGACGCGTTTGTTAAGAAGTTTGAAGACCCGACCTTGTGTTAAGTGGTTGGGAAGTTCGTGAAGCTAAGTCAAAGGAAAAAGGAAGGGAAAAAGGAAGAAATAAGTGGTCAGCCGAAGAATGTGCACGCTGAGTATCGAACCCGCGCCAAGCGCCAAAGGGGAGAAGTGACCGAACCATTGGACCATACTGACTTGTTGGTTTGTAATCGCAAGACTCTGTTTTTATTTCTAAAGGCTCAGTAGACCGACCGTGCGGTTGGGAGGCACGAAGCAGTGCTCCCCGTGAGAGCGTTCCGCGTGCGCGTGCGGAAGAAGGCAACGGATCGGCACCCTCCGTTAGCGTGTTCCGCGAGGGAAAGGAAAAGAGAGAAACGGCATCCAGTCTTCCGCTGAGGCGATCCGCACGTTGCAAGGGCACATGCGTCTTTTGCGCAATTCGAGCGAATTAAAAACCCTAAGTGTTTCGTCTTGTCTCTCCGCTTCTTCTTTTCCTTCCCGTAGCAGCCAGAGCGCAACAGAGCACCAGAGACCGTAGTATTCTTCCGTCACCAGCGCCCAGACCACGCACCGCCGTCACCCGAGTCCGCGACCTCCATCCGTCAACAGCGCCCAGCTACGCGTGTTTTCCGCAAAGGTCCGCATCTTCGATCGTCGTCGTTTTTCTTCCACAGCAACACCGAGTTCGACACCCAACATCAACAACAATGTCAAGGAGAAATCAGCCCGGTGAAGGGGAAGGCCCGAGCAACATCCGTTACTCCATAATAGACGGTAAAGCTCTTGACCCGTTACACTTTTCGCCCGAAATAGTGAATATGTTGAATTATCAGGGTTTGTTGGAGTTATTTCTACGAATTGAAAATGTGGTTTATCCCAATTTGGTCAATCAATTTTACCAAAACATGAAAGTTAAGACTGTCAACCAAGTGCCCGTTCTCACTTCGATAGTGAAGGGCGTGAGGATTTCGTTTGACCCGCCCAAGTTGGCTAGGTTGCTCAATTTGCCGTTAGGAGGTGTCAGTGAGTATGAGCGCAGCGCGTGGATTGAGACACAGGATGTGGGTTTCCGAGATTATTTGAGGTATATGTTGGGACAGGATGAGGGTATTGCTTTAGACACCCGCCCCGATAAGCATAATCTGACTGGTGAGTAGAGGATTCTGACTTTGTTGATTGGAGAAAGTTTGTTGCCCAACCGAAACAACAACAAGGAGGTTACGGCAATAGAGTGTGCTTTTGCGTACTTCCTGAAGCATCGGGTGAAGTTTGATTTGCCCAGTCTGATGATCTCACACATGGACTTCTACAAGACCGTCAAGAGACGCAACCTACCCTACGGGATGGTTCTGAGTTGGATATTCCAGAAGAAGAGGGTTAATGTGACTGGGGAGTTGGCAAGGCAGCCGGTTCATAGCACGTTCAACGCGCCGAGTCTGCAGTTTTCTGGGCTGTTTCAGGTAGATGGGAATGAGTACATCACGGCCCATGAGCTAAGTAGGATGCCAGCCGCCGAGAGCAGGGAGCTGATTGAGCGCTATCATATTCCACACAAGAGGCTGCGAGGATTGGTCGCGCCTCAGCAGGCTGAGCAGGCAGGTGGTGATGAGGAGGATGACGAGTCTGAGGAGGAAGCTGAAGAAGAAGAGCCCGTGGGTGAGGCTGACCGAGAGCACCGGAGGAAGGAGCAGCACGATCCCTTAGCTCCTACGCCACCAGTTGGCCCCGTACTCCGACAGCTGCAGGAGATGCACCGGATGGTAGAGGTGAGGTTTAATTCGCTAGACTTGAGGGTGGATCGCGGCTTCCAGCGTTTGGGCTTCATCGAGGCCAAGCTAGGCATTGAGGTGCCACCGGAGTATCAGCAACCTTATCCTTATCCATATCCTTATCCGCACCACGGTCCAGGCAGTTCTTCTCAGGGAGGCCACCCAGGTTAGTTGATAGTTTTCTCGTTAGTGTTAGCTCCGTAGTAGAAACCCTTTAATCTAGGTAATTTGTTAGTTTAAGTTCTTGCATGCTAGTTTGGGTTGGGTAAGTTATGAGTTTAGGATGCTAGAAGTGTAGTATGTTCTTGAGTTTAGGATTTGTTGAGCAATCGTTCTCTTTAATCTTCCGTTGAATCTTTGTTTCCTTTGAATGGTTCCGTTTCCAGTTCCCGTGAGCTTTGAGCTTCGGGGACGAAGCTCCTTTTAAGGGGGGTAGAGTGTAACACCCCGTAAATTCGTTCAAACCTTTCGGTCGATAATTAATTCCTTGGGCAATTTAATTACTTTAATTGGGCTAGTTCTTTCAATTTAATACATAGATATATATACATATTTCTTGAGCCTAATTTAATTATTCTAATTAAGAGCCCAATTCTTGAATTTATTCTTGTAAGGGATTTTATTCAATTTGGATCCTTACAATTCTTATAATTAAATTATTCTTACATGGCCCAATTTCTTATATATATATAAGTATAATGTCCTTAAGACATCTTATGGGCTTCTTTATTCTAATATATGTATTTAATTGTAAGGGATGAATTCATTAGCACAATTTATTAATCTTCTACATATTAAATTCTTGTAAGTAATATAATATATGATTTGAGCCCATTCCACATTAAAGTCTTCCACCCTAATACATTATATGTATTCTAGTATATATATTCAAGATTAAAAATCCCTAAAGGTTTTCACTCCCTCCCCTCCCTACACTCACTATTCACGCCATTTCCATCTTCATTTCCTTCCAAATTTGATCTTCATTTCTCCTACAAGTTTTCAAGTCAAGATTGCTCCTTTAAGCTTGTTTAGGATTGGGTAAGTGCATCTAGCTAAGAATCTACCTTGCATTTTATGGTTTTGCTAGTCTTTTTGCATATTCTTATGTGTGTTCTTTTGGGGTTCTTTGGGTAAAAGATGATAAAGAAGGTGGTGGCCTGGGGCTTTGTGATCATTGTTGAGGCTTGGCTAGGTGGAAGAAAGCTCTTTGAGGTAACCACTATGTCCATCAAAATCTATTTTTACACTCTCATTCTATATGATATTTTTGGTGTTGGAAATCCTGAAATTTCTTGGTGTTTAGCCCTATTCTTGGTTGTATTTTGTTGGAATTTATTGATCTTGTGTCTTGATCTTGGCCTATTGTTGTTATGATCATTTGTTAGTTGAATTTCCATATTTTTGGCCTCTAAATAGATGAAATGTTGGTGTATTTGGATCTGATTATTGCTCTCTGGAATGTTTTATTCGTGTCTGAGCGTGTCTGGAAACTGGGAGGGTGAGATGACCTCGCGGAGGACCCTAACGGAATAATGTCACCCGTTGGAGTGCTCCGCAAGGCCATCGCGGAGGAGAGTGACGGGGAGAGGTGGTCCGCCGAGGGGCTCCGCCCCCTTCGTGCGGAGGTGACTAGCGGTGGACTGTGTTCCGCCGAGGTGTTCCGCACGGTTTCTGGAAATTTGATTCCAGAGGCTGTTCTGAGTGGTTGTTGTCTGTTGTTTCCCCTTTTGTTCTAATTATTGTTGGAATGTTTTGTTGGGTATTTTACCATGTCTTTGGAGTATTTATTCATGCCGTTTGTCGGGTATTTATACCATATCTTGGAGTATTGATTCATGTCTTTGGTTTCCCTCTTTGTACTCTTGGTTTATTAATTCCTTGAATTCATTACCTAGGAGTTGGTTTGTGTTCATAGTTGAGATGAACACTTTGTTCGGTTGTTTTGGGTTGAGGTTGGAGTATGAGTATGTGGTGGTGGATTTCTTGGTATCTTTTGGAGGTTGTTGGGTGAACTAACTGTGCTACTATTGACTATATTTGGACTTCGGTCCCTGTGATTGGGTTCATTACCCCTGTGACTGGACTTCGGTCCCTGTGATTGGGTTGATTACCCCTGTGATTGGACTTAGGTCCCTGTGATTGGGTTCATTACCCCTGTGATTGGACTTAGGTCCCTGTGATTGGACTTCGGTCCCTGTGATTGGGTTTTTACCCCTGCGTACCTGACTTCTGATTGGGGTTGGGTTTGGTATGATGGTTGGTATGACGGTTTGGAGGTTGGCGTTGGGAGTTCTTTCTTGGTTATGTATTCGTGAGTTCCTTGTGTTATTTGGTTGATACCTTGTCGTTCTCGTTTATGGTTGGTTACATCTTTATGGTTGTTGTTCAGTGGGTATATTGGTTATGGATTCGTTGTCTTATACTTTTGTTGTTGATTGTTGGCTTCGTTTGGATGAGTCTTGGTTTGTGATTCGTTCAGTTTATCATTGTCGAGTATCCGTTTTGAACTATTGAACCGTTTGTTGGTGTTTATATTCTATATGGGTGTGTAAACCTATTTACAAGCTTATGTATATCTATATCTCCTTGCGGGTGTGAATGGTGGTTGCTTAGCAGTCTTTTGCTAATGGTTCTTTGCGTGTTTTCCAGGTATGGAGTAAGTCTGAGCGCGAGCGCGTTAGAGCCTACCTTGTGGTGATGCTTAGACTTAGTTTATGTTGTTTAGACTTTGGTTTTTGGGCCTGTGTGCCATTTGAGATTTTATATACTCTTGACTAGTGGTTGGATATTGTTGAACATGACTTGAGGATTTATTTTCATTCTATGCATGATAGTTTAGTTCGGTTCTTATGGTTAGCCTGTGCATCTAGGCTGTGTTTACTACCTAGATGTGGCATGATGCCCCTTAAGTTTTAAATTCGCTTCCGCTATGTTATGTTGTTGGTTGAGATAGGCAGCTGTCGTGTTGAGTTTTATCTATCTCAGCTTGTGTGAGGTTGGGGTGTCACAATTTTCTACTGCAGATGAGATTTGCTTTGTTGGAGCTTTGCTGAAGAGATAAGATGATAAGATCAAATCTTATCCTTCATTCATGAATCTCTTTCCTTTCCAGTTTTGTGGATCCCAATCTGGTTGCTTTGTCTTCATGACCATCCATTCCCCATGAAATTGAAGATCCATTACAGAGTCTTCGTCTGATGCTGTGTCGCTTTCTGTGGAGTAGTTGGAGTAGCTGGGATAACCCATGTAGTTAACCCATTCTTGCCTATCCATACCAGATTGCCTTCTTTTCGTTCTGCAAACATCCTTGTTCCATTGGCTTTTGTGTTCTAGCCTTTTCTTTCGAGACTTTTGGGCATAAACTTTCTCAATTTTTTCAACTTCTTCAAGCACTGAATCTATGTCTTCAAAGTTCCAAGGGTCCTGTGACCATATATCCTCTTTCTTAACCTGACTCAGCTCATAGTAGTACTGGTTTCTTGCTGACTTGATTCTCTCATGGTAAATTTCATCATCTTGCCTGACATCTGGCTGGTTTCATTCTCTGTGCCAAATTTCCTTCGGTATGACTTTATTCTGGGCGAAGATGTACCTCTGTAGTTCTGGATAGTCTTCTTCTCGAACTATGATAGATTCCATGTGTTGCTCATAAATCTTCATAAATGGTTCTGCATGTCCTTCTAAAAATCTGGATACCCATGCTGTGACTTCCCTATGCAGATGAACTGTGAAGAATTCTGGACCATCTTGACATAACTTCTTCCAGTATTTTAATGGATAAAACCAAGTTAAGAATTTTATTAAATCTTTCTCAACAGAAAGATCTAACTCTTTTCTTAAGCTAGGCCTGTGGAATTCCATTAAAATATGATATTCATGGCACTAATACCAAAATATCCAATTTAACTCTTCTGGCCAATCTTGAACCTGAGCAATAAAGATTTGAGCAAATGGATATTTAGGGTGCAAATGGATATTTAGGGTGAATACCATATGGTTGTAGCATGTGACCTCCATGGTATCTGAACAGTCTGACTTCCCAATCGGTTCTCCTTTCTTCAAGGTATTCATGGCTCCATGGGAACTGGTTGACATCAATGTCTGGTGGAAAATCTGCATTTGATGAGGTGCTCTGGCTGGAACTTCCTTCGCTGAACATGTAGACTTCATATAGCTTGGACTGGAACTGGAGTTGAGGAACTTGCTGTGGTCTGGATAAGAAATCTGCAACCACATTCTTCTTTCCTGGGATATGGCGAACATCATAGTTGTACCTGGAAAACCATTGTTGCCATCTTAGAGCTTGAGCTTGTGGGATCTCTTTTCTTTTGAACTGCAACATCTTTGGAAAAGCTGACATGTCTAACTCAATAAGAAATTTATAACCGATCAAATGGAAATTGAACTTCTTAATTCCATTTTTCACGGCTAAAATCTCTTTGTAAGTGGAGTGGTAATGGAGTTCTGCATCTTTGAATCTGCCGCTGGAGTATCCGCAAAGAAGTCTTTTTCCCTTGACTTCTTGTAGGAGTACTGCTCCCCAATAGTAATCACTAGCATCTGTTTGTAGGATTCTGAGTCCTTCACCTGCTGGAATGTGCAATGGTGGTAATTCCCTGGTGTGCTCCTTCATCCATCGGATTGCCTTGGTTTGTTCTGTGCTCCATTTTGGTGGTGACTTCTTCAACATCTTGGTGAGGGTACTGACATGAGGGGCTATGTTGGGAACAAAATCTCGGATATAATTAATTATACCAAGAAATTGCTGAACTTGTTGCTTAGTGAGATTATCATTAGGAAATTTGAGTAACTCTTGCGCAATGTGCTTTCCTGGTTGAAACTTTCCTTGGTCAATATCCATACCTAGGAATTGGATTTTCTGCTGAGCTAAAATCATCTTCTTCTCGAATAACATGATTCCAAATTCTTGGCATATCTCTATGAATTGTCTGATTAGCTGGATGTGCTCCTCCATGGTCTTACTGAATAGTAAGATATCATCGATGTAGATGAGGGCTTTGTCAAGAATTGGCTCAAAGATCTTGGTCATTACCTTCTGGAATTCACTGGGTGCAATCTTGAGACCAAAAGGCATTACTGTCCATTCAAGATGATATCCTGGGATACAAAAGGCTGTTTTGTATCTTTCTTCGGGCTTGATTCCTATCTGCCAAAATCCTGCTTTGAGATCGAACTTCGAAAACCATTGAGCTCCTGGGAGATATGAGAACATCATAGATCTTCTTGGTAATGGAAACTTGACATCTTTGAGACATTGATTCAGGGGCTGATAGTTGATCACAAGTCTCAATTTTCCTCTTGCTTGTTCTGCCCGTTTGTTCACATAAAATGCTTCACATGCCCATGAGGATTTGGATTCTGTGATTAATCCTAACTTCTGCAACTCCTTGCATTCTTGAACCGCCATTTTGAGATGTTGTGGATTCATTCCTGAGTGGCTGGCTTTGGTGGGGTTGATCACCTTTCCTTCTTTGAATGGAAGTTCAATAAAGAACTCTTCTCTGGTCCAAAGGGGCTTATTGTGTTTTTTCATGAATTCGTCATGGGAGTCTGCACATAATTGCTCTACCAATTGTTGTTTGATCTGGGTGATGGTATCCATGAAGTTGAGTTGCCACATTCTACAATCTCCTTCATATGGCTTGAAATAGGGGCCTTTGCTAATTCCTCTTGCTTGAACCAATACATTCATCATTTTGAAAGCATCAAATCCTAATAGTAAATCTCTTCTTGGTAGGCCGCATCCAAGAACATGGATCTGGATCTTGCAATTAGGAAGTATGATGATTTCCAATGGGTCCTTCGTTTCTAATCTTGCATCAAAATCATCTCCAGATGCTGATCTAAGACGTTTCTGGGATGGTCTCCATGCATTTCGAGGTAGCAGCTTTGGGTTCATCATCGGGAATTGAGCTCCAGTATCAACAAGGGCGATGACGTCGAATGGCTTGCTTGCCTGGTATTTGATCTGAACTTTCACATGGGGTGCTTTGAACTCTTCCTCCGTCCACAAGCGCCAATTGTTCATCAGTTAAGCCTCGGAGGACCCTCGTTCCTCTAGCATTAGGTTCAACTTGTGGTGCTGGAGGTGGTTGTAACACCCCGAGATTTCCTACTACTCTATTACATACAATAAGGGGTTATTTTCTTATTTTAAGATGATTTTAAATATGATTAAATCATGTTGGGCTATAAATGAACCATTCTTATACAATATTCTTATAGGACCCAAATACTCTAAGCCATAAACCATAACTCTTATTATATGTGTATGATATTCCGCAAGGCCAAACCCATCCCAGATTCCAGAGACCAAAAACAGACATGAACAACACCATTCCAGAATACAAACTCAGACCAAATCCACTCACATTTCATCCAATTTAGAGTCCAAAAATAAGGAAATCCATAGCATCATTGATCACACAACACAAGGCAAGATCAAGATGAAATCCAACAAGAAACATCCAAGAAATAGGCTATACAACAATAATTTTCAGGATTTCCAACACCAAGATCAATACATATAGAATAGGGGAATAAAATAGTTTTGATGGACATGGATGGTTACCTTTGAAGCGTAATTAACCCAAAAGCATTTAATCAAAGCAACGTCAATCCTAAGCTCAAAGCTCGGTTCATAGTCGCGAACCTGAAGAATTATTATAATTCTAACTCCGTCACTAACTACTAATTAACAATACTAATATTCCTAATCTTATTCGGTCCATACTAATAATCCTATAATCCAAGCTCAAAGACTAACATACTACTCTAATACTAAAACAAGGTTATAACCAACAATACTAATCTATACTTAAGATACAATACTATAACTAAAACATTACCTTAAACAGAGTGTTAACTCTCGGTTCGAACTCGCGCCGGACAGCTCAACACACCAACACCCTGCCACCAGACCAAGTCGCCTCATTGTGCTTAGTTCCGCATCCTCAGACTAATAGTCTCACGCGACTCCCAGCCACCACCTCGCTACACTGCTGCGCACTCCGACCGGAGGACCACGGTTGCCGGCGCTCTGCTCACTCTCGTCGCGGTAAGGAAAGCACCACCGCTTCTGCACGTTGCTTTGCACCATCGGGAGGAAAGAGGTCGTCGTCGCCGCTGCTGTTGCTGGAACGGATTGACGCACGGAAGGAGTGTGCCGTCGATGCGCTCCGTTAAAGCTTAGCGGAAGATGAGCCTCCATTGTTCTCCGCCGTTGAAACAGAGGAGGGGATCATCGTCGCAACCCATCGCCATTGCCGCAGCTTCTTCGCCGGACCAGAGGTGTTGCCGTTGAACCATGTCGCTGCCTCGCGCCATGCGCCGCCGGGAGGGGAGGAGTCGCTGCTGCCGCTGCTCTGTTTGTTGCCGCTGTGATGCTCGTCGAACAGAGAAGGAGGATCGTAGCGGCTGCGTACCCGCTGGAGAAGACCACGCCCTGCTCGCTGGTAGCTCTCGCCGGACTACATCGGAGCGGGGAAGGTCGCGACTAGTGCTCAGTCACTGGTAACTCGTTGCGCCATCTCTCCGCTACCGTAGCTGTTGCAGTTCCGTCCACGGGCTGTTGTCGACGAGAGGAGAGGGGCTTCGGTTTCACCATATCTCGCTACTGGTTCGCTGTTCGTGAGGCTCGTTCAAAGAAGCCGCAACGACGAAGACGAAGGAGACGGTAGGCGAGAACCACCGCGATGTTCACCATTGTTGACGTCGCTTGGGGCTCGGACGAGGAGAGAAGGAAGATGGGAGTTCGTTGCCGCTACTGAAATCTTCCGTTATTGTTGCCGTAGCCGAGAGAAGAAAGAGGCAGGGTATTGGATCGCTGAGGAACGTGAGGAAAGCTGCTGCTAGCTGAAGGAGAGGAACCTTTACGCAATGCATGCTCATTCCTATGGTAGGGTTACTATTTTTGGATAGTGAATCATATTTGGAATATGGGCTGGCCTAGTTGAGTCAAAACTTAGTTATTTTTGGGCTTAGGAATAATTTATAATNTATATATATAAGTATATATATATATTAAATTGAAAGGATTAGCCCAATTAGAAGTTAATTAAATTGCCCAAGGAATTAATTAACGGTTCGAAAGGCTTGAACGAATTTACGGGGTGTTACAGTATGGTTATATATGGTGAGGAGGGAAAGAACGGGTGAGTCGGGTCGATTGAGTTGACACGGGTCAAATTTATGTATAAGGGACAAAACCCTTAAATGCCCTTAAATGAAGGGGCAAAAATGGCTTAAAGCCGCATATAACCTTTGATCTGAAAAGGCAATTACCCACATGATGAAATATTCATTTAATGAGGAGAGAGAAAACCACTCATTATACCATCACATCTTGATGGTCCGTCCTTTCAAGTCAGTCGTAACAGAGAGAGTGGAGCGCATATCTCGGCATGAGCGGCAAGTGGGATTCTGACACGTGCACATCCACGATCCCACGTTTACTAGAGGCTTAGTCAACAAGTTAACACTTGTTGGTCCTTTTGAAAACGAACAGTGCATCCGAATAGTTGATGATTAGGAGTTTGACATTATTAACTCTTCGATCAGACTAAGAGTTCGGATGGCATAAGATGATTTGGATGCAGTCCTCGGTATGTTACCATTCTTCGGTAAAATTATAACCTTTTTTGGAATATGAGAAAGACTACTCGGGCAAACATAACTTTCATTCATTAAGACAAGGATAACAAGAGCAGACATCTCAAATATCCAAACAGAACACCCCAACAAGACCTACAAGGCATAGCATTCATTTCCTTGCTTTGCCTTTGCCCCTATTCTTGGTGTGTCTACTATTCGCAGTAGACAAGAGGCTCTGCCCTTGACTGCTCTCCGTTGTAGGAGGGCTGGGAGTCGGTAAAGCACTTGGGGCAGCATCAGGCACCCACGATGGAGCCATAGGTCCATATCCGGGCTCGTTCTCTAGCACAGAAGATTTATCGGACACATCGTCCGGTTCGAGCATGTCCAGGTAACGAAGATAGTCTTCGTCATGAGCCGGATTTGCAGGGGGATTTTGGCCTTGGGCCCTCTGGTACCATCCTTGTATGTCGTTCCAAGCATCATCTCCAGTGTTGTCAATAGAAGGAGATGGAGTGCGTCTTGGCACTCTGTTCGGTTCCGGCCAGAAGGGTTCTTCATTTGGAGGTGCTAATCCTCCAGAGTAGAAGCCCGGGACAGACAAAGTTGGTGCCTCAGACACGAGTCTTCAGATTCGGAGTCCGAGAGATCAAGAGGGTTCTCAGAAGTGTCTCCTTCGAGAGGTTCTCCCTTCTCACTCCTCAGCTTGTTCAGCTTACTTGTCCCTTCTTTCAGCAACAAACGAAATGAAAATCTCTTCTTTACTGGCTTCTCCTCGGAACAGGCCTTCTTTCCTTTTCCCTTGTCCATACCTGCAAAACTTAGAAAACAACACAAGGAATTAGGTGTTAGGATACCTCTTCCTTCCTCGGTTGTGATCTATTTATAGATGGAGTGCTGCATTGTGATTGGCTGAGATCCATTTGACGTGACCAATCAGAGCTGCAACTGTCCAAAATTTTGCGCCTTTCAATTAAATGAGTCCGTGAGTTTCTGACTTTGATGTGTACTGAATGCAATATGTCATAACTGATGAGTCTCTTCAGTTTTGGAGCGATTCAATATCCTCATATTAACTCATCTCTATCATCCCGAGTTCATGGCGTAGGGCAGAGAATCTGGCTTCGACAAGTGGCTTCGTGAGGATATCAGCTAGTTGATCTTCGGTATTGACATATTCCAACTTAATATCCTTTTTCTCCACGTGATCTCTGATAAAGTGATACTTGATATCAATATGCTTGGTTCTTGAATGCAACACGGGATTTTGAGTTATTGCAATAGCGCTTGTGTTATCACACATAATACTGACTTCTTTAGCATTGACCCCATAATCTTTGAGTTGTTGCATCATCCATAGAATCTGTGCACAACAGCTACCAGCTGCTATGTATTCGGCTTCAGCAGTGCTCGTGGCGATAGAATTCTGCTTTTTGCTAAACCATGACACCAATCTTCCCCCTAAGAATTGGCACGTCCCTGAAGTACTCTTTCGGTCAATTTTGCAACCGGCAAAGTCTGCGTCCGAATACCCAACCAAGTCGAAAACATCACTCTTCCGATACCAGAGACCTACGCTCTGAGTTCCTTTTAGATATCTCAGTATCTTTTTGGCAGCGCTTAGATGACTCTCCTTCGGATTTGATTGAAACCGAGCACATACACCTACAGCAAACGATATATCCGGTCGACTTGCAGTGAGATAGAGTAGAGATCCTATGATTCCTCTGTACTTCGTTTGATCAACTTCTTTTCCTTCATTGTCTATATCCATTCGTAACGAAGTATTCATGGGTATTTTAACCGAAGATTTCCCATCAACACCAAACTTCTTGATTAGATCCTTGGTGTACTTCGCTTGATTTATAAAGATACCATTTGGTTCCTGTTTGACCTGAAGACCTAGGAAATAATTTAATTCTCCCATCATGCTCATCTCAAATTTTCCTTGCATGAGTTTTGAAAATTTTTCACACAGATCCGAGTCGGTACTTCCGAAAATAATATCATCAACATATATTTGTACCAGCAGGATATGATCTCCATCTTTGATTCTGAAAAGGGTTTTGTCAACAATCCCTTTTGTGAAGCCGCAACTTATCAGAAAACATGATAAGGTATCGTACCAAGCTCTTGGAGCTTGTTTCAAACCATATAGAGCTATCTTGAGCTTATATACTTTATCCATTCCAACATTAGAGATGAATCCTGGGGGCTGCTCAACATAAACTTCTTCTTCTAAGAGTCCATTTAAAAATGCACTTTTCACATCCATTTGATAGACTTTAAAGTCTTTCCATGCAGCATATGGTAGAAAAATCCTTATTGCTTCGAGTCTGGCAACAGGAGCGAAGGTTTCATCAAAATCTATTCCTTCTTCTTGACAATAGCCTTTAGCTACTAACCGAGCCTTGTTCCTAACAATGACTCCTTGTTCATTCATCTTATTCCTGAATACCCATTTAGTTCCAATAACGTTTTGATGGGTTGGTCGTGAAACCAGTTCCCACACATCATTTCTTTCAAACTGATGTAGTTTATCTTGCATGGCAATGACCCAGTCCGAGTCACTTAGAGCTTCTTCAACAGTCTTGGGTTCGATTTGAGATATAAAACATGCCATCATGCATTCCCGAATGGATGCGCGAGTTCTTACGCTATCATGCACATCACCAATGATTTGATCTTGAGGATGATTTCGCAACCATTTTAGATCTGGTTGAAAGGTAGTTGGAGGTGCTCCTTCATCTATGGAGGGTTCGGCTTGAGTACTTCCTTCTTGTTGACATACCACCTCATTTTCATCATTCTGTAACACCTCGGTTTGAGATGATGTATTCGGTTAGAGATTCGGAAAAAGTGGATAGTCGTCTTCTTCAGATTCTGATCCTTCGGAATGATCATCACGAACTTTGTCTATGCCATCCTTATCAGCTTGTTCCTCAGAAGTTACCATGTTTTCCATTGATATTTCGTCGAAGACTACATGTATTGATTCCTCAATTACCATTGTTCGCTTGTTCAGTACTTGAAAGGCTTTACTTTTCTTAGAATATCCCATGAATAATCCTTCGTCAGCGCGTTCATCAAAAGCTTTTAGATGCGATTTCCCATTATTGTGTATGAAACATTTACTTCCAAAGATATGAAAGTATTTTACCACAGGCTTTCTTCCTTTCCAGAGTTCATAAGGTGTAACGCCATGATCTTTATGAATAATAGATCGGTTTTGTGTGTAGCATGCTGTGTTTATGGCTTCGGCCCAAAAACGCTTCGGTAGACCTGAGTAAGCAATCATGGACCTTGCTGCTTCTTTAAGAGTTCTGTTTCGTCTTTCAGCTACGCCGTTTTGTTGAGGAGTTCTTGCTGCTGAGAGTTGATGTAAAATACCATATTGCCCACAAAAGTCTTGAATAACTTTGTTCACGAACTCGGTTCCTTGATCAGAACGTATTTTGACAATGCTTAATTCCTTTTCGGTTTGAAGTCTTCGGAGTAAGTCTGGGAGCACTTTTTCTGTTTCATTCTTCTTTCTTAGAAAGGATGTCCATGTGAATCTTGTGTAGTCATCTACTACCACAAGAGTGTATTTTCTCCCACTTAGGCTGACTGGATCAACTGGTCCAAATAAGTCCATATGAAGTAGACTTAGTTGTCTTGCATTCGTGTTGAGAGATTTTGATTTAAACGAAGACTTGATCTGCTTTCCCTTTTGACATGCTTCACAAACTTTGTCCTTGTCATAGATTACATTCGGTAATCCTTCAACCAGTTCCTTTCTTGCAAGCTTGTTGATGGCTTTGAAGTTGAGATGATTGAGCTTATGATGCCATTCCCAGCTTAGATCTTGCTTGCTTTTAGCGATCAAGCAAGTATTCGGTCTTGCTAATTCCCATGTGACAACATTCATGTTTTTCCTTCGTTTGGCTGTTAAGACAACTTCATGAGATAGATCAGAAATGACTTGACATGCATCCCGTGAGAAGATGACTTTGTAACCTCTATCGCAAAACTGGCTTGTGCTCAACAAGTTGAACTTTAATCCTTCGACATAAGAAACTTCTCGGATAGTTAATCCATTCTTCATGACATCTCCTGTTCCCATCGTTTGTCCACTTGAGTTCCCACCAAAGACCACTTTAGGACCATTCTTTGCTTTGTAGTTGCTCAGTTCTGATTTGTTTCCGGTCATGTGTCTTGAGCAACCGCTATCTACATACCAGATGGTCCTATTTCCCTGCAGTCAAAGATTAAGGGTTTTTAGGTACCCATACCTTCTTGGGTCCTTGTCGGTTAGCTGTGAGCTTAGGCATCCAAGCATACCTAGAACCCGTAAGGTTCATCCTTGGTCCACGATACCCATTAAACACCCGATAATCATAAGGAATAGCATAATAGGAGTGGGAGGACTTCGGTGAATAAACCTTCTGAAGAGATGGTGTAGGTTTATTCGTGTTGACTCTAGTGTATGAGGTTTGTTTGTGTCTATGATGTAGCAAGAATTCTGCTCTTTTCATTGGTTCATAGTCCATAGTCCAATCCTCATCACTCGGGTATAACATTCCTTCCCTGCCTCTATGCTTGCTTGGGAACTTTTTGAAACTCTTGACATTACTCGAGTAAAGGTTCGGTCTTCCCTGAGGCGTACCCTTGCGTTGCCTCTGTGAGTAATGTTGCCTCTTGTAGCCATGAAATTTCCCTTTAGATCGGTTATTTCCAAGTGGTTGACCATTTGCGATTTTCCCATGACGGTTCAATACGCGAGGTCTATACCGAGGGGTCTGATCACTTCTCGGGTTACCGTTTTGGAAATTTCCTCTCGTAGGTTCCACAATTCGTGTTTCAGTCAGATTATTAGTCCGACTCGTTGATTGTGGTTCTGTTTCATTTGTGGCATTAATCACTGGCTCAAGATTTTCTGTCTGTCCTTGGACAAACATGGAACTTAAACCTCCACTTGTAGAAGGATAAGTTGGTCGAGTTAAGATAACATTTTGATAGGAGCTGGAGTTGTAACCAAGTCCGGTTCTACTCCTAGATGGTCTTTGATCATCTACCATTCGATCCATTAGTCTGGATGAATTTGTAAATGTCGCAAGTA
>CP025659.1:2734125-2746814 GCA_003576665.1 Ipomoea trifida | reverse complement strand
CTCCGACCAGCGTCCTCCGCCCGAACAACGTCGCCACCTTGCGGAGCACCTAGGCGGGTTACATTGTGCCGCCAGGGTGTTCCGCAAGGCCAAACCCGAAACCCTCCCAGAACAGTTTCTGCCCAGATCAAAATACAACTTCCAGAATGCCAAAATCAGACCAAATACACCCACATTTCATCCAATTTAGAGTCCAAAAATAGGGAAATCCATAACATCATTGATCATATCAACACTAGGCAAAAGATCAAGATGAAATCCAACAAAATACATCCAAGAAATAGGCTAACAACAAGAAATTTCAGGATTTCCAACACCAAGAACATCATATATAGAATAGGAGAAGAAAATAGATTTTGATGGACATAGTGGTTACCTTTAGGAGCTTTTCCCAATCCAATCAAGCCTCAAGCTAGCCCTCTAAGCCCCACCTCCTTCTTGATCATCTTTTACCCAAAGAACCCCAAAGAACATTGTAAGAATATGCAAAAAGACTATCAAAAACACAAAATGCAAGGTAGATTCTAGGCTAGATGCACTTACCCAATCTTAGACAAGCTTAAAAGAGCAATCTTGACTTGAAAACTTGTAGGAGATATGATGATAATTTTTGGAGGTATTTTAGATGAGAATGGCGTGAAGATGGAGTGTGTAGGAAGAAGAAGGAGTGAAAACCTTTAGGGTATTTTGATCCTCAAAATATATACTAAGAATACATACAATATTTAGGGTGTAAGACATTAATATGAAGTGGGCTAATGAATTTACCCCTTACAATTAAATATAATAATTAGCCCATAAGATGTCTTAGAAACAATACATATATATTATATAATATATGATCAAGAAATTGGGCTTGTAGGAATATTTAATTACAAAGGTTGTAAGGATCCAAATTGAATAAAATCCCTTACAAGAATAAATTCAATTAATTGGGCTCTTGATTAGAATAATTAAATTAGGCTCAAGTATATATATATATATATATATATATATATATATGTATATATATATATATATATATATATATATATTTATATGAAATTGAAGGAACTAGCCCAATTGGAATTAATTAAATTGCCCAAAGAATTAATTAACGAACGAAAGGCTTGAACGAATTTACGGGGTGTTACACTTGCTCTTTGGTTCTTCCCATTTCCTAAAAAAAGAGGTAAAGTGCATGAAAAATAAGGAAATGCATGTCTGAACTCCACGCATAGGGAACCTATTGTTTTAGTGGGACACACCTCAAGCTTGAAACTCATAGGTAACCGGAGTATATGTCGGTGCTCTCCATTCAAATACTTTGCTCCATTGCGGGTGTCTTAACAACCGATTTACCATGTCTTCAAACCCAAATTCCCTTAGCATACTTGGATCAAAGTATTTTCCTCCAATTAAATTCTCTGACTTATACACGTCCACAAGCACCAATTGTTCATGAGTTAAGCCTCGGAGGACCCTCGTTCCTCTTGCATTGGGTTCAACTTGTGGTGGTGGAGGTGGTGGTTCTGCTCTTGCCATTGTTCGGCTTGTGCTTGCTTCCTCATAATTCCTTTTCAAGGCTTGCTCTTTGGTTCTTCCCATTTCCTAACAAAAAGCGGTAAAGTGCATGAAAAATAAGGAAATGTATGTCTGAACTCCACGCATAGGGAACCTATTGTTTTAGTGGGACACACCTCAAGCAAGAAACTCATAGGTAACCGGAGTATATGTCAGTCCTCTCCATTCAAATACTTTGCTCCATTGCGGGTGTCTTAACAACCGATTTACCATGTCTTCAAACCCAAATTCCCTTAGCATACATGGATCAAAGTATTTTCCTCCAATTAAATTCTCTGACTTATACACGTCCTCAAGCACCAATTGTTCATGAGTTAAGCCTCGGAGAACCCTCATTCCTCTTGCATTAGGTTCAACTTGTGGTGGTGGAGGTGGTGGTTCTACTCTTGCCATTGTTCGGCTTGTGCTTGCTTCCTCATAGTTCCTGTAACACCCCAATTTTCACATCTGGGATTTATTACAAAATCCTAATATTACAATACATTGCGGAAGCGTCTAACCAGCAGAAAACTGGGTGTTACCGCCACGCTCATGTATCTTTCCTTTACCCAAACGTTAAGGCTAAACTTACAACCTCAAATAACCATATCAACATCCAAATATGTACATATAGAAATAATTCTTCCAAGGTGTCTATCCTAGGATGGAGTAATCTTCAACCTCGACTCCCATCCTATTCAGAGCTCATCAGCCACAAGGGCCCACGCTAGGCTGCATCTAATAAAGGACACAATGAAGTGTAGTTAGCGCGACGGCTAAGTAAGGATATACATGGTCACTCGAAAATAAACAAAGGTTTTCGAAACCACAATCAGTAATACAATAAAGTAAGGTAAACGTTACCCAGCAATCGCAGTCTACCTGCAAGCAGTCTAACAACAAGCAATTTCACATTATGTTAGTAATTTCGGCACATAACACAGCTATTGATTCACCCGTGGGGTGCACAACGCCCACACAACTATTAGGACACCCGACAGTTAGCTCTCACACATCACCCGTGGGGTATGCAACTCCCACCTTTAATTCACTCGTGGGGTACACAATACAACCACATTTAATTCACACGTGGGGTACTCAACACATCCACGTTTAATTCACACGTGGGGTACTCAACACATCCACGTTTAATTCACACGTGGGGTACTCAACACATCCACGTTTAATTCACACGTGGGGTACTCAACACATCCACGTTTAATTCACACGTGGGGGTACTCAACACATCCACGTTTAATCCACACGTGGGGTACTTAACACATCCACGTTTAATTCACACGTGGGATACTCAACACATCCACGTTTAATTCACACGTGGGGTACTCAACACATCCACGTTTAATCCACACGTGGGGTACTTAACACATCCACGTTTAATTCACACGTGGGGTACTCAACACATCCACGTTTAATCCACTATCACATGACTCCACAATCAATATACTTACTCAAGTATATTTCCCAAACCCACATACTTAGTGTTAATCACATCACAGAAAGTCAAGTATAGAGTCATAATAATTTTCAAAACATAGTTATTTTCCACGTTAATATAATACACAAAAATAATATTTGTCAAAATTGTTTCTAACCATTCTTTTTCAGAAAATTTCAGCTTGGCGCAGTCCGAAAGATTGAGCCGGTAAAAATAGTTCCCGAACTCTTTTTCACTTGAAATTTTTAGGGTAGAACCCCAACTTATAGTACTTGATGTCCATAAAAAGTTTTGATCGTTTTGATCCGCGAGTAAACCCAGAAAATTCCGTTTTTGCCCTTGGCAGTGTGCTGTCCAGAGTTTTTCTCTCTGGACCAGTTTTGGAAAAAAATTCGAAAACCATACTTATACTACTCCGATCATTATGAAATTTTATATGCGGGTTATACACTTATAGAGCTACATGTCAAAAAAATGGGACCAAAATACCTTACCGATTTTTCCCAATAATTTTCGGAAGTCACTGCCAGAGACTAGCTTGATTTTATTTCAATATTTTCACAAGTATAAGCCTATATGGGCATAAATACAACATATACATGCATAAAAATAGCTATGAACATGCATAACAAATTTATCAAAAATCAAAGAAAAGATTTTTGAGCCAACTTTTAGATCTATAACATAGCACATAATTTTCATATAACAATTTCTAATTCACATAATTTCCTAGCATTTGCCTATCTCCAAGTGATTAAACCGACTTAAGGGATTCCTTACCTCAATAGAAGATTTCTAGAACCGTAGAAGTGTTGGATCTTTCCTCGAATCCAAAGCCCACTTAATCCTTAAGTAAGAAAAATATTTTGGAGCTCCTTGATCACAATGGAAGACTTAAGATAATTTCCCTTCTTATTTCCCTAGTGTGTATTTCGAACAAGGAGTGGAGAGTGAGAGAGATGATCATGTGATCTTGTGTGATATTGTTCTTGAAGACCAAGTAACAAGTGCAACTAGGCCATACCTCATTAATGCAACATTAATTAGCCAATCTTAGTCTAGATTTACCTTGCCACATGTCAACACCCCATGGAGTCCTTACAAGATCTCAAATCTAATTGGCCAGTTTATGCTTAAATCAGATGAATGTTCGGAGGATTATAACTTAATTCGGGAAAATTCTAATACCAAAATTATCCTAAAAATATTCCCGTCGCAAATCACCAAGTTTGGGAATTTTTCGGTATCCCGCTAAATTTAGGTACAGAGTCCGTAACAATTTATCCCTTACAGTCTATTCGAAATTTTTCTTGAACTAACTAGAAATTCAGGCTTAATCGCATGATATTTAATAATCCCAATTCTAGAAAATTCGAACTGAATCTATATCCTTAAAGTTTTCTCGGTTCGCGACCGGTACGTAGTTCGCAGCTTATCGATAACTACTCCTTTAAAAAAAATTATTTCGAGCACCGAGAAGCCTTCTCTTAAATGTCATAGCTTAGAAAAAAATTTATATCGATATTCTCGAATCTTAACTTTGTCGGAAAAACCGAGGGGTTACAGTTCCTTTTCAAGGCTTGCTCTTTGGTTCTTCCCATTTCTTAAAAAAAGAGGTAAAGTGCATGAAAAATAAGGAAATGTATGTCTGAACTCCACTCATATAGAACCTATTGTTTTAATGGGATACACCTCAAGCAAGAAACTCATAAGTAACCGGAGTATATGTCAGTCCTCTCCATTCAAATACTTTGATCCATTGCGGGTGTCTTAACAACCGATTTACCATGTCTTCAAACCCATATTCCCTTATCACACTCGGATCAAAGTATTTCCCTCCAATTAAATTCTCTGAGTTATACACATCCACAAGCGCCAACTATTCATGAGTTAAGTCTCGGAGGACCCTTGTTCCTCTTACATTAGGTTCAACTTGTGGTGGTGGAGGTGGTGGTTCTGCTCTTGCCATTGTTCGGCTTGTGCTTGCTTCCTCATAGTTCCTTTTCAAGGCTTGCTCTTTGGTTCTTCCCATTTCCTAAAAAAAGCGGTAAAGTGCATGAAAAATAAGGAAATGTATGTCTGAACTCCACGCATAGGGAACATATTGTTTTAATGGGATACACCTCAAGCAAGAAACTCATAGGTGTTGGTCCCGGTGAAGGCGTTATGAGTCTAGAAGGGGGGGGGGGGTTGAATAGACTCAAGGGAATTTTGAAAACTTTTTGAGTTAAACGCAGCGGAAAGAGTTATACCAAAGTTTTATCTTTTACTTTGCACTAGGGTTTTTCTTATCGAAAAGGTTAGGTTAAGGTGATGTATGCAATGCAATGCGTAGAGTAAATAAAAAGGATAGAGAGAGAGAGAGTTTTTATAGTGGTTCGGCTGTTAACAAAGCCTACTCCACTCTTCTTCACAACACGTGAAGGTTTGCACTATATTTCCCTTATAATACAATCTCCTTTACAACAAGCTCCTTTGATCACTAAGCCCGGCAGCTATGTTGTGGTAGGTTTTTCAACTTCTTCCAAGTTTACTCCGCCTCTTTCTACTTCACTCGTAGAGATGGTTGAATAAGTAAGTAAATCTCCAACTTGGAATTCTTGAGCTTTCTCTTTAAGCTCACAAGAACTTCCAAATAAAACTGAATAAAGCTTAGTACGCTTGTGAATATCACACTAGAATTTTTTCGCTTGAGCAACAATATATCGCGCAATTCAACCCTGTCAAAGTGAGATGGGACAAGGGTATTTATAGGTGGAATTTCAGATCCGTTGGAGGGAGATCGAAATTCAAAACCTATTAACCAGTGAGTATTATCCAATGGGTAATATCTTCTCCTTTTTCAGAATGTCAGTACTTTCTAGCCGTTTGTCCACTTTTAGAAAAGGACAAAGTACCTTTTGTCCCTTAAAAAAGTGACAATCATTAAATGCTCCTTGGGATCGTCGCATAGGACCCAAAATGACATTCAGTTATACCCATTATCAAGGCAATACAAAAGACAACTTATCAGAGAATGTCTTTTGCCTTGGTCGAGAGAATGATTGACTTTATCATTCTTTCTTTAACTCCTCGAGTCAATCACTTCCTTGATTGCTCGGTTATGGAAACTTGGTCCTTCCCGTTTTTGACCTAAGATCCATGTCTTCGTGTCTTCATGTCTTCGAGTCTTCGAGTCTTCGAGTCTTCGAGTGAAACAATTCTCAGTTTACAGATTCGGTGAGATCCGAAACTTAGGATTTCGTTTGCTTTACTAGATTGACATAAAATAAGCAAAGACTATTCTAAGACACTAAAAATTTGGGGGTCTCCTCGTATAGCTTGGTATCATCAAAATTAACTACTCGGGGTTCCTAACAATTTCCCCCTTTTTGATGATGCCAACACCCCATACTCATTCCATTCGGTTTTCTTTTATCCTTAAACGGATTTTCATTTAGTAAGCCCGAATAGTTGAGGTTTTACAATTTTAAGCGAGGAGTAAAGACTAGAACACACACACACTGAACCAAGAGAGAAGTCTTTTATTTATAAATAAATTCATACAACTTTGCAAAAACGAAAACTTAAAGCTGATAGAAACAATAAAAGCATAAGGAAAAGTCTTCTTATTTTGAGCTCTCGCCAGCTTTCTTCTTCTTCTCTCTTTCCCAGATTTCATATTGTTGGAGTTGTATCATGTCGTTGATTTCTTTTCTTGCCTTTACGATATCGAGGCCTTGAATCTTGAAGGCATACTTTCGGTATAAGTTCAGCATCAGATAATTTTGAACAACTTCACCAAGATTCTCACCCCTTATGACTCCCCAGTCCCACCAGGCAATTAATTCGGCAGCATTCATTCCATCGGCAAAGCTTTGTTGTGTAGCACTCAGGATCTGATTTATGCCATATATCTTGGCTTGACCTTCGGCTGTTTTGGTTATCTTGTTTGCGTCCTCGAGTTCCGTTGCTACTTTCTCAAAAGCCTTTTGCTTTTCTTGCTGAATTCGGAAGATTTCTTTGTCCTTCTTCCTTTGCTGATAGATTTGTTCATTATGATCTCGCAAGAAGTTGAACTTGTCCATGGGCTGTTTGTTTTTCCAGTAGGGTGGAATGTTGCACTCTTCCCATTTCTTTCCAGACCCATGTTCATAAGGAACATAGTCAATAGGCTCTCCATTTACTCTTCGGGTTGTCACTTTCGGTCCTTTGCTTTGCTTCTTTGAACTCGGTTCACCTCCCGTAGGTTTCTTTTGAGTGCGTTTTGGAGACGGTGAGGGAGAAGGGGTTTTCCTTAAGTAGAGAAGCTCTCTTTTCTGTTGTGCTAGGTCATCAGCATCCCTTACAACAATCTCTTCTCCTTTCATTTCTTCCCCCTTGTTGGCATCATTAACCCCAGTGAGTACATCAACCTTGTCGCTCAATCGGTTTATGCAGACTTGTAACTCCTTCAGGGTCCATTCGAACTCACAAACGAGCGATGCCGTATCATTTTGGTTTCCATAGATGGTTTCGAGCTTCGAACAGTTGAGGTCAAGACGCTCCTTGATAAAAGCATGTTTCGTGACCAAGTTACGCTGTATGGTAGTAAACTCGGAAACCGAATCCTTCAGCGATCCAAGTGACATGAGATTTTCAGCAAAGACTCCATCTATCTTTTTCTCAAGTGCGGATAACCTTTCGTCTGTATTAGTTTTCAAGGATTTCTTCTTTTGCCTTCGGATGTCCTTCTTGATTTTGAGGATAGACTCATTTAGGGACTTGAAGCTTGCATCATGAGTCTTCGCCAAACCCTGTATGGCATTTAGCAAAGAAGTGAAAGCAGAGGAGGTATTGACGACTACCTCAGAAGAATCCGAACTCTTGGAGGCATCAACGGCTGGGCTATCATTGTCCTTAGAAGGTGCTTCCAGATTTTCACCTTGAACTAAGACAAGTGCAGTGCCTTCGGCAAGATGTACATCTTCGAGTGGTGAGGCTAAGGCTTCGGGACTTGCACTCTTGGATGCTTCCATGTTTCCATCCGAAGTGTAGTCGGGAAGGGCTTCTACCTCAACATCGAACAGATTAAGATCAGATATAATCATATCTTCATCAACTATCTGCGGACCATCATGATTCGCACCTCGAGATGCTTCCATGTTTTCATCTCGGGCTGAACTAGGACACAGCAGAACTTGATCTTCCATGGATTCGGTAGGAGCAGACTTCGGGTCCTCAGACAGTTGCTGATTAGGCTCATCAGTTTCGCAAGCCGTCTGAACTCCTAAGTTAGAAGGATGTAAGGATCGAGAAGGCGGTACTTGACCTCCAGAAGGGTCATTGTGACACCCCAACCTCACACAGGCTGAGATAGCTAAAACTTAACATAAAAGCTGCCAATCTCAACCAACACACCAAACATAGCGGAAGCGAATTTAAAACCTAAGGGCGTCATGCCACATCTAGGTATAATCACAGCCTAGATGCACAGGCTAAACACAAGAATAAACTAAACTGTCATCTCATAAAACTGAAATCATAATCCTCAGAGTATAAAATCCATAAAACATCCAAAAGAACCCCAGGAACTAATCAAGAGTATAACATAATATCTCAAGGCACACAGGCCCAAAACTAGAGTCTAAACANTCTTCGACCGAGACTCACCAGTTGAGGATGCGGCCATGGTTTCCACCCGTTTGGACTTGCCTGCCAAAACAGACTTGCCCTCACCCGATTCCCCTTTATTTTTGTTCGAATCCTTACCTTGGGACCCCGAACCAGCGAAATCGACCAAACCATCCGCAGCAGCGATGGCACTGGACAAGTCCTTCACGTTCTGCCTTCTCAACTCCGATTGCGCCCACGGTTGTAGGCCCGCCATGAAGTTGAACAGTTTATCCTCGTCACTCATGCTTTGTATGTCCAACATAAGCGACGAGAATGCCTTCACATAGTCCCTTAAGGTACCCGTTTGGCTTAAACGCCTAAGGGCCTCCCGAGCAATCCAACTCGCGTTGCCCGGCAGGAATTGCAGCTTCAATTCCTTCTTGAGTACTTCCCACGACTCAATCCGCTCACGGCCAGCACTGGCATCGACTGCCACACGCGTACGCCACCACAGCTTCGCGTCACCGGACAAGTACATGCTTGTCATCGCCACCTTCTCACTGTCCGGCACACCAGACACCCGAAAATATTCCTCCATGTCCCAAAGAAAATTTTCTAATTCCTTTGCGTCGCGGGCACCGTCAAAGGGCTTAGGTTCTGGTAGTTTAAAACCAGCACTTCGGCTTGGCACAGCCTTGTGCTCACTGGCCGCGACCTTCTTCAGCAAGGTCACGTCTTGCTTGAGAGCATCGTTTTCCTCACGCAAGGTCTCAATGTCATCCCGAGCCGCCACTTGCAGCGCATGGACCAAGGCCTCAAGTTCCTTAACCCGAGCCCAAAGGTCCTTGACATCACCGTCAACTTCCCCAGTCACCGAGCCAGTCCCCTCGAACAACTTTGAGGTTTCTGCCTCATCACGGTTTTCAGCGCCTTTGCCACCGCCCGTGGCCTCGGTGCTGTCCGCCGTGTGACCATGAAGACCGCTACGCTGTTGAGCCATCACACCCTAACTTGGCTTTGATACCAATTGTAACGGGGGTAAAATTCAACCCAAATTTTTCGCCCGTTCGGCCTGCCTTCGACCAAGGCAGTGAGCCTTCCAACCAAGTAAACCGACTTGGCTAACCGATCGACCGTAGGGTGAAGTGAAGCAAGGGACACGTTCGACAGTCTAAGGAAAACACACGAGTCACACAGGGGTTTCAGTCCGAAGACTCAGTATATTAATTCAACGCAAACCAATATACAAGACTCACGTTAGCCCACAAACCGGACCAACACCTCTCAAGCTCGCTCACAAAACAGACCTCACTCGGCACTCTCTCCGTTTCGTTTCGTACCTCTCGTACCTCGCCCGCGTTGCCTTAGGCGAAGTATATATAGTACAGGGTGCGGTTACATGCCAACCGCATAGCACAACTGACCGGATGCGCGCGCGGACGACACCGGACGCGCGTGCAAAGGAAGCCAACCGCATCAGTTCCGCACAACCGTTCCGCATGTGACACGCGCGTGCGAAGCACACCTAGATCGAACCGCTTCCAACCGCCCGCGTGCCAAGCACATGCTCCAAACCGCCTCACATGCAGCTCACATGCACTGCAACCGCTCGCTCAACCGCCCAAGTGCCAAGCCAATCGCACCAAGGTCCAACCAGAACGCACCGCTCCGGACCCTTGGTCCGCAATCGCTCGCACTTGGTCCGCGGCCTCGCCCATTTCATCGCACAAGTCCGCAAGCCTTGAGCCACGCCCATGCCGATCCGCACCGGCATGATCGAACCGCGTCGCGCCCAACAGTTTGGTCCGCGCTCTTGCATTTCACGCAACGGCCCGGCTGAGTCTACACCGCACCGCGCCTTTCCGCACCAATGCGCCTAAGTTCGGCCACATTGATCCGCACAGCAAAGTTAGCACACGGGACCCGCGCCACTTCGCACCAACTCGCACTTAGAGTCGATAACGGCCAAGACCAACGCCCAAGTCTCGAGCCAACATGCACCGTCTTCGAACACCACTGCGCCAATGTGGCCACAGCGCACCTTGTCGCACCAACAAGGCCTTAGCCGAGCCAAAACCCGACCAAGTACTTGTTAAGCCATCGGACTTGCGCACCCGAGCCAAAGACGAAACCCAAGTCTTTGCTCGTCCGCAAAATACGGTCACGGACCGCGTCCACGTTTTTCGCAAACAGTCCGCAACGGTCCGCAACGGTCCGCAACGTGACTTAACCGACCAGCGTCTAAGTCATGCCCTCTTCACGACTTAGCCATGGCAAAACCCATTGCCACGCCTTTTAGCCATGGTTTTTAATTAAACGAATGCCAAAACCAAAAACCCAAGACTAAAACCATCTTCGAAATTTGGGGGTCTAACAGTAGGCCACTATCCTACCATCGAAAGTTGATAGGGCAGAAATTTGAATGATGCGTCGCCGGCGCTATGGCCGTGCGATCCGTCGAGTTATCATGAATCATCGCAGCAACGGGCAGAGCCCGCGTCGACCTTTTATCTAATAAATGCATCCCTTCCAGAAGTCGGGGTTTGTTGCACGTATTAGCTCTAGAATTACTACGGTTATCCGAGTAGTAGGTACCATCAAACAAACTATAACTGATTTAATGAGCCATTCGCAGTTTCACAGTCTGAATTAGTTCATACTTACACATGCATGGCTTAATCTTTGAGACAAGCATATGACTACTGGCAGGATCAACCAATTAGCATTCCTCAACGACGTCGTTGCCGCACGAGTTGCGCGAAACGCCTTCCTCCTCTCGCTCCGGGGAGCGAAGGGAATACAAGCAGAATCGTTAGCCCGAGGCGACAATTTCGATCGTGCAAAACGCGTAAAAAGGGACAGATTGGAGCTCAAAGCCCCTTGCCCACGAGGTGGACCGAATCCGAGAGCTCGGGCAATCGATCGCGTGCCAAGGCCGCGTCTCTAAGCGGCAACCGTGGAACGCTAACGATGCCTTTGCGTCCGTCCCGCGCCCCATTCCAGGCAAGGCATGTTGCGAGGATGAGCGTGCGACGGAATGCGAATGCGTTAAGCCGTCAATGCCGTGCCAGGTATGCAGCACAGGAAACCATCGTGCGACCAAGGCCGTGCGCGCTTGTGTCGTCTTAAATGAAGAGGCGTGCTTGGCAGGACGTCGCTGCTAGAGCAGGGATCCAACCTGACCGCACACGCCGAATACCACTCACGCACCATCTCGCATCGCGAAACACCGCATGCGCTTAACCGAGGACCGACAAGGACCGCGCACGGACAAGTCCGCGCACGAGCCCCCACCGATGCCAGCCATCACGACAGCAATGCCCGCGTCAATAGGTACGAAAGAAAACGAATTCCTACCAATTCCACGCACGCCGAGTTGTTAGACCACGACACTATCAGCTCCTGCATTCGGCCGAACATTTAATTCGACTTACTTGTGCCGGAGCCTACCAGTGCCGAGTCGACCCTCGGTGTGCCTCGTCCGATGCATCCTTGGGGCTAGTGTGCGCTAATTATATTAGCGCCCGGTATTTGCTACCGTTGTTGTTTCCCGCAGCAAGTACGCATGAAACGCGCGGCTGCGAGCGGCCAGTTCCACGCACCGATCTTTCACGCACGCCGAGTCTTTCGTCGACGACACTCTCAGCTCCTGCCTTCGGCCGACAATTACGTTCGACTTACTTGGGCCGGAACCTACTCATGCGCCGATTCAATCCTCTTTGTGCCTTACGAATCCGATGCGTCGTCGTGGCCGGTGTGCGCTGGATGTCGAATACCTGCGCCCGGTATTGCTACCGTTGTTGTTTCCCGCAGCAAATACGCATGAAACGCGCGGCTGCGAGCGGCCAGTTCCACGCACCGATCTTTCACGCACGCCGAGTCTTTCGTCGACGACACTCTCAGCTCCTGCCTTCGGCCGACAATTACGTTCGACTTACTTGGGCCAAAACCTACTCATGCGCCGATTCAATCCTCTTTGTGCCTTACTAGTCCGATGCGTCGTCGTAGCCGGTGTGCGCTAGATGTCGAATACCAGCGCCCGGTATTGCTACCGTTGTTGTTTCCCGCAGCAAATACGCATGAAACGCGCGGCTGCGAGCGGCCAGTTCCACGCACC
>CP025659.1:2687258-2705985 GCA_003576665.1 Ipomoea trifida | reverse complement strand
ATAGTTTATAGAGAGAAAATATTTATATAGTATATATGCCCGGTTTTGAAAATTTGACCCAATGGAAGAGGGATTGAAAGGCTCGAGGTGTAAGGTTTAAGAACGTCATCGGTTAAGAATAGAATCAAGGGTTATTAAGGTTACAACTTAGGGGATAGGATTGTCACCTTGCACGAGATATTTTCAGGAAGTACACAAGAACAACGTTCGAGTGGATGGGAATGATTTCTGAATGTCAAGTTCTTTAAAGAGAAGAGGAGATCACGGCTTCGAACGAAAATAAGGACTAGGTTCAAAGAGGCCAAAAGTATTTCTCAATTCAAGGGGACCTCAAGTTCTTTCAACAAGAGAGAAAGAACGAAAAGAATTTGGCTTCGAGAACAGGTAAGGTGAGATTGAAAACACCGGTAGAGTTTTACCAACGATAGGGTATTGACTCATTCGAGGAAAAGAAGGAAATTAGATTCCAAAAGGGATTAAGAATAAGGTTCCGAAAGGCAGGAACGGTTTGTCAATGATAAGGTATTCAGCTCTTCAAGGTAAGAAAAGATAATTCAATTTGAGAGAAGATAAGAATGAGATTGAAAACGCAAAACGAGTTTCTTAACAGTAGGATATTCAACTTGCTCAAGGATAGGGGAGAATCAGGTTCTTAAAGAAGTTAAGAACGAGGTCTTAGGAAGGCAGAAATGATTTCTCGATGGTAGGGTATTCAATTTCCCAACGAAGGTGAGAAGGAGATTTAGAATGGATAGAAATGAATGCCTTAATAAAAGAGTGTGCAATCCCCAAAGGAATGAGAGAGATTCGGTTCCAAGGGTTGATAGTAATGAGGTCTAGAAAGATGGAAAGGATTCCTTAATGCTAGGGTATTTATCTTACTCCGAGAGGTGAAAGAAATTAGGTTTCGAGAGGAATTAAGAACGGGGTCTGGGAAGGCGAAATGATTTGTCAACGGTAGGGCATTCAACTCGTCAAGGGGAGAAAGAAAATCAATCTTGAAATGGGAGAAGAATGAGATAAACCGAAAGGTTGTCTGATCGGGAGGATATACCATTTCCAAGGGAGTGAGAGGAATTTGAATGTAAGGGACGATAGCAAGGAGATCTAATAAGGTAGGAAAGATTCCTTAGCAATAGGGTATGCACTTTCTCAAGGGAAAAGAGAAATCCAGTGTCGAGCGAAAATGAGAAAGAGATTTAGGGCAGGTAGACGGGGTGTTCGAGACGAGGGCATGTTAGAGTTTTAAGAATCAAGGAGAATTTAGTTTCCAAGAATAGATAGGAAGGAGTTTCTTAATGAAAGGATAATTGGGATCTTAAGGATAAAAGAGGAATTCGGCTTTAAAAGGAGTAGGAAGTCTCTCAACTCTAAGCGGTCTCTTCGGTTGACGATTGATCACGACACTCTGACTGATTGATAGATCTTATCTTGCTTCCCATGCAGCACTGACTTGAGATTCGAATAAGCTCTACATGTAACCTACGATTCGCACAACCTTATTACTCCAAGAGAGGCTGAAGGTGATGGACCGCTGATGACTGATTGGTGCAGAACGAGAGAATTCCGAGGAAGCTTTATGAAAGGATAGGTTCGATTAGAAAGGTATCGCCCGACTTTGAAAGGAGATTCACTTATGGGTAATAGTGATCTTTAGAAACCGAAGCTACTTCCTTGAAGCTCTTGCACAAGAAACCACGTTCAAGGTGCACCGAAAAGGTTACACGAGGTCCACTTCACGGAGCCCCACACCACTTGCTTACGGCGTTTCTTCTTATCTTCGGGGATCTTAAGCGTTCGAGTGTTCCCTTCTACTTGACTTGATCTCCTTTGCTTTGAAGGTCGCCACTCCTAACTTGTTCCCTTGTAACTGCTTTAGGGTAGGTAGGAACTACCTTAGGTCCGCGACTCACGACCTCGAGTTATAATTCTTCATGTAACGTTAACTCCGAGTTTAGCTCGCACGAGACTCTTCATTGCTGATCCGGAAGCTCCTGTTTGGCGTGTTTTAACTCTTGCTTCTGACGGAACGCGAGTATAGATAACTCTTCCTTAGAATACCCGAGGATTAAGCTAGCCTTTAGGTTCACTTCCGTTGGTCTTGATCTTTTGACGATTTGATCTTTTACTAGCTTGTCTCGCTATTCCTTAATCCTTTCTTGCCATCGTTCCTTCGAGTGTTTACACGAGACTCCTCATGGCCGCTCTGACAATTCCTACGTGGCATGTTTTAACTCTTTCTTGACGCGTCAGCACCTGCTATTGTCGTTCCCTCAAGGCCGAGGGTCTTCGAGTCTTCAGCCTTCGAGCTCTAGTTGCTTTCTTCATCTTGTGTCGAACTTCAGCTGCACAGAACGTGTTCTTCAAGTCTTGAGGTTAACGAAGATCTTGCAAACGATGCTTCACGCGCGAAGACGTCAATTCCGGGGAACGTAGATCGTTGTCGTTGACTCCAAGTCGTGAGTAGACTAATCTTCTTTGACGAGACGCCCGATCTTCTGGTTGCTTAAACACGCATGGTGCTATCCATCGCTTCTCATACCAACTAACTACTCGTTCCTAATCTAAGGCAAGCTCCTAGGCAAAGCTAAAACGAAGCAACGTAACTAAAAGCGATTAAGACTTANTCAAGACTTGAAGAACACGTTCTGTGCAGCTGAAGTTCGACACAAGAGAAGAAGCAACAGGAGCTCGAAGACTGAAGACTCAAGACCCTCGGCTTGAGGGAACGACAATAGCGGTGCTGACGCGTCAAGAAAGAGTTAAAGTACGCCAAGTAGGAGCCTATCCGTGAAATCGAAGGACACAATAGAATGGAGACGCTTGGATCCGTGCAAGGGAGTATAAGCTCACCTGGAGAACTAACATTACACGAAGTGAAGAATTAGAACTTTGAGGTTCGGGATGCCAAGACCTAGATGGTCCTACCCATCCATGAAGCGACAACGAAGGAACAAGTTAGAAGTTGCAACCTTCGAGACAAAGAAGATCAAGTCAAGTAGAAAGGGCACTTGAATACTTAAGATCCCGAAGATAAGAAGAAACGCCGTAAGCAAGTGTGTATGGCTCCGTGAAGTGGACCTCGTGTAACCTTTTCGGTGCACCATGAACGTGGTTTCGTGCAAGCACTTCAAGGAAGTAACCCGGTTTCTAAAGATCACTATTACCCATAAGCGAATCTCCTTTCAAGATCGGGCGATACCTTTCCAATTGAACCTATCTTTTCATAAAGCTTCCCCAGAATTCTTTCGTTCTGCACCAATCAGCCATCAGCAGTTCATCACCTTCAGCCTCTCTTGGAGTAATAAGGTTGTGCGAATCGTAGGTTACATGCAGAGCTTATTCGAATCTCAAGTCAGTGCTGCATGGGAAGCAAGGCAAGATCTATCAATCAGTCAGAGTGTCGTGATCAATCGTCAACCGAAGAGATCGCTTAGAGTTGAGAGACTTCCTATTCCTTTTAAAGCCAAATTCCTCTTTATCCTTAAGATCCCAATTATCCTTTCATTAAGAAACTCCTTCTATCTATTCTAACCATTACTTCCTATCTATTCTTGGAAACTAAATTCTCCTTGATTCTTAAAACTCTAAAATGCCCTCGTCTCGAACATCCCGTCTACCTGCCCTAAATCTCTTTCTCATTTTCGCTCGACACTGGATTTCTCTTTTCCCTTGAGAAAGTGCATACCCTATTGCTAAGGAATCTTTTCTATCTTATTAGATCTCCTTGCTATCGTCGGAGGTTAACGAAGATCTTGCAAACGATGCTTCACGCGCGCGCCGCGCATTTCCGAAGACGTTTCCCCGTTGTCGTTGACTCCAAGTCGTGAGTAGATTATCCTTTGACGAGACGCCCGATCTTCTGTTGCTTAAACGCATGGTGCTATCCATCGCTTCGTATACCAACTAACTACTCATTCCTAATCTAAGGCAGCTCCTAGGCAAAGCTAAAACGAAGCAACGTAACTAAAAGCGATTAAGACTTACCCGGAAGACGAGCCGCAAGCTGCAAACAACAGGTTAACAAAGCACAAACAATATAAACAGATAAGGCGCGTCCTCACCGCGATTCCTAGAATTCACACATCCTAGGATTCTCAAACATCTTAATTCTACTGATCAAGTCCTAGAGTCTCAAAAGTTCAACCCTAGGATCTCTATTCAGACCTCAACACAGGCTCTGATACCAACTGTGACACCCCAACCTCACACAGGCTGAGATAGCTAAAAACTTAACATAAAAGCTGCCAATCTCAACCAACAAACCAAACATAGCGGAAGCGAATTAAAACCTAAGGGCGTCATGCCACATCTAGGTATATCACAGCCTAGATGCACAGGCTAAACACAAGAATAAACTAAGCTGTCATATCATAGAAACTCAAAATCCTCAACATAAAATCCATAATCATAAGTACTCAAATCTCTAACAAAAGGAACATAATGTCTCAATGGCACACAGGCCCAAAAACCAAGTCTAAACAATCACAAACTAGGACTATCATCCT
This sequence comes from Ipomoea trifida, assembly GCA_003576665.1. Classification (NCBI taxonomy): domain Eukaryota; kingdom Viridiplantae; phylum Streptophyta; class Magnoliopsida; order Solanales; family Convolvulaceae; genus Ipomoea; species Ipomoea trifida. Next base: position 2,701,477 of record CP025659.1, on the reverse strand, counting down.
CATATAGAGAAAGCTCTAACGCGCTCGCGAAAACTACTCCATACCTGGAAAACACACAAAGAACCATTAGCAAAAGAATGCTAAGCAACCACCATTCACACCCGCAAGGAAATATAGATATACATAAGCTTGTAAATAGGTTTACACACCCATATAGAATATAAACACCAACGAACTGTACAACAGTGCAAATCGATACTCAACAAGGATAAACTGAACGAATCAGCAACCAAGACTCAATCAAATAAACCAATTCTCAACAACAAAGGCATAAGGCAATAACGAACCATAAACGAGATACCAACTGAACACAATCATAAGGAAACATCCACTCAACGAGAACCACAAAATACCAACTGAATAACACAAGGACTCACGACAACCCACAAGAATGATCTCCCAACTCCAACCTCCCAACCAAAGCCAAACCAACCATCGAACCAAGTCAAACCATATGTCACAAGTCAGAAGTCAGATAGTCACGAGTCAAACAGGGGTGATGAGCCCAATCACAGGGACCGAAGTCCAATCACAGGGACCAATCACAGGGACTCCAATCACAGGGAGCGAACCCAATCACAGGGGTAATCAACCCAATCACAGTCCGAAGTCAGAAGTCAGGACCGACAGTCCGAAGTCAATAGTAACCAATAATCCACCATCACAACCATACTCCAACACCAACACAACCAACCAAGACATGGGTTCATCTCAAATATGAACACCAACCAACTCCCAGATTATGAATCAAAGGATCAATAGACCAAGAACACCAACAAGAGGGAACCAAAGACATGAATCAATACTCCAAACTAAGGCATCAAATACTCAATGAATAACATGAATAAATACTCCAATAACATGGTAAAATACCCAACAAAACAATCCAACAATGATCTGAAACAAAGACCAACAACAGACAACAACAACAGAGAAATCGCTCACTGGAATCGAATCCCAGTGAACTAGCGGAACCACTCAACGGAACACTGTCATCCGCCGGTCTCCTCCGCGAGAAGGAGGCGGCCTCCCTCAACGGGCCACTCCCTTCCGCCCGACACCACCGTTGCCACCTTGCGGACGCCCTGCGGGTTACATTGTGCCGTTGGGTCTTCCGCAAGGCCAACCCCATCCCAGATTCCAGAGACCAAAACAGACAATGAACAAATCCATTTCCAGAATACAAAATCAGACAAAACACTCACATTTCATCCAATTTAGAGTCCAAAAATAAGGAAATCCATAACATCATGATCATACAACACAAGACAAAGATCAAGATGAAATCCAACAAAAAGATCCAAAAATAGGCTAACCAACAATAATTTCAGGATTTCCAATCACCAAATCAATATATATAGAATAGGGAATAAAATAGTTTTGATGGACATGGATGGTTACCTTTGAAGCGTAATTAACCCAAAGCAATTAAAGTCCAAAGCAACGAACTAACTCAAAGCTCGGTTCATAACCTGAACCTGAAGATTAATATAATTCTAATATCGTCACTAACTATTGCTATTAACAACGATACTAATGTTCCTATTCGGTCCATATAACCTATAATAATCCTATAATCCATGGGCTACTATAACATGATCATATGGAGGTTATGACTAATACTAATACTAATCTAAACTCAGCTATGATATTAGAACTAACATTTAAACTTATAAGCTTAGTATTAAAAGACCAAAACATCACCTTAGTCCTACTGTTTGCCCTTGGAGTCGAACCCGCACCTACTGGCTCCACAGACACGGACTACACCACCAGACCACTCTGCCTCTTGTGTTACATTGTGCGACCATAAGCTTATTACCTTTATCGCGAGCCTTCGGTAGCCCAAAACAGAGGCTGCTCCTCCGTTGTTCGCTCGCCTTGCGGAGGAGAGGACACCGCTACACCCGCCGTTGCGGTTGCTGCTTGGCCGAACGGAAGAGGTTGACGGTCAGGCCCGTACCGTTGGTGAGCTCCGCCCTTGCTTCACGGAAGGGAGGATCGCTGCTGCCCCCCGCATGGTTCCAAGGTAGCTGCTGCGTGGAGGGGAAGGAGAACAGGGAAGCTCCGCCATGGTCACCTGCTGCTTCCCGATGCCACCCTACTGACGACGAGGAACAACAAGGAGGGGAGATTGGGAAGGACCGCGCGTTGCCGTTGGAGTCATTCGCCGGAACTGGAGGAAGAAGGTTGCTCTCTGCTTCGTTGCGCCATCGACGGGGGAAGAAGGGATCGTCGGCCATCCTTTGGATCCATAACAGCTCGCCGGAGAGAAGAAGGTGAATGTCGAAACCGCTGCCGAAGAAGGTGGATGTCGAACTCGCCCACCGGAAATAATTATACTTATAATTATTTTAATAAGAAAATAACCCCTTATAATATTCAAAAGAGTAGTAGGAATTTTCGGGGTGTTACATACAACATTCTCAATTCGCAAGAACATGTTCAACAATCCTTGAAAATTAAGCATATTCACGATTTCGGGCGAAAAGTGTAGCGGGTCAAGAGCTTTACCATCAATTATGTTGTAGCGAATGTTGCTCGAGCCTTCTCCTACCTCGGCTTGATTCCTTCTTGACATTTTTGGTGCTTGTTGAGGATTGAACTCGAGTTGCGGTGGAAGAAGTTGACAAAGCTCCAAACTGCGGACTTTTTTTGCGGAGAAGCTCGCACTGCCTGGCTGTCGATCGAAGGAAACTTGCGGACCTTAACGGCGGTGGTGCGTGGTCTGGGTGTTGATGGCGGAAAGGGAATGCGGACCTGGGTGCTCTGTTACTCTGCCGGTTGCTCTCTGCTTGCGGGAAAGAAAAAGGGAGTGAAGCGGAGGGGAAAGACGGATGTCTCTAGGGTTAAAACACGCTCACACGTAAAAGGGCGCATGTACCCTTATTGGATGCGGATCACCCAAACGGAAGACTGCGCCCCGTGCTTCGCTTCTCGAACTCCTCGCGGTGCTCTGTAACGGAACTCGTCGAGCCGTTGCTTTGCTCCGTACGTGCTCGCGGAGTGCTCACGCGGAGACCCCTGCTCCGTTCTTGCCCACCGTGCATGTGACACCCCAACCTCACACAGGCTGAGATAGCTAAAAACTTAACCAAAACAGCTGCATATCTCAACCAACAACAGAACATAGCGGAAGCGAATTTAAAACCTAAGGGGCGTCATGCCACATCTAGGAAAGATAACACAACCTAGATGCACAGGCTAACCATAAAACACGGAACTGTATAAACGATAATCCTTAAAGCATGTTTGACAATATTCAAAGACTAATCTAGAGTATATGTAAAGTCTCAAATGGCTCACAGGCCAAAGCAGAAATCCAAAAACATAATCACTATCTAAGCCTCCTCATACGGGTGTATCTCTATCGCGCTCACGCAAAGGCTTTAAGGCAAACCTGGAAAACACACAAAGAACCATTAGCAAAAGACTGCTAAGTAACCACCATTCACACCCGCAAGGAAGTATAGATATATATATAAGTTGTAAATAGGTTTACACACCCATATAGAATATAAACACCAACAAACGGATCAATAGTTCAAATCGGATACTCAACAAGGATAAACTGAACGAATCATAAACCAAGACTCATCCAACCAAAGCCAATGATTAACAAGGAAAGCATAAGACAACAACGAACCATAACCAAGATACCAACTGAACACAATCATAAGGAACAATCAATCATAATTGAGAACAACGAGATATCAACAGAATGAACAAGGACTCATAACCAAAGAACCCAAAGGAAATCTCAACACCAACCACTAACTCTCACACCAAGCATCATATCAAACCCAATCCCAATCATAAACCCAGTACACAGGGGTAATGAACCCAATCACAGGGGTGATGAACCCAATCACAGGGACCGTAGTCCAATCACAGGGACCGAAGTCCAATCACAGGGGTGAATCGACCCAATCACAGGGGTAATGAACCCAATCACAGGGGTAGCGAACCCAATCACAGGGGCAATAGCCCAATCACAGGGACCTAAGTCCAATCACAGGGGTGTAATCAACCCAATCACAGGGGTAATGAACCCAATCACAGGGGTAATCAACCCAAATACAAACCATAGCACAGATAGTCCACCCAACAACTCCAATGATGCAAACAACCCACAAGGGATACTCAAAGATCCACTACCACATACTCATACTCAACTCAGCCCCAAACCATCACTCAGAGTGTTCATCTCAGATATGAACACCAACCAACTTCCAAATAATATTGATGGCATATAAAACCGACTGGATAGACCAGGCGGTCGGAAGAAGAGAGAATACATTAGAGCCTGAGTATCAGTCTGAGTATCCAAAACGCTATAATTCCGAATCGGACCCTGAGTCGAGAAGACACTGTAGACGGTCCTACACGACGCGATGCACTACCGGGCTCCCAACCCTTGAGTGAGCAAAAAGACCCAGTCGGACGGACGGAAGTCGGACCCGGACAAGCGGTCGGGAAGAGAGGCCGGCTAACAGAGTGTATCAAACGGACGGGTAACTTCAAAGAACTTTGGAAAAGACTCAGAATACGGAGGGAATTTGGCGGCCGTTAGGAGAAACCGTCACCACTACCACGGAGCCTTTAAATGATTGTTATGAGCCTTTATTGCATTAATTATACCAATAGATATGTAACCGTTCAGGCGGGAAGTATATGTAGCCCAACGAGAACTTGAATGAGCAGATCGAAATTTGGAGAAAGAGAAGAAACACTTATTTTTTATCAGAAAACTCTAGTCTTTCTTGTAATTTTCCGGTAGTGTTGGCCCGCCGGCCGATCGCCTGAAGATCGGGAAACCATCACTGGCGCCGTCTGTGGGGACTGAAGAACAAAAAGTACTGCATCTCCGGCAAAGCAATGCGAACGACGAGCAAGGCAATTAGTGCGGGGGGACGACCTCGTTCTAACGATTTGCGAGAACAATTGGGCCGAGCTAACGGCCGCGATTTGCGAGAACAATTGACGGCTAGGTCTAACAGTCCAGACCTGAGAGAACAAATATCTGGACATCTCAACGGAGCACCTGCCGGGGAAGGAACTGATTTAAGAGAGCAGTTGGGGCGACCTAACGGTCAAGATTTGAGAGGACGTTTGAGTCGGCAGACCTCCCGGAACTCTGGAGAATCCCGCCCAGAGACGGTAGGTAACCGGCCTTCACCCGGAGAGTTGGAACAGATCGTAGTACAAGTGATCAACGAGGTTGAGAGGCGAAGGGGTGAGAATTGAGGCACCAACAATCAGACTGAGCCTATTAGGCCAACGAGGGAAGGAACTACGAATCCGCAAGCTACTGAACAGGAAAGGCGTGACAGAGAGGAGCACCCGACTCTCCGTCGAGAAGACGGTAGGCGTCGAGAAGTCGCTCGATCCGTAATGGATCGTCTGAGCGATTCCCGTGGCAACCCGTTACAAAATCCACCTCGCGGGAATCCGGACCGACCGAATGGTAATCGCCAAGAGCGGCGGGCTGCGGCCGCCTGGCGGAGGGTGCGAGCCGCGGTATCTGAGAGTAGCGCTGAATCTCCGGTGGAACCTAAATATCGTCATAGTCAGATGGAGGGCTTTGAGAAAAGGCTTCAAAATCTGCAAGATCAATTTGAGGGTAAGATCAGACCCTCTGTTGAAAATCTTTTAACCTCTTCGCCCTTCGTGGACGAAATCATGGCTTACCGGGCCCCTTCGGATCTAAAAATTCCGGAGCATGCTACATTTGATGGGATGGGCGATCCGCGAGAACACTTAGTCAGTTACCAAGCCAAAATGCAAGTTTTTGGTGGAAGAGCCGCTCATGTGTAAAGCCTTCCTGCCGACCCTTAAGGGACTCGCTCAGAAGTGGTTTCTAGCCTTACCGAGTCGGTCCATTCGTTGCTTCAATGACTTGGCTGACCGATCCTCACTCATTACGCCGTGAATATCAAACCGCAACGCAATCTTACCACCTGAGTGGAATCAGCCAAGACGAGGTGAGGCCTTGAAAACATACTTACCCGCTGGCAAAAGGAAGTCAAACTATTGAAGGGCTGGACGAGCAGGTGGCCATCACCTTTTTCATGGAGTCGCTTCGTGCGGGTAAGCTATTTATGGATCTTCACAATGACCGCCCGAAGACTTACGTGGAAGCTATGCAAAGAGCCAGTCGGCAAGCAGACACCGAGGAGGCAGTTAGACAAAAGCGGCAGCGAGAAGCTGCCGGATCTAACGCTAAACGGTCACGATCCGATACTCGGGGTCGGACGGAATCTGAACGTTCCGGTCGTGCGAGATCCGTCGAGGAACTGAAAGGGTGGGGGCTCCGCCTCCTCGACCCTCCGTGGCACAACCTGTGCATGAGGTCAAAGATAATCTGCCGCCTCCCCCACCTTTAAAACCCGGAGATCAACCTGAGGTTTTTGCCTTCGGAGGGGCTCGGCTAATATTGCGGTACCATCGGTCGACCACGCATACCACTGAGGAATGCTATTACTTAAAAAAGGAAATAGAGGCCATGATCCAGAAGGGCGCTCCGCCCCCGCCTAACCAATGGAGGCGACCTCCACGATCCGATAAGACGGACTCGCGGTCTGATCGAGGGAAGCAGCCTGCCTCTGAAGAAGAGGAGGTCAACTGGAAACACAAACCCGTTATCAATATGATAGTAGGGGGCCCGGAGGGAGGAGATTCTTCCGGATCCCGGAAAGCTTGGGCTCGGCAACTGTACGTCGGAACCATTTATGGCCGAGATGATAGCCTGAAGAAGGTATGTCGAGAACCTATTTTATTTACCGATGATGATTTACCCCAGAGCCAGCATCCCCATCGGGATGCTCTGGTCATTGCCATGGACGTCCAGGGGACGGTCGTTCGGAGAGTCTTGGTAGATACCGGAAGTAGCGTGAATATCCTATACCTAGAAGTGTTCGAGAGGTTGGGATTGCAACGAAGCAAGCTAACGCCTGTAAAGACACCTTTGGCCGGTTTCACCGGGGACTCGATCGAGTCAGAGGGCTCTATACGCCTCCCGGTTGAAATTGGGTCTTACCCGAATCTACGAAGCATAGATATGGAGTTTGTGGTGGTCAATTTATCCTGCTCTCACAATATGATTTTGGGACGACCCGGGTTAGAAGATTTGGGTGCCCTTATCTCCATAGAACACCTTTGCTTAAAGTTTCGAACTCCCAATGGGATTGGGGTCGCCCGGTGTGACCAGAAGGCGGCTCGAGATTGCTATTTGCAATCCTGCCGGAAAATAGGGAAAGAGGACCTGAGGGTTCACTCCATCACCAGTCGGGAAGAACAGATAAAAAACCTTGACCGCCCCGAGCCGGCGGTAGAGTTAGAGGAAATTGAGATTGATCCCGCTCGCCCTGAAAGACGGGTAAGGATCGGAACAGGCTTGGCTGAGAAAGTCAAGCAAGAAATCATTCTAGAGCTCCAGAAATACCAGAAAGTGTTCGCTTGGGGACCCGAGGATATGCCCGGTGTCGATCGGTCGGTAATTTGTCACCGGTTAGCAGTCGATCCTAATCACAAACCTGTTATCCAGAAGAAGAGATATCTCTCTGCAGATCGACGTGATTTCGTTAAGAAGGAGGTAGATACCTTGATGGCCGCAAAACACATTAGGGAGGTAAAATACCCCGACTGGCTCGCCAACGTGGTGCTTGTACCTAAGCCCCCCGCTTGGCGAATGTGCGTGGACTACACAGATCTTAATCAGGCTTGCCCAAAAGATCCTTTCCCGTTACCCAGGATTGACCAGTTGGTAGATGAGACAGCTGGATGTGATCTGTTGAGCTTTATGGATGCCTTTCGGGGGTATCACCAAATCTTTATGCATCCCGTGGATGAGGAGAAGACTGCCTTCATCACCCCGGACGGGGTATATTGCTACCGAGTAATGCCTTTCGGGTTAAAAAACGCCGGAGCTACCTATACTCGAATGGTAGGTCGTTTGTGTAACGCCCCGAAAATTCCTACTACTCTCTTGAATACTTATAAGGGGTTATTTTCTTATTAAATAAGTATTTAAATAATTATAAGTATAATTATTTCCTATGGGCTTGGACTACATACTCTTGTATCTATATATATATATATAGTTTATTGATATGATTAATAATAAATAGTCTATGGGCCAATATTTCTATAGTTATATATATATGTACATACATCCTACATAATATCATTATTGAGCCCACATTATTTATGTTTTCTTAAACTATATTATAAGCCCATGATTATATATATATAAGTCTTATAGATTATAATTAGTCTTGGGTCCAACTATATTAGCCCAAGTGTCTTCTTGACCCAACTAGCATAATCCACATTTAACAATCTTTCTAATCTTGACCTAGCCCAAAAATAGTAGCTTCCTAATTGGGAAACCTACCATATCAACCTAAAGAAATGTTATACGTTCAGCAGCCAAAAAGAATTCTCCCTTCACCTTCGTATTTCTCATCTCTCTCTCGTACCTCTCATCTCTCTCTGTCGAGGATTGTTCAACCGATCAAGCAAAGAAGAACTCCGGCAGCAGCTCCCTTTCTCCGGCATTGAAGGATCCCGACGGTGAACGGCGAAGCAGAACAGCATCGAACTCCTCCTCGAATGGCGATGGCGCCACCTCCTGCACCGAACGGCAAGAACGGAGCAACTTCCTCTTCCGGCGGGCAGCTCCGTGAAGCAACAATGGTTACGAAGTTCCGGCAGTTTCCCCCCCCCTTCTCTCCGACGTAGTAGTAGCTTGGCATGGCGGGGAGGGCACTCTGTGTTTCTCAACGGCGGCAGAGCAGGGCGGCGGCCTTCTCACTCCTTCTCCAGTCGGCGTCCGTTGAGCGTAAGGACAACGACCTCCCCTTCTCCGGTGACGTAGCGGAGCGCAGGGACGGACCTCCTCCTCCCCGTTGGACTTGAGAAGCAGAACAAGCAGTGCAAACCAGCGGTCCCCTCCATGCCGCCTCTTCTCTCTTGCGGTTCCGTCAAGGTGATCGGCAGTCCACGTGAGGGCCTTATTTTGGTGATCTCAACTACAAGCATCAAGTGTTGCTGCGGTCTAGTGGTGTGGTGCTCGGCTGGTGAACTGGATGGCGCGGGTTCGAGTTCTAGCTGGCGCATGGTTTAGTGCATTAATTCTTCTAAGGTAATATATGGTTTATTAAGCTTTTAGTTTAGTACTAGATATAATATGTTAGCTTAAGTTAGATTAGTATGGTTCTTTTGGTCATATTACATTAGCCTTTAAGCATGAGCTATAGGTCATTAGTATTATGGACCGATTAGGGATATTAGTATTGTTGTTATTGGTTAGTGACGGTGTTAGAATTATATTAATCCTTCAGGTTCACGATTATGAACCGAGCTTTGAGCTTAGGATTGACGTTGCTTTGGATTTAATATGCTTTGGGTTAATTACGCTTCAAAGGTAACCATCCATGTCCATCAAAACTATTTCATTCCCTTATTCTATATATGATGTTCTTGGTGATTGGAAATCCTGAAAATTCCTTGTGATTAGCCTATTTTGTTGATTCTCCTTGTTGGATTTCATCTTGATCTTTGTCTTGTGTTGTATGATCATGATGTTATGGATTTCCTTATTTTTGGACTCTAAATTGGATGAAATGTGAGTGTCTTTGGTCTGATTGTGTATTCTGGAAATGGGAATTGTTCATGTCTGTTGTTGGTTCTGGAATCTGGGAGTGGGAATAGCCTTGCGGAGACCTGCGACGTAATAATGTGATCCGTCAAAGTGATCCGCAAGGTGGCAGCGGTGTGCATGGGCGGAGGTGGTTGGCCCGTTGAGGGGGACCGTCTCCTCCTTGCGGAGGAGGTCGGCGGAGGAGAGAGCTCCGTTGGGTTGCTCCGTTAGTTCTCTGGGGAAATTGTTTCCAGAGGGCAGTTTCTGATGTTGTTGTCTGTTGTTGGTCCCTTGTTTCAGATCATTGTTGGATTGTTTTGTTGAGTATTCTACCATGTATTTAGAGTATGTGTTCATGTCTTTCATTGAGCATTTGATGCCTTAGTTTGGAGTATTGATTCATGCTTTTGGTTTCCATTCTTGATGTCCTTGGTCTTTTGAGTTATGATCTGGGAGTTGGTTGGTGTTCATATTTGAGATGAACCCACGTCGTGGTTGGTTGAGTTGGTATTGGAGTATGGTTGTGGTGATGGACCGTTGTGCTCTATTGGTTACTATTGTGCCCTATTGTGCTCTATTGGTTACTATGGTGCTCCCTTGTGGACTATTGGTTACTATGGTGCTCCCTTTGTGGACTATTGGTTACTATTGTGCTCCCGTTGTGGACTATTGGTTACGATGGTGTGACTTGGTTGGGAGGTTGTGTTGGGATGTCTTTCCTTGTTGATTCTTATGAGTTCTTGGATTGTTCGGTTGATACCTTGTCATTCTCTTGAGTTTGGATATTCCCTTTTGGATTGTGTTCAGCTGGTATCTCATTTGTGATTCGTTATGCATTATGCTTTCGTTATTGGTTATTGGATTTATTGGATTGAGTCTTGGTTTATGATTCGTTCAGTTTATCCTTGTTGAGTATCGATTTGCACTGTTGTACAGTTCGTTGGTGTTTATATTCTATACGGGTGTGTAAACCTATTTACAAGCATATATATATCTATACTTCCTTGCGGGTGCGAATGGTGGTTACTTAGCAGTCTTTTGCTAATGGTTCTTCGTGTGTTTTCCAGGTTGGCCTTAAAGTCTATGCGTGAGCGCGATAGAGATACACCCGTGTGAGGAGGCTTAGATAGTGGTTATGTTTGTAGATTTATGCTTTGGCCTGTGTGCCTCTTGAGATGTTGTATACTTTGATTTAGTTATATGATATGACAGTTTAGTTCGTTTTATGTTTAGCCTGTGCATCTAGGCTGTGATATACCTAGATGTGGCATGACGCCCTTAGGTTTTAAATTCGCTTCCGCTATGTTTGGTTTGTTGGTTGAGATTGGCAGCTTTTATGTTAAGTTTTTAGCTATCTCAGCCTGTGTGAGGTTGGGGTGTCACAGTTGGTATCAGAGCCTGTGTTGAGGTCTGAATAGAGATCCTAGGGTTGAACTTTTGAGACTCTAGGACTTGACTAAGTAGCAATTAAGATGTTTGAGAATCCTAGGATGTGTGAATTCTAGGAATCGCGGTGAGGACGCGCCTTATCTGTTTATATTGTTTGTGCTTTGTTAACCTTGTTGTTGCAGCTTGCGGCTCGTCTTCCCGGTAAGTCTTAATCGCTTTCAGTTACGTTGCTTCGTTTTAGTTTTGTTAGGAGCCTGCCTTAGAATAGGAATGAGTAGTTAGTTGGTACAAGTCAATGGATAGCTCCGTACGCGTCGAAGCAAACCGAAGATCTGGTGGCTCGTCAAAGAAGATTAGTCTACTCACGACTTGGAGTCAACGACAACGGTCTACCTTCTTCGGGAATGGTGTCTTCGTGCGTGAAGCATCGTCTACAAGATCTACGTTGACAAGCCTCAAGACTTGAAGAACGGGTTCGTGCAGCTGAAGTTCGACACAAGGTGAAGAAAGCAACTGGAGCTCGAAGACTGAAGACTCGAAGACCCTCGGCCTTGAGGGAACGACAATAGCGGATGCTGGCGCGTCAAGGAAGAGTTAAAACACGCCACGTAGGAGTTGTCAGATCGGCCATGAAGAGTCTTGTGCAAGCATTCGAAGGAAGGAACCTCGGTGGCAAGAAAGAAATAGAGGGTGTAAACTAGGCAAGTTAGTGAGCGACGAAGCAACCGAATATCAAGGCCGAATCGACAAAGGATCAAGACCAACGGAAGTGAACCTAAAGGCTAGCCTAATCCTCGGGTATTCTAAGGAAGAGTTATCTACACTCGCGTTTCGTCCGAAGCAAGAGTCAAAGCACGCCAAACAAGAGCTTTCGGGATTGGTGATGAAGAACCTCGTACAAGTAAGCTCGGAGTTAACGTGCATGAAGAAATATAATCCGAGGTCGTGAGTTGCAGACCTTAAGGTAGTCTTACCTACCCCTGAAGCGGCTACGAAGGAACAAGATTAGAAGTTGCAACCTTCAAGACAAAGAAGACCAAGTCAATTAGAGAGGGAAGCTTGGGTGCTTAAGATCCCCGAAGATAAGAAAGAAACGCCATAAGCAAATGGTGTATGGCTTCGTGAAGTGAACCTCGTGTAACCTACTCGGTGTACCTTTGGAAGTAATCCCCTCGCGCAAGAGCCTAAGGAAGTAACCTCTGTTTCTAAAGATCACTATTACCCATAAGCGAATCCCCTTCTCAAAACAGGGCGATACCTTTCCAATCGAACCTATCCTTTCATAAAGCTTCCTTGGAATTCTTTTCGTTCTGCACCAATCGGTCAAACAGCGACTCATCGCCTTCAGCCTCTCTTGGAGTAATAAGGTGGTGCGAATCGTAGGTTATATGTAAAGCTTATTCGAATCTCAAGTCAGCGTTGCGTGGGGAGCCAGTCAAGATTCGTCAATCAGGCAAAGTGTCGTAATCAATCGTCAACCCGAAGAAATCGCCTAGGATAGAGAGACTTCCTTATCCTTCTTAAAACCAAATCCTTCACAGTTCCTTACAATCCTAAGTACCATACTCGTTGAGAAATCCCTTCTATCTGTGGCAATCTTCATTCCTAAATCCCGGTGGAAACCAAATTCTCCTCGGCTCCTCGTAATCCCAATTACCCTTCCATTAGGAAATCCCTTCTCCTTATTCTAATTAGTATTCCTATCTATTCTTGGAAACTAAATTCTCCTTGATTCTCGAAACTCTGAATGCCTTCTTGTTGAAACATCCCTTCTACCTACCCTAATCTCTTTCTCATTCTCTTTTCCCTCGAGAAAGTGTATACCCTATTGCTAAGGAATCTTTTCTATCTTATTAGATCTCCTTGCTATCGTCCCTTACATTCAAATTCCTCTCACTCCCTGGAAAATGGTATATCCTTCCGTTCAGACAACCTTTCGGTTTATCTCATTCTTCTCCCATTTCAAGATTGGATTTCTTTCTCCCCTTGACGAGTGGAATACCCTACTGTTGACAAATCATTTCGCCTTCCCAAAACCCCGTTCTTAATTCCTCTCGAAACCTAATTTCTTTCCCCTCTCGGAGTAAGATAAATACCCTAGCAATAAAGAATCCTTTCTATCTTTCTAGATCTCATTACTAACGTTCCTTGAAACCGAACTTCTTTCATTCCCTTGAAAATTGTATATCCTTTCGCTGAGACATTCCTTCAGTTTATTTTAAGTCTCATTTTGATCTACACTCGAAATTAAACTCCTTCCTTCCCTTAAAAGAATTGAGTACCATGTCATTGACAAATCATCTCTGTCTTTCAAAATCCCATTCTTAACTTCTCTAGGAACCTGATTCTTCCCTTTCCTTGAGTAAGTTGAATATTCCACCGTTGAGGAACTCGTTCTGCGTTTTCAATCTCATTCTCATCTTCTTTCAAATTGAACCTTTTCTTACCTTGACGAGCTGGATACCTCATCATTGACAAACCGTTTCTGTCTTTCGAAACCTTATTCTTAATCCCTTTTGAAATCTAATTTCTTTCTTTTCCCCGAATAAGCTAAAATACACTATCGTTGGAAAACTCCCCCGATGTTCTCAATCTCGTGTTTGTCTGTTCTCGAAGCCAAGTTCTTATCGTTCCCTCTCCTTTTGTTGAAAGAACTTGATACTCCCGTAAATTAAGAAAATTCTTTTGGCTCTTTGAACCTAGTATTCTTATTGTCTTTCGAAGCCATGTCTCCTCTTTTCTTTAAAGAACTTGACATTCCCTTTTTATTGAAAGCCAATCTCATCCTCTCAAATGTTGCCCATTGAGGAATAATTATACTTATAATTATTTAAAGTATTATTAATAAGGAAATAACCCCTTATAATATTCAAAAGAGTAGTAGGAATTTTCGGGGTGTTACACTCTACCCCCTTAAAAGGAGCTTCGTCCCCGAAGCTCAGAAAAACGTTTGGGACAGAGAGTTACAAACTAGTACGATAGTACATATAGAGGAAAATATTTATAAGTATATAGCCCGGTTTTGAAAATTTGACCCAACGGAAAAAGGGAATGAAAGGTTTGAGGTGTACGGTTTTAAGAACGACGTGGTTAAGAATAGAATCAAGAGGTTATCAAGGTTACAACTTAGAAAGTAAGGTTGTCACCTTGCACAAGATATTTTCAAGAAGCGATAATAACAACGTTC
>CP025659.1:2675196-2686284 GCA_003576665.1 Ipomoea trifida | reverse complement strand
GGCAGTCCGTCTGCCTTTGAGTGAGTTAGGTTGAGATAACCTAAGTCTTATATCGACCTCCGGGTCCTTATAAGTCCGGCAGTCCGTCTGCCTTTGAGTGAGTTAGGTTGAGACAACCTAAGTCTTATATCGACCTCCGGGTCCTTATAAGTCCGGCAGTCCGTCTGCCTTTGAGTGAGTTAGGTTGAGACAACCTAAGTCTTATATCGACCTCCGGGTCCTTATGAGTCTGGCAGCCTGTCTGCCTTTGAGTGAGTTAGGTTGAGATAACCTAAGCCTTATATCGACTACCGGGGCCTGGTGAGTTTGGCAGCCTGCCTGCCCCTGAAAGGTTGAGAAAACCCATGAACGAGTCCTCGACTGAGGGACTCGGAGGCTGTAAAGTTGGGCAACTTTTGCCTTAAAAGGTTGAGAAAATCTATGGACGAGTCCTCGTCTGAGGGACTCGGAGCTTGCAAAGTTGGGCAACTTTTGCCTTAAACGGTTGAGAAAACCTGTGAACGAGTCCTCGACTGAGGGACTCGGAGTTGGCAAAGGGCGGTTTTGCCTAAGGATCGAGAAAATCAATGAAGGAGTCTGCGGTTGGATGACTAAAAGTTTCAGTACAGGCTTGTAAAACACAAAGGGAAACGAAGAAGGGCAAAAGGAAAAAAGTTTGCAATATGAAAGGAGAAATTGTTCAGAGCATAAAGGCCTAAAAAGAGGAGGCCTTGTTACAAAACTTAAAAACAAAAAACAAAAAACGCAGCGAATATTTTTTAAGCTCCCGAGTTGCCGCCAACTGTCTCCCCCTCCGTTGGACCAGTAGGGGGAGGGTCATTGGTGCCACTCGAGAGTCGTGAGCGGTGTACTAAGCTTCCTTCAGCCGATTCTTCTTCCTCAGTTGCATCTAGCATTGAAGGCACAGGATTGCGATCCATTCCCGCCAGATCAGACAAGTTGGCAGCAGAATTCAGATATGGAGAGTCCATCGGAATTTGCCCACCACTTGAGTTCTCCGGAGTAACCCTGGCGGTGTCTCCGGCCCCCTGTTGACGTGCGGGGGTAGCAGGAATGCGGGAAGAGAACTCGGGTAATTGCGCTGGAAAGCCCCACTTCACCGGATCGAAGGTCGGATCCTTTGCTAGGAGGACTGGGTAGATGTCTCGTTGCATCTCTAAAGCCCCCATGTGATAGTCCTCCTCTCCCAGGTCCGTCAGATAAGCTCGACCCTCGTCCGAGTTTAGCCACTCCATAGCCAGCAGTCTCCTTAGCCGCAGACGGGCGTTAGCCAGCACGTCATCCTCAAAAGCACTGGAAGACTTGTACACCTCCACAGCCTCAGCGCTCTTCTTCTTCTCGGCTTCAAGTGCCGACTCCAGCTGTCCCACGCGCAAAGCCAAATCGTCCAGCTCTTTATCCTTCTTCAGAAGGTCAGCTCTTAAAGTCGGCACCGACTCCGCATCCGCCAGCAGAGGGCTCATTCTCTTTCGCATTTCCGACTGGACGGCTAAGGCCTGTCAAAAAGAAAAAGAAAGGTTTGGGAAAAGAGCAAGTATGAAAGTCATTCAGTTAACGTATAGGTATGAACATCACTCACCCGGTACAGATAACGGGAGACTCCTTCGAAGACCTTCTCGGAAGAGTGGCCCTCATAGTACGCCGCATCCTTGGGAAAGATGACTTTGTCCAGCCAGTCATGGACTGGGAAGGCGCCTTGAGCAATGCCGTCGTCGGCGTCGGCCTCGAAACCCACGGCCACTCTCTTTGCTGAGGAGGCCGGTAGAGAAGAGTCGGCAGAACGTTTTGAGCCAGACAGATTGGTTGGAGCTGGCGGTGGTAGCGCTCGGCGAGATTGGCGGACTCGGGAAGGCTCTCCCGAGCGAGGGGGGAGTCGCGAAGCACAATCGGGTTGGAGGAGGCGGCTGCGCGGTTCCTGGAGCGCTCTCTCAGAGCGGCGTGACGGCTAGACATGTCGGAGGAAGGGGAAAGTGTGTGCGAATCGTGGGAGGGGGAGTGTGTGCCTTCTTCCTCGCCTTCTTCTTCACCTCCTTCTTCTGCCTCTTGCTCCTCCTC
Source organism: Ipomoea trifida (assembly GCA_003576665.1). NCBI lineage: Eukaryota > Viridiplantae > Streptophyta > Magnoliopsida > Solanales > Convolvulaceae > Ipomoea > Ipomoea trifida. The sequence goes on along the minus strand of CP025659.1, from coordinate 2,684,229 downwards.
GGGATCTGCAAAACAGTGTATTAAAAGGTGAGCTATGAAGAATAACGGTTTCAAATGAGACGACACATCACCTGGAAGAGCTGCCCCGACTGGAAGAAGTCCGGCTTCGTCGAGTGCTTTCAAACTCGACCACTCGCTGACTTGGAGCTCGCCCAAGTCTTTTAAGACTTTCAGATTATCGGACGTGCGTGGATCGAGTGGAGGTTTTTTGAGGCATTTAAAGAAGGTAGAGTTCCAGGTCAAGGGAAAATCGAACGCCGGGTAAGCAGAGGAAGGGCGAACGAACAAAAAAGAGTTTTTCCAACCCTTGATAGAGTCAACCAGTCCGTCGAAAATTTTACAGCCGCTTCGCTGAGAAATTTGGACGTAGCCGGGGGAGTTACTCCCGACCCTGTTGACCAGATAGAGTTGCTGGAATAAGTTGATTGTCGGATCGATCTCTCGACTCCGGCAGAGGGTTTGGAAACAGACTAAGAGGCGGTGAGAGTTTGGAACGAGTTGACCGGGAGAGAGAGCGAAGAATCGGAAAAAGAGGGAAGCAAACGGACTCATGGGGACTCGGAACCCATGACGGATAGACTGCAAATGTATCCCGACATACCCGTCGGGAGGAGGCTCGGACACGTAAAGCTCACGAGGAGCATAAATCTCAACCGCTGGGCCCAATAGTTCTTGGGCCACCCCCAACTCGTGGGCTGAGATTTTTGAGTGAAGGCCCGCGGGCAGGCCAATATCCTCCAAATGACCTGAAGGCCTTAGGAGTTCAACAGAAGAGGCCGCAACGGCCTGAAGGGGTTCTGGGTTTTGGGCAGAAGAAGAAGGAAGGCCCTGCGCGCTCACTGAGGATGAGGCATTAGGGTTTTCCGTAACCCCTGTGCGACGAGAAGAAGAAGACATAGTGGAAAGCGGAGCAAAGAGTAGAAAACCTACCTGTTAAAACGAAGGGGAAGAGAAAAAGAAGAGGAAAAGGAATGAAGGTTGGACTTGACGGTGGCCGGAGTTTGATCGGAACCTTGGATGCCTTGAAAAGTCGCCGGAAATAAGTACGGTGCTCTTTTGTTTGAAAGGGAAGGAAAAACAGTAAAAAGTGAAAAGGCGAAGCGACGGTAAAAGGGGGTAATTTATAAGGGAAAAGGCGCGAGGAGATGCGGACACGTGGAGGGCGAGATTAAATGAGATGGCGATTGAGTTGACGTGAAACGTACGCGGGAAGGAAGCCGTTACTATACTTTTGAGAAGCAAAATCGGCGCGAAATCCAAACGACGGCGACGCTTCAAATATTTCAAGTGAGGCTCATTATGAGGCCTCAGAGACGGAGTCGGCACTCGGTCAACCGTGCCTCCCTGAAAAGCGAGTGTAAGAAAGAAGTCATAAGGTAGGTTCATGGGTTCGACCGGAGTCCTGAAAATGGAGTCGGNACCTAGGTGTGGCATGACGCCCTTAAGTTTAAATTGCTTCCGCTATGTTTGGTTTGTTGGTTGAGATTGGCAGCTTTTATGTTAAGTTTTTAGCTATCTCAGCCTATGTGAGGTTGGGGTGTCACAACTACAGTTTCTTTTTCATCTCTCTGTATTTTCTTTTGAAATACATTACAGTTTCTTTTGAAATACACTACAGTTTCTTTTGAAATACACTACAGTTTCTTTTGAAATACATTACAGTTCATTTTGAAATACACTACAGTTTCTTTTGAAATACATTACAGTTCCTTTTGAAATATAGTTAGTACAAGTTAAATTTAATTGTTCTAGTATGCAGGACAGTAAGAGAAATATTATAAATATATGGTTTAAATTATTACCATCAGAAACAGTGCAGGGCCACAGAAGAATGATTCTGGCTTCTTTTTCCAAGATGTAGCAGAGTCAATCAAAGACTTGAAAGTGTACTCGCACCAGTTCAAGTCTTTAATTTTTGAAACGTCAGCCAGTGAGTAGAGGACCTTGTATGCTGCCTTCCTGCTCTGGTTCCCTTTCAGTAGGCTGGACACCAACATGATAACAAATTCACGCTTGAACCAATCTCCACTGTCTCCTCTTTCGATCATCTTCGCTGGCATGCATCTCGTCAGCGGTGAACCTTTTGCTACTTCCCATCGGTGCCTCCAATCACTCAGAAGAGTAACATACTCTGGTGGTTCAGTTTCTGAAGTACCTTCTATGACAGGGTATTGTCCGTTTGGGAGCTCCAGTGTGCTATAGACATCATCACCAGAAATTCTCATCTGATCACCCTGTAAATCTAATGAGCATTTATAGGGATCAAAATGCAGGTATCCCAATAAAAAACAGTCAATGTTAGCATTGATCCAAAGCCGATGTCCTGAACTGCCTTTTGCTGTGCAGGGTTTAGTGAAGATAGGAGTTCCCTAAAGTGCTTTGGTGACATCCTTATTTGCATGTATTCAAGGTTAGTAATCAATGACTTTTCTGGAGTTTTTCTTGGTTTTTTTTGTTTTTTGGTGCTTTGGGAGGTCTTGTTTTGGAGCCTTGCGCTTAGCACCAGATTTAGTACCCCTTGTTTTTTGCTGCTCTGGCATCTCTGTTGCTGTATCAACTTCTTTTGATTTTTTCTGTGCTGCTGTTGTCTTCTTCATTTCTGCTCTGCAAACAAGGTCACAAATTAACAATGATTATTATAAACAAGTAGATTTCATTGTTTTCTGTTCATAATGTTTTGTGTTCATACAGTTCATAAATTTCTTTTCATAGATTTCATAGTTTTCTAAACACACAGCCCTCATGTTCTGATACACCATACAGTTTCATTTACAAAACACTGCAGTTTCTTTTAGAAAACAGATCAGTTTCTTTTTCATTTAGCTGGAGTTTCAAATGGAATTGCAGTGGAATATTTGACACCACATTGTCAGTTCTAGTTAATAAACCCTTCAGTTTCAGTTTATGAACACTACATTATCATTTCAGTTACTCTATAGTTTCATTTAAGATTTTTAGGCATGATGGAGAAACAATATACTTAAAAAGAATATAGTTTCTTTTTTAACATACATCACTTTCCTTTACAAAACACTACAGTTTCTTTTAGAAAACACTACAGTTTCGTTTTCATTTAGCTATAATTTGAAATGGAATTTTAGTGGAATATTTGACACCACATTGTCAGTTCTAGGTAATAAACCCTTCAGTTTCAGTGCATGAACACTACATTATCATTTTAGTTACTATATAGCTTCATTTAAGATTTTTAGGTCTTATGGAGAAACAATATACTTAAAAAGAATATAGTTTCTTTTTGAACATACAACACTTTCCTTTACAAAACACTACAGTTTCTTTTAGAAAACACTACAGTTTCGTTTTCATTTAGCTATAATTTGAAATGGAATTTCAGTGGAATATTTGACACCACATTGTCAGTTCTAGTTAATAAACCCTTCAGTTTCAGTTCATGAACACTACATTATCATTTCAGTTACTCTATAGCTTCATTTAAGATTTTTAGGCCTTATGGAGAAACAATATACTTAAAAAGAATATAGTTTCTTTTTGAACATACACCACTTTCCTTTACAAAACACTACAGTTTCTTTTAGAAAACACTACAGTTTCTTATTGTAAAAACTATAGTTCCACTTTGTCAGATTCATTTTATGAACAATGTAGGTTCTTTCCCAAAACAATTTCTCTTTGACAAACCTACAGTTTCTCTAAATTGTTATATTTTTATTTAATAATTTGCAGGGCATAACAGGACATCATCTAAATTGATATATTTTTACAAACATACAGTTTCTCTTTCACAAACCTACAGTTTCAATTAAACAAACCAATAGTTTCTTTTAGACAGAACTTTAGTTTCATTTTAAAAATACAATAGAATATTTTTACGATTCATCTGTTTTCATACAGGTAGTTCGATTTTATAAACAATGTGATTTCATCGTTTTGAAAGATTAGTATCATTTCAAGTAGTATACAGTTTTTTGAATGATACACGCGATTTCTTTTTCAATTCATTTCAGTGCATGCATTGTAATGGATGTAAAATAACTGAAATTAAGCTCTTAGCCTATGCATGATACATAACAATGTGTTTGCTTGATATATAACAAGATGTTTACCTGTTTTGAAGCTTTTAGACTGCAACAATGGTTGAAAGCCTCTCGATAATGGTCGACAATGGCAGAACAAGTGAAGAGCTCCGTTGCTTTTTTGGAGAAGATGGTTAGTTTTTTGGCTTGATCGAAAAGAAAGTGGGGTGTTGGTCCGGTGAAAGCGTTATGAGTCTAGAAGGGGGGGGGGGGTTGAATAGACTCAAGGGAATTTTGAAAACTTTTTGGAGTTAATCGCAGCGGAAAGAGTTATATCAAAGTTTTATCTTTTACTTTGCACTAGGGTTTTTCTTATCGAAAAGGTTAGGTTAAAGAGATGTATGCAATGCGATGCGTAGAGTAAATAAAAAGGATAGAGAGAGAGAGAGAGAGTTTTTATAGTGGTTCGGCTGTTAACAAAGCCTACTCTACTCTTCTTCACAACACGTGAAGGTTTGCACTATATTTCACTTATAGTACAATCTCCGTTACAACAAGCTCCTTTGATCACTAAGCCCGGCAGCGTTGTTGTGGTAGGTTTTTCAACTTCTTCCAAGTTTACTCCGCCTCTTTCTACTTCACTTGTAGAGATGGTTGAATAAGTAGATAAATCTCCAACTTGGAATTCTTGAGCTTTCCTTCTTTAAGCTCACAAGAACTTCCAAATAAAACTGAATAAAGTTTAGTACGCTTGTGAATATCACACAGGAAATTTTTCGCTTGAACAACAATATTTCGCGCAATTCAACACTGTCAAAGTGAGATGGGACAAGGGTATTTATAGGTGGAATTTCAGATTCGTTGGAGGGAGATCGAAATTCAAATCATATTGTCCAGTGAGTATTAACCAATGGGTAATATTTTCTCCTTTTTCAGAATGTCAGTACTTTCTAGCCGTTTGTCCACTTTTAGAAAAAGGACAAAGTACCTTTTGTCCCTAAAAAGGTGACAATCATTAAATGCTCCTAGGGATCGTTGCATAGGACCCAAAATGACATTCAGTTATACCCATCTTCAAGGCAATAAATAAGACAACTTATCAGAGAATGTCTTTTGCCTTGGTCGAGAGAATGATTGACTTTATCATTCTTTCTTTAACTCCTCGAGTCAATCACTTCCTTGATTGCTCGGTTATGGAATCTTGGCCCTTCCCGGTTTTGACCTAAGATCCATGTCTTCGTGTCTTCATGTCTTCCAGTCTTCGAGTCTTCATGTCTTCGAGTCTTCATGTCTTCGAGTCTTCATGTCTTCGAGTCTTCGAGTCTTTAAGTGAAACATTTCTCTGTTTACAGATTCGGTGAGATCCGAAACTTTGGATAGCTTAAGACTTCGTTTGCTTTACTAGATTGACATAAATAAGCAAAAACTATTTAAAGACACTAAAGAAAAAGTTGGGGGTCTCCTCGTATAGCTTGGTATCATCAAAATCAACTGCTCGGGGTTCCTAACAATTTCCTCCTTTTTGATGATGACAACACCCCATACTCATTCCATTCGGTTTTCTTTTATCCTTAAGCGGATTTTCATTTAGTAAGCCCGAATAGTTGAGGTTTTACAAATAAAAACAAGGAGTAGAGACTAGATAACACACACACACTGAACCAAGAGAGAAGTCTTTTATTTATGGAGAAATCCATACAACTTTGCAAAAACGAAAACTTAAAGCTTATAGAAACAAAGAAAGCATAAGGAAAAGTCTTCTTATTTTGAGCTCTCGCCAGTCTTCTTCTTCTTCTCTCTTTCCCAAATTTCATACTGTTGGAGTTGTATCATGTCATTGATTTCTTTTCTTGCCTTTACAGTATCGAGGTCTTGAATCTTGAAGGCATACTTTCGGTGCAATTTCAGCATCAGATAATTTTGAACTACTTCACCAAGATTTTCTCCCCTTATGACTCCCCAGTCCCACCAGGGAATCAGTTCGGCGGCGTTCATTCCATCGGCAAAGCTTTGTTGTGTAGCACCTAGAATCTGATTTATGCCATGCATCTTGGCTTGTCCTTCGGCTGTTTTGGTTATCTTGTTTGCGTCCTCGAGTTCCTTCGTGATTTTCTCGAAAGCCTTTTGTTTTTCTTGCTGAATTCGGAAGATTTCTTTGTCTTTCTTCCTTTGCTCATAGATTCGTTCATTGTGATCCCGCAAGAAGTTGAGCCTGTCCATGGGTTGTTTGTTCTTCCAGTAGGGTGAAATGTTGCACTCTTCCCATTTCTTTCCGGATCCATGTTCATATGGAACATAGTCAATAGGCTCTCCATTGACTCTTCGGGTTGTCACTTTTGGCCCTTTGTTTTGTTTCTTTGAACTCGGTTCACCGCCCGTAGGTTTGTTTTGAGTTCGTTTTGGAGACGGTGAGGGAGATGGGGTTTTTCTTAAGTTGAGAATCTCTCTTTTTTGTTGTGCAAGGTCATCAGCATCCCTTACAACAATCTCTTTTCCTTTCACATCTTCCCCCTTGTTGGCATCATGAACCCCGGAGAGTACATCAACTTTGTCACTCAGACGGTTTATGCACACTTGCAACTCCTTCAGGGTCCACTCGAATTCACATACGAGAGATGCCGTAGCGTTTTGGTTACCATAGACGGTCTCGAGCTTTGAACAGTTTAAGTCAAGACGCTCCTTGATAAAGGCATGTTTCGTAACCAGGTTACGCTGTATGGTAGTGAACTCAGATACCGAATCCTTCAGAGATCCGAGTGACATGAGATTTTCAGCAAAGACCCCATCAATCTTTTTCTCAAGGGCAGTTAACCTTTCGTCTGTATTGGATTTTGAGGTTTTCTTCTTCTGCCTTCGGATATCCTTCTTGATCTTGGTGATAGACTCATTTAGAGACTTGAAGTTTGCATCCTGAGTCTTCGTCAATCCCTGTATGGCGGTTAGCAAGGAAGTAAAAGCAGAGGAGGTGTCGACAATTACCTCAGAAGAATCCGAACTCTTAGGAGCATCAGCAGCTGGGCCATCACTGTCCTTAGAAGGTGCTTCCATATTTTCACCTTGAACTAAGGCAAGTTCAGTGCCTTCTGCAAGATTTAAATCTTCGATTGGCGAGGCTAAGGCTTCGGGACTTGCACTTTTGGATGCTTCCAAATTTCCATCCGAAGTGTAGTCGGGAAGGACTTCTACCTCAACATCGAAAAGGTTAAGATCAGACACAATCATGTCTTCATCAATAATCTGCGGACCATCATGATTCGCACCTCGAGATGCTTCCATATTTTCATCTCGGGCTAAACTAGGATTCAGCAGAACTTGTGCTTCCATGGATTCGGTAGGAGCAGACTTCGGTTCCTCAGAAGGTTGCTGATTAGGCTCATCATTTTCGCAAGCAGTCTGAACTCCTATGTTAGAAGGATGTATGGTCCGAGAAGGTGGAACTTAACCTCCAGAAGGGTCATTGTCATCATCATCATTGTTATCATCCTTATCATCTCGGCATCCTTGATTCTGATTTTAATTCGAATCCTCAGCATCTTCTTCATTGTTTTGACGACTCGGGCCAACATCTGGTCGTAGATCTCGGATTTCAGTCTATGCACGAGAGATGTTATGGACTTTGGCAATCTGCATGTCTTCCAACATAAGGCGTTCCCGAGGAGTTCGGTAGCCAACATTCAATTCAACAGTTTTGCCATACCGAGTGGTCTTGCCTAGGAGTTTTTCGGCAAAAACTCTTTCGATTTCATCAGGCCTTGTTGCATCAAAAACAGATCTCGTCCCCATCCAATCTAAAGCCCATTCCTCTTCTTCGGCCATTTCACTTATAGTACTGGCTATAACGCGAAGACTTGACATTCGTCATTCTTGCCAGTTGTAAACTCGTGCAAGTTCCATTCTCAGTATCTCCTCGTGAGAATGCTCATTCAATGAGGCTTCGATAGGAGGCAAAGCAGCTTCAGTGTCTTCAAGAGTTAAATGTTGAGCGAGTGCTGCATCGACACTAATTTGTCTTGCAATGGGATCAGGATGAATAACGAGTTGGTAATTTGATTCAGTAACATTCGGCATGGGTGCAACAATTGGTAGTTCTTCAATTCGGATGGTCGAAACACGTGGCCATTGTAAACAAAGGTGACGGTTGACATAATCAAGAGCAATTATGAGTCGAGCCATCGAAGGATCCATGTGCTCGGTGATTTGTCGTCGAACAATAGCAGACATCGGTCGATAGGACTGGCTACTTGCGTCCATATCATCACCTTCTGATTCTTCTTCAATCATGGTTGATTCAGACCCTGAATCATGGCTATCTTTCGGAAGGGTGATTACCGGCTGTTGTACTTCTGGTGAAGGTGCAGGAAGATTTTCTAGTGTATCAACTAAAGGTTCGGGAAACGGTACCCTTTCAACATGAGTAGGCTTTGATATAGGCCGAGTGAGCGGCGTGTGATCTTCCTCGTCACTATCTTCTCTGGAAAGATCAAGAGGAAGTGGAAGGACTCGGTGACTGACTTCGAGTGGTACTTCCCTTGGTTCCTCTTCGGCTGGTAAAACAGCATCTGCATTCGTTTCAACATCCTTTTCAACTGCAACTTCATGATCAGTCTGTTGCTTCTTTTTCGACCTCTTGAGCTGTTTGGCTTTCCTCTTCTTGGTTACTTCTCGGGATTCTTTAGCCTCTTCCTCATGTGAGGATTTGGCTCCTTCAGCTGCGTCTTCGGAAATATTTTTCTTGTGTTTCTTCTTGGAATGCTTAGACTTGTGCTTCTTTGATTTCTTCTTTTCGGCAGCATCCTTGTGACACCCCAACCTCACATAGGCTGAGATAGCTAAAACTCAACATAAAAGCTGCCAATCTCAACCAGCAAACCAAGCATAGCGGAAGCAATTAAAACTTAAGGGCGTCATGTCACACCTAGGTATTAACAAAGCCTAGATGCACAGGCTAAACAAGAAACGATCGAGCTGTCATATCATAAAGTCTCAAAACAAATCCTCAATCATCATCCATAAAAATCCAAAGAAATACTCAAAGTAC
>CP025659.1:2647869-2667527 GCA_003576665.1 Ipomoea trifida | reverse complement strand
ACTTGTATATATTTAATAGGAAGAATTAGCCCAATTGGGATGAATTAATTTGCCCGAAGAATTAATTAGATTGCCCAAGGAATTAATTAACGAACGAAAGGCTTGAAAGGAATTTACGGGGCGTTACAATCCTGATTTCCTGCCTTTCGCTTTTGGGACACCTTTCGAGGTTCATCCTCGGATGAGGGTTCATCATTTGTACTTGTTGGTTTAGAGGGCTCGGGTAGATCCTTCGGTTTATGTGTTGAGCCTTCTGAACCGTGACCCTTCGCCAAATCAGATTCCCCTGTCCAACTGAGCTTTTGGACGATTTGGAGTGAGACTTCTTCTTTTGCTTTTTCAAAGCAGCTGCCAGTTCATCGGATTTTCTCTTGAGATAATTCGGTGGCTTTGAGGTCATATGAAAATGGTTTCGGTGTGACAACGTTGCTGCTCGTAACTTCACTTTCTTGTCTTGCAAGATTGCACTTATCATGAAACCAAAACCAAGAACCTTAGTAATCCAACCTGTCTTAGGATTAACCCCGGTTTGGATGTTGTCAACCAGAAAGTCAAAAATGACATGTGACCAATCAACAGGATATTGCTCCAGCAATGCGCACAATATCCTCATCTTCTTGTCAGATATGTCATCTGTCCCAGATTGCCTGCTTTCAACAATTTTATTTAGAATGTCAATGACAAATTCATAGTCCATCTTCAGCATTTTCTTCTTTAGAATGGATGGAAAGGATGAGGGTTGATTGTGATTCCTCATTTTCTTCCACATTCTTTTCTTGCTGTATTCTTTGCCAGAACAGTCTACGTGAAAACCTTCTCCACAAAGTGGGAGATTAAACACCCGCCTAATATCTTCTTGAGATATTACAACTTCAGTTCCATTCACTACGGAATGGATTTCATTAACATCATCAACAGAATGTATCTCCGCATTAATGTAGAACTGCGTTACATCAATGGGATACCAGCTTTTGTGTTTGAAGGTGACAAACTGGAAAAGATTACTATCTTTGAGACAGTGCACAACACGATTCCCAAATTCCTCATCCAGAACTTTCTCAAGAAATCCTTTCACATCTAGCATTGAACCGGCTTTTACCATGCAACCGCCCGATTTCTGACCTTTGACGGTGGTGGAGAAGAACTTGAAGATTTCAACATCTTCACATGGTCTGGATATGACTGATGGAGGTTTGAAAGATTCTGGAGTGGTTTGTGGCTTGTTTTGTGGGGTTGAGGGTTTTGGTAACGAACCGTGGGAGTTTTTAGCATGACTGGAGGATGAAGAACTTGAACTTTCCGACGAGGAACCTGACTCAGAGGAAGACATAGCTGCAAGCTTTTTGGTGGTTTTAGGAAGTGTATAGGGTTTTTGGAGGGTAACGACGATTTTGGAGTGTAAAAGAAAAGAGATGGGGGTATGGTGAGGTTATATATGGTGAGGAGGAAAGGAACGGGTGAGTCGGGTCGTTTGAGTTGACACGGGTCAAATTTATGTATAAGGGACAAAACCCTTAAATGCCCTTAAATGAAGGGGCAAAAATGGCTTAAAGTCGTATATAACCTTTGAACTGATAAGGCAGTTTCCCTCATGATGATATGTCCATTTAATGAAGAGAGAGAAAACTACTCATTATGCCATCACGTCTTGATGGTCCGTCCTTTCAAGTCAGGCGTGACAGAGAGAGTGGAGCGCATATCTCGGCATGAACTTCAAACGGGATTCTGACACGTGCACATCCACGATCCCACGTTTACTAGAAACTTAGTCAACAAGATGTAGGTTTGGCCCTTTTGAAAACGAATAGTGCGTCCGAACAGTTGATGGTTAAGAGTTTGATATCATTAACTCTTCGATCAGAATAAGAGTTCGGATGGCATGTGTTGTTTTGGAGGCAGTCCTCGGTATGTTACCAGCCTTCGGTAAAGATATAACCCTTTTGGAATACGAGAAAGACTACTCGGGCAAACATAAATTTCATTCATTAAAAACAAGGATAACAAGGACAGACATCTTAATCATCCAAACAGAACACCCCATCCTGACCTACAAGGCATAACATTCATCTCCTTGCTTTGCCTTTGCCCCTATTCTTGGTGTGTCTACTGTTCGCAGTAGACAAGAGGCTTTGCCCTTGACTGCTCTCCGTTGTAGGAGGGCTGGGAGTTGGTAAAGCACTTGGGGCAGCATCAGGTACCCACGATGGAGCCATTGGTCCATATCCAGGCTCATTCTCCAGCACCGAAGACTTTATCGGATATCTCATCCGGTTCGAGCATGTCCAAATAACGCAGGTAATCTTCGTCATGAGCCGGGTTCTCAGGCGGATTTTGGCCTTGGGCCCTCTGGTACCATCCTTGTATATCGTTCCATGCATCATCTCCTGTGTTGTCTATGGAAGGAGATGGAGTTCATCTTGGCACTCTATTTGGCTCTGGCCAGTAGGGTTCCTCGTTTGGAGGGGCTATTCCACAAGAGTAGAAGCCCGGGACAGACATTGTTGGTGGCTCAGGCACGATGTCTTCGGATTCGGAGTCCGAGAGTTCGAGAGGATGCTCAGAGGTATCTCCTTCGAGAGGTTCTCCCTTCTCTCCCCTCAGCTTATTGAGCTTGCTTGTCCCTTCCTTCAGCATTAACCGGAACGAGAACCTTTTCCTTATTGGCTTCTCCTCGGAACAGGCCTTTTTCCCTTTGCCTTTGTCCATACCTGCAAAACTAGAAAACAACACAAGGAATTAGGTGTTAGGATACCTCTTCCTTCCTCGGTTGTGATCTATTTATAGATGGAGAGCTGCATTGCGATTGGCTGAGATCCATTTGACGTGACCAATCAGAGCTGCAACTGTCCAAAATTTTGCGCCTTTCAATTAAATGAGTCCGTGAGTTTCTGACTTTGATGTGCATTGAATGCAGGGTGTCATAACTGACGAGTCCCTTCAGTTTTGGAGCGATTCAATATCCTCACATTAACTCATTTCTATCATTCCGAGTTCATGGCGTAGAGCAGAGAATCTGGCTTCGGCAAGAGGCTTCGTGAGAATATCAGCTAGTTGATCTTCGGTGTTAACATATTCCAACTTAATATCCTTTTTCTCCACGTGATCTCTGATAAAGTGATATTTAATATCAATATGCTTGGTTCTTGAATGTAACACAGGATTTTGAGTTATTGCAATAGCGCTTGTGTTATCGCACATAATGCTAACTTCTTTAGCATTGACACCGTAGTCTTTAAGTTGTTGCATCATCCATAGAATTTGTGCACAACAGCTACCAGCTGCTATGTATTCGGCTTCAGCAGTGCTCGTGGCGATAGAATTCTGCTTTTTGCTAAACCAAGACACCAATCTTCCCCCTAAGAATTGGCACGTTCCTGATGTACTCTTTCGGTCAATTTTGCAACCGGCAAAGTCCGCGTCTGAATACCCAACCAAGTCAAAGACATCACTCTTCGGATACCAGAGACCTACACTCTGAGTTCCTTTTAGATATCTTAGTATCTTTTTGGCAGCGCTCAGATGACTCTCCTTCGGATTTGATTGAAACCGAGCACATACGCCTACAGCAAATGATATATCCGGACGACTCGCTGTGAGATAAAGTAAAGATCCGATGATTCCTCTATACATTGTTTGATCAACTTCTTTTCCCTCATTGTCTATATCCATTCTTAACGAAGTGTTCATGGGTATCTTAACCGAAGATTTCCCATCAACTCCAAACTTCTTGATTAGATCCTTGGTATACTTCGCTTGATTGATAAAGATACCATTTTGTTCCTGTTTGACTTGAAGACCTAGGAAATAATTCAATTCTCCCATCATGCTCATCTCAATTTTTCCTTGCATGAGCTTTGAGAATTTTTCACACAGATCCGAGTCGGTACTTCCAAAAATGATATCATCAACATATATTTGTACCAGCAGAATGTGATCTCCATCTTTGATTCTGAAGAGGGTTTTGTCAACAATCCCTTTTGTGAAGCCGCAACTTATTAGAAAACATGATAAGGTATCGTACCAAGCTCTTGGAGCTTGTTTTAAACCATATAAAGCCTTCTTGAGCTTATATACTTTGTCCATTCCAACATCAGAGATGAATCTTGGGGGCTGCTCAACATATATTTCTTCTTCTAAAAGTCCATTTAAAAATGCACTTTTCACATCCATTTGATAGACTTTAAAGTCTTTCCACGCAGCATATGCCAGAAAAATCCTTATAACTTCGAGTCTGGCAACAGGAGCGAAGGTTTCATCAAAATCTATTCCTTCTTCTTGACAGTAGCCTTTAGCTACTAACCGAGCCTTGTTCCTAACAATGACTCCTTGTTCATTCATCTTATTTCTGAACACCCATTTAGTTCCAATAACGTTTTGATGAGTTGGTCGTGAAACCAGTTCCCACACATCATTTCTTTCAAACTGATGTAGTTCATCTTGCATGGCAATGACCCAATCCGAGTCACTTAAAGCTTCTTCAACGGTCTTGGGTTCGATTTGGGATATAAAGCACGCCATCATGCATTCCCGAATGGATGCGCGAGTTCTTACGCTATCATGCACATCACCAATGATTTGATCTTGGGGATGATTTCGCAGCCATTTTAAATCTGGTTGAAAGGTAGTTGGAGGTGCTTCTTCATCTATGGAGGGTTCGGCTTGACTACTTCCTTCTTGTTGACACACCACCTCGTTTTCATCATTCTGTAACGCTGTAACACCCTGAAAATTCCTACTACTCTCTCTTGAATATTATAAGGGGTTATTTTCTTATTAAATAATTATTTAAATAATTATAAGTACAATTATTTCCTATGGGCTTGGATTATATACCCTTGTATATGCATAGTTATTGGTATAATTATTAATAATAGGCTATGGCCCAACATTTCTATAGATATATTTCCTACATAAATAATATTATTGAGCCCACAAGAATTATATTTCTTAAGGGCTATATTATAAGTCCATAGTTGTGATCATATATATATTATAAGTTATAGTGTTGACCCAACTACTCTAAACCCATAGTTATAATTATATATATATATATATATATGTTATAGACCATGGTTAATGATCCAACCCAATTCAATGATCCAATGTCTAGCCCAAACCCAAATAGGAAACCTACCCTAAATGGCAGCTTCCAAATTTAGTAATCATTGAGCAGCCATGTCCTTCCGTCTCTTCATCTCTGCCTCACGTCTCTCTCTCGTCTCCCTCACTCGCTAAAGAACAAGCTGCTACGACGGAGGATTCCCGGCAGCCTGCAGCAACGACGATCAACTCCGGCGAGCCACGAGCAGCCATGGGTAGAGAGTAGCCCTTCAACGGCAATCCCTACGGCAACGTGAGTTTTCCCACCTTCTTGACATGCAGAGCAGCGGCGGCGAGCGAACTCCGGCGTGGACAGCAACAACCTTAAGCCCGATCCTAGCCGGCGAGCACCATGTAGCAGCCATGAATGACGACGGTGGCGGTCACGCATCCCGGCGAGCGCGATGCAGCAGCAACAGGAGTCGACACCAGCTCCTCTCCCGTCCTCTGTGCGCGAAACAGCAGTGAGAGCAAGCTCTCCCTTCCCCGACGCATTAATGGGTTCAACGATGGGAGCCTCGAGGGCGGTGTTCGGCGCGACCTTCTCCCTGCCTTCTGGAGGCCTCGGATGACGGCGTAGACCTAACGGTGGCGGACGACGGTGATGACGGATCCGTGAGCTCGTTCCGTGCCTGCAGCCCTTCGACGTTCGCGGAGCTCCCGGGCGGAACTCTCCTCCCCGCTCATGAAGACCGAAGACTTGCGACAAGAATACTAATTCGGAGGTTACAGAGCATGACACCAAGTGACGCTGTGGCGTAGTGGTTTAGGCCGTGAGTGTTGGGAGGTTGGAGTTGGGGTTCTTTCTTGATGGGTTGTTGTGAGTCCTTTGTGCTATTCGGTTGATATCTTGTTATTCTCGTTGAGTTGGCTGATTCCTTTTGGATTGTTGTTCAGTTAGTATCTCGGTTGTTGGTTCGTTATTGCATTATGCTTTCGTTATTGGATATTGTCTTTGACTGACTGAGTCTTGGTTTAAGATTCGTTCAGCTTATCGTTGTTGAGTATCTGTTTTGAACTATTGAACAGTTCGTTGGTGTTTATATTCTATACGGGTGTGTAAACCTATTTACAAACTTATATATCTATACTTCCTTGCGGGTGTGAATGGTGGTTACTTAGCAGTCTTTTGCTAATGGTTATTTGTGTGTTTTCCAGGTTCGGAGTAGTTATGCGTGAGCGCGATAGAGCTATACCCGTCTGAGGAGGCGTAGATAGTGGTTATGTTTTTAGACTTATGCTTTGGCCTGTGAGCCGTTTTGAGATGTTGTATACTTTGGTTAAAGTTCGAGAATAGCGGTATAAATTTTTTTTTAAGCTATGACATTCAAGAGAAGACGGTTCGGTGCTCGAAATAATTTTTCTCTTAAGGATTAGTTATCGATAAGCTGCGAACTACGTACCGGTCATGAACCGAGAAAACTTTAAGGATATAAATTCAGTTCGAATTTTCTAGAATTGGGATTATTAAGTATCATGCGATTAAGCTTGAATTTCTCGTTAGTTCAACAAAAATTTCAAATGGACTGTAAGGGATAAATTGTTACGGACTCTGTACCTAAATTTAGCGGATTATCGGAAAATTCCCAAAATTGGTAATTTGCGACGGGAATATTTTTACGATAATTTTGGTATTAGAATTTTCCCGAATTAAGTTTTAATCCTCCGAACATTCATCTGATTTAAGCACAAACTGGCCAATTAAATTAATATCTTCATAAGGGATCCATGAGGTGATGACAAGTGGCAAGGCAATCCTAGACTAGGATTTGGTCATTTATTGTAACATTAATGAGGTATGGAGCTTTGTACTTGTTGCTTGCCATCCAAGAACAAATCACTCCAAGATCATCTCTCTCCCCACTCTCATTTTCGTATAGCACCCTTAGGAAGAAGAAGGAGAAAAATTAGTTTGGTCTTCCATTGTGATCCAAGGGTTCCTTAGGCATTTCTTCAACTCCAAGAGCTCTCCTATAGGTAAGAACTTCGGTTTTGTTCGGTTCAATCCCTCCTAGGATTTAAGCTTGAACTTAAGATTTATGAAAATATTGTTGTTATGGTGACATTTTCTTTAGGATTTTTGGAGAAGAACTCCAAGGAGAACATCCTCAATTTTTACGGATTTTAAAGGTTTCTAAAAAGGTAAGGATTCCCTTAAGTCGGTTCAATCGCTTGGAAATAGGCAAATGCTAGGAAAAAATTGCATGTTTAGAATTTTGTTCATGAAAAGTATGTGCTATGTTATAGATCTAAAAGTTGGCTCAAAAATCTTTGCTTTGATTTTTGATAAATTTGTTATGCATGTTCATAGCTATTTTATGCATGTATATGTTGTATTTATGCCCATATAGGCTTATATTTGTGAAAATATTGAAATAAAATCAAGCTAGTCTCTGGCAGTGACTTCTGTGAATTTCTGGGAAAAATCGGTAAGGTATTTTGATCCAATTTTTTTTATACATGTAGTTCTATAAGTGTAGAAGCTGCATATAAAATTTCATAATTTTTGGAGTAGTATAAGTATGGTTTCCAAATTATTTTCCGAAACTGGTCCAGGGAGAAGAAAAATCCGGACAGCACACTGCCAAGGGCAAAAATGTAATTTTCTGTGCAAATTCGTGAACCTAGGTGACCAAAATTTTTTATGAACATCAAGTACTATGAGTTAGGGTTCTACCATAAAAATTTCATAATTTTTGGAGTAGTATAAGTATGGTTTCCAAATTATTTTCCAAAACTGGTCCAGAGAGGAGAAAAATCCGGACAGCACACTGCCAAGGGCAAAAATGTAATTTTCTGTGCAAATTCGTGAACCTAGGTGACCAAAACTTTTTATGAACATCAAGTACTATGAGTTAGGGTTCTACCATAAAAATTTCAAGTGAAAAAGAATTCGGGAACTATTTTTACCGGCTCAATCTTTCGGACTGCGCCAAGCTGAAATTTTCTGAAGAAAAGAATGGTTAGAAACAATTTTGACAAATATTACTTTTTGTGTATTATATTAACGTGGAAAATAACTATGTTTTGAAAATTATTATGACTCCTATACTTGATTTTCTGTGACGTGACTAACACTAACCTAAGCATGTGGGTTGGGAGGATATTTTTGAGTGAGTTATTGGTGATGGAGTCGTGTGACGAATTAAAGGTGGGTGATGTGTTCCCCACGTGTTACTCAAGGATGGGTGATGTGTTCCCCATGTACAAATTAAAGGTGGGTGATGTGTTCCCCACGTGTTACTCAAAGATGGTGATGTGTTCCCCATGTACAAATTAAAGGTGGTGATGTGTTCCCCACTGTTACTCAAAGATGGGTGATGTGTTCCCCATGTACAAATTAAAGGTGGGTGATGTGTTCCCCACGTGTTACTCAAAGATGGGTGATGTGTTCCCCATGTACAAATTAAAGGTGGGTGATGTGTTCCCCACGTGTTACTCAAAGATGGGTGATGTGTTCCCCATGTACAAATTAAAGGGTGATGTGTTCCCACGTGTTACTCAGATGGTGATGTGTTCCCCTTACCTGTTACTCAAAGATGGTGATGTGTTCCCCATGTACGAATTAAAGGTGGGTGATGTGTTCCCCACGTGTTACTCAAAGATGGGTGATGTGTTCCCCATGTACAAGTAAAGTGGGTGATGTGTTCCCCACGTGTTACTTAAAGATGGGTGATGTGTTCCCCATGTACGAATTAAAGGTGGGTGATGTGTTCACCACGAATGAATTTAAGTTGGGAGTTGGGTACGTCCCGGGCAGGGTGTGAGAGCTGACCGTAAAATGTTCTATATTAGAGGTGGGAGTTGTGTACCCCACAGGTGAATTAATGATTGTGTTATATGTTCGATTTACTGAGATAAATTGAAACTGCTTGTTGTTAGAATGTTTGTAGGTCGATTGCGACTGATGGGTAATGTTATCTTGCCCTGCTATTATTGAAAATTATTTTTGAAACCTTTGTTTATTTTCGAGTGATCATGGATATCCTTACTTAGCCGTCGCGCTAACTACACTTCATTGTGTCCTTTATTAGATGCAGTCTAGCGTGGGCCCTTGTGGCCGATGAGCTCTGAATAGGATGGGAGTCGAGGTTGAAGACTACTCTATCCTAGAATAGACACCCTTGGAGGATTAGTTCCATATGTACACTCTTGGATGTTGATATGGTTTTGAGGTTGTAAGTTTAGCCTTAACGTTTGGGTATAGGAAAGATACCGGAGCGTGGCGGTAACACCCAGTTTTCTGCTGGTTAGACGCTTCCGCAATGTATTGTAATATTAGGATTTTATAATAAATCCAAGTTGTGAAAATTGGGGTGTTACACTTTGATTGACTGAGTCTTGGTTTAAGATTCGTTCAGCTTATCGTTGTTGAGTATCTGTTTTGAACTATTGAACAGTTCGTTGGTGTTTATATTCTATACGGGTGTGTAAACCTATTTACAAACTTATATATCTATACTTCCTTGCGGGTGTGAATGGTGGTTACTTAGCAGTCTTTTGCTAATGGTTCTTTGTGTGTTTTCTAGGTTTGGAGTAGTTATGCGTGAGCGCGATAGAGCTATACCCGTCTGAGGAGGCGTAGATAGTGGTTATGTTTTAGACTTATGCTTTGGCCTATGAGCCGTTTTGAGATGTTGTATACTTTGGTTTAGTTATTGGATGTCTTGAGATATATTTAAGGATTGTCGTTTATACAGTTCAGCTTTTATGGTTAGCCTGTGCATCTAGGCCGTGTTATCTTACCTAGATGTGGCATGACGCCCCTTAGGTTTTAAATTCGCTTCCGCTATGTTCTGTTTGGTTGAGATAGGCAGCTGTTGTGTTGAGTTTTTGTCTATCTTAGCTTGTGTAAGGTTGGGGTGTCACAAACGCTTCGGTTTGAAAAGGAGTATTTGGTTGAAGGTTCGGAAAAAGTGGATAGTCGTCTTCTTCTGATTCTGATCCTTCGGATTGATCATCACGAACTTTGTCTATTATTTTCTCATCTGCTTGTTCCTCAGAAGTTACCATGTTTTCCTTTGATATTTCGTCGAAGACTACATGTATTGATTCCTCAATTACCATAGTTCTCTTGTTCAGTACTCGAAAGGCTTTACTTTTCTCAGAATATCCCATGAATAATCCTTCGTCAGCGCGTTCATCAAAAGCTTTTAGATGCGTTTTCCCATTATTGTGTATGAAACATTTACTTCCAAAAATGTGAAAGTATTTTACCACAGGTTTTCTTCCTTTTCAGAGTTCATAAGGTGTAACGCCATGATCTTTATGAATGATAGATCGGTTTTGTGTATAGCATGCTGTGTTTATGGCTTCGGCCCAAAAACGCTTTGGTAGGCCTAAGTAAGCAATCATGGACCTTGCTGCTTCTTTAAGAGTTCTGTTGCGTCTCTCAGCTACGCCGTTTTGTTGAGGAGTTCTTGCTGCTGAGAGTTGATGTAAAATGTCATGTTGCCCACAAAAGTCTTGAATGACTTTGTTTACGAACTCGGTTCCTTGATCAGAACGTATTTTGACAATACTTAGTTCCTTTTCGGTTTGAAGTCTTCGGAGTAAGTCTAGGAGCACTTTTTCTGTTTCATTCTTCTTTCTTAGAAATGATGTCCATGTGAATCTTGTGTAGTCATCTACTACCACAAGAGTGTATTTTCTTCTACTTAGGCTGACCGGATCAACTGGTCCAAATAAGTCCATATGAAGTAGACTTAGTGGTCTTGCATTCGTGTTTAGAGATTTTGATTTAAACGAAGACTTGATCTGCTTTCCCTTTTGACATGTTTCACAAACTTTGTCCTTGTCATAGATTACGTTCGGTAACCCTTCGACCAGCTCCTTTCTTGCAAGCTTGTTGATAGCTTTGAAGTTGAGATGATTGAGCTTATGATGCCATTCCCAGCTTAGATCTTGCTTGCTTTTAGCGATCAAGCAAGTATTCGGTCTTGCTGATTCCCATGTGACAACATACATGTTTTTCCTTCGTTTTGCTGTTAAGACAACTTCATGAGATAGATCAGAGATGACTTGACATGCATCCCGTGAGAAGGTGACTTTGTATCCTTTGTCGCAAAACTGACTCGTGCTCAACAAGTTAAACTTTAATCCTTCGACATAAGAAACTTCTCGGATAGTTAATCCATTCTTCATAACATCTCCTGTTCCCATCGTTTGTCTACTTGAGTTCCCACCAAAGACCACTTTAGGACCATTCTTTGCTTTGTAGTTGCTCAGTTCTGATTTGTTTCCGGTCATGTGTCTTGAGCAACCGCTATCTACATACCAGATGGTCCTATTTCCCTGCAGTCAAAGATTAAGGGTTTTTAGGTACCCATACCTTCTTGGGTCCTTGTCGGTTAGCTGTGAGCTTGGGCATCCATGCATACCTAGAACCCGTATGGTTCATCCTTGGTCCACGATACCCATTAAACACACGATAATCATAAGGAATAGCATAATAAGAGTGGGAAGACTTTCTCAAAAAAAAAAAAAGAGTGGGAAGACTTCGGTGAATAAACCTTCTGAAGAGATGGTGTAGGTTTATTCGTGTTGACTCTAGTGTATGAGGTTTGTTTGTGTCTATGATGCAGCAAGAATTCTGCTCTTTTCATTGGTTCATAGTCCATAGTCCAATCCTCATCACTCGGGTATAACATACCTTCCCTGCCTCTATGCTTGCTTGGGAACTTTTTGAAACTCTTGACATTACTCGGGTAAGGGTTCGGTCTTCCCTGAGGCATACCCTTGCGTTGCCTCTGTGAGTAATGTTGCCTCTTGTTGCCATGAAATTTCCCTTTGGATCGGTTATTTCCAAGTGGTTGACCATTTGCGATTTGACCATGACGGTTCGATACGCGAGGTCTATACCGAGGGGTCTGATGACGTCTCGGGTTACCGTTTTGGAAATTTCCTCTCGTAGGTTCCACAATTCGTGTTTCAGTCAGGTTATTAGACCGACTCGTTGATTGTGGTTCTGTTTCATTTGTGGCATTAATCACTGGCTCAAGATTTTCTGTCTGTCCTTGGACAAACATGGAACTTAAACCTCCACTTGTAGAAGGGTCAGTTGGTCGAGTTAAGATAACATTTTGATAGGAGCTAGAGTTGTAACCAAGTCCGGTTCTACTCCCAGATGGTCTTTGATCATCTACCATTCGATCCATTAGTCTGGATGAATTTGTAAATGTCGCAAGTACCGCACGTAAGTTTTGCTCTCTATCATCCTTCGATTTGCACTCTTCCTTAAGAAGAAGAACTTGCTTCTCAAGTTGGCTTATAGATTCAAGCATCTCAGCATTTTTGGACTTTAAGTCCTCGAGATCTTGTCTTTCTGCCAATAGCTTGGCATTCTCTTCTTTAAGTTTGAGATGTGAATCCTCAATGCCATAAAAACTCTTCATCATTTTCTCAAATGCTTCCCTAGGGTTTTCATGACATACAGATTCGGAACTGTAATTAGAGGATTGGCTTTGTGAGGTTACCTCTTCTTCTTCAGCCATGAGACACATTTCTTCATCTGAATCTTCTTGACTGAAAAGACATAGAAGTCCTTTTTCATCTTCCGAGCTGTCACTCTCTGAGCTTGAACTTGAGGTACATGACTCTTCGTTCTTTTCTCCTGTCTTCTCTTTTACCGCCAAAGCTTTCCTTCGTTTATCATTCTTTTGGATCTTGCTTGACTCCTCATCAGCATCATTTGGATAACTCTTCGGGTGATGATATCTTCCCGAATTCTTCTTATAGTTGTGCTCGTCCTGATGCTTTTTAACGAATGGATATGGACATTCGGCTTTGAAATGTCCAGGCTTTCGGCAGTTGTAACATAGAACTTGTAATTCATCCTTGTCATGAGTTCTGGATCCGCTGGCCTTGTCATTTCCTTGATACTTCATTCGTCTCATCTTATCCGAGTTGTCAAAAGATTGATTCTTTCGCATGAACCTTTTGAACCTTCTTACAAACAAAGCCATTTGATCATCAGTGAAAAAATCATAAGAGGGATTAGAGATAGACCTTAATGTTGATGATGATGGTTGATGGTTCGCAACCAAAGCTATGTTTCTCGTTTCGGGTTCATCATCATTTTGTGCTTCTTTTTCGAACTCGTAGGCCTTCAGATCACTGAAGATCTGTGTAGTACTTGTATTTTTGAGATCTCTATGATCCCGCATGGCTACAACCTTCATATCCCAACTCTTGGGTAGTCCTCGGAGAATCTTCAAGTTTATCTCCTTTTGTGTTAGTTTCTTTTCGTCAAGATCATTGATCTCCATTTGTAGCTTTATGAATCGAGCTTCCATCTCAGTTATGGATTCCCTCGGATTTAGTTTGAAGTCCTCAAGCTTCTTCATGGCAATAGTCAGCTTGTTCTCCTTTTCTTGCTCATCTCCATCACCAATCAACATGAGCACATCCCATATTTCCTTAGCATTCTTGCATTTCCTCACTCTCGGAAACAAGGATTCGTCCAGCGACTTGTAGAGAATGTCCTTTGCTATGTTGTCTAGATTCACTCGAGTTCTTTCATCAGTAGTGAGTAGAGCTTTCTCCTTCGGTATCATTTATGGTGACCTTGGATCAGTGAGAACACGATTTGGATTAACCTGTAATATCTGGATGGGTCCATCAATTATCACGTCCCACATTTCATCATGCATGGCAGATAAGTGAGCCTGCATGCGCACTTTCCAGTCATCAAATTTATCCAGGTTAAACATAAGAAAATGTCTATGATGTTCCATTTTAGACATGGTGCAAAGTTTCAAAATATTTTGATAAAAAAAATTTTTAAAGAGGATCACCAGGCAGTATACATAGAGTGTTCGTCGTTCAAGGTAACAGGCTCTGATACCACTTGTTGGTCCCGGTGAAAGCGTTATGAGTCTAGAAGGGGGGGTTGAATAGACTCAAGGGAATTTTGAAAACTTTTTGGAGTTAATCGCAGCGGAAAGAGTTATATCAAAGTTTTATCTTTTACTTTGCACTAGGGTTTTTCTTATCGAAAAGGTTAGGTTAAAGAGATGTATGCAATGCAATGCGTAGAGTAAATAAAAAGGATAGAGAGAGAGAGAGAGAGAGAGAGAGTTTTTATAGTGGTTCGGCTGTTAACAAAGCCTACTCCACTCTTCTTCACAACACGTGAAGGTTTACACTATATTTCCCTTATAGTACAATCTCCGTTACAACAAGCTCCTTTGATCACTAAGCCCGGCAGCGTTGTTGTGGTAGGTTTTTCAACTTCTTCCAAGTTTACTCCGCCTCTTTCTACTTCACTTGTAGAGATGGTTGAATAAGTAGATAAATCTCCAACTTGGAATTCTTGAGCTTTCCTTCTTTAAGCTCACAAGAACTTCCAAATAAAACTGAATAAAGCTTAGTACGCTTGTGAATATCACACAGGAAATTTTTCGCTTGAACAACAATATTTCGCGCAATTCAACACTGTCAAAGTGAGATGGGACAAGGGTATTTATAGGTGGAATTTCAGATCCGTTGGAGGGAGATCGAAATTCAAATCCTATTGTCCAGTGAGTATTAACCAATGGGTAATATTTTCTCCTTTTTCAGAATGTCAGTACTTTCTAGCCGTTTGTCCACTTTTAGAAAAAGGACAAAGTACCTTTTGTCCCTAAAAAGGTGACAATCATTAAATGCTCCTAGGGATCGTTGCATAGGACCCAAAATGACATTCAGTTATACCCATCTTCAAGGCAATAAATAAGACAACTTATCAGAGAATGTCTTTTGCCTTGGTCGAGAGAATGATTGACTTTATCATTCTTTCTTTAACTCCTCGAGTCAATCACTTCCTTGATTGCTCGGTTATGGAATCTTGGCCCTTCCCGGTTTTGACATAAAATCCATGTCTTCGTGTCTTCATGTCTTCCAGTCTTCGAGTCTTCATGTCTTCGAGTCTTCGAGTCTTCATTTCTTCGAGTCTTCGAGTCTTTGAGTGAAACATTTCTCTGTTTACAGATTCGGTGAGATCCGAAACTTTGGATAGCTTAAGACTTCGTTTGCTTTACTGGATTGACATAAATAAGCAAAAACTATTTAAAGACACTAAAGAAAAATTTCGGGGTCTCCTCGTATAGCTTGGTATCATCAAAATCAACTGCTCGGGGTTCCTAACATGGGGTAGTGGAGACGACAAATGACGCCTTTTTCCCGTCTCTGCGTATTGTAATAATGACGGGTTGACGTCGTGGGACGGAATAAACTGCTGCCATTTCATTTAGTAAATGAAACGGCGGCATTTTGGGACCACGGTCCACAATGCTTTGTGGACCGTGGTCCACCATATAAGAACTGATGAAAACATGTTACGCAATAAATCTTTCGTTCAATTCGTAGATTTAATATTAACAAACTAACATATAAGTAATGTACAAGTGTTTCCACTACACCTGTACAAATGTAACGGATGAGGGTGACTGGAAAAGTATAGGCTTTCCGCAACACTCGTTAAGGGGTTTTAGTGGAAAACATAAAATAATTTTAATTTTTTTATAATGGAAAAGTATCGCTGATACCTCTTTGTTTTTTTTTTAATTATATATATATATGCAACTAATTTTAAAAAATATAAATATAAATTGTAAGTAATATAAATAAATTTTTAATTACATTATAATTATTTTAAATTTATAATATTAATATAGCTAAAGAAGGTTTTTAAATTTTTGCTAATGTGTAAAAATTATTTCCAGCCATTGAATTTTGGTTTGTAAAGGAAAGAAGTTGCACAATCACAGTAAGGGATGCCGAGACATTCTACACTAGTTACTCCACATGCAAAAACCACCCCAAACAATCTCTAAAAACTGAGTCATCACAAAATTTCTCCCAATTAAACAACATCTGGGTTTGACTTTTCCATTTTATGAAGCTAACACTTATTCTATATATTGTTTTTAGGTTGTTGCATCAATGGATTGGCCTCATGTCAAAAAGTAAAGAGGGCTTGTATGTAATTATCAGAGATGGAGTAAGTGAAGGACAAGACTGAAGTTTTGTTAGAAGAAATGGATGTGATTTTGTTTTGGTATTGGTGTATATATTGCAGTGGACAAATTTCTGTAGGATTACAGTTCGTCTAATTTAGATGTGATTTTTGTGGGAACAAAATATTTATTTTTGTGTTTGTTAACATTGGGTTGGACTCACGAGTGGAATTTGATGCTTAACTTTTTTGATGATAATATGTGCAGTGTTTGTGCTAGATTGCTAGCTGAGTGTCTAGATCTATGTTAGTCTGTAAGTTGGTAGAGTATGCACAATGCACACGGAAACTGAAATGGGTGCAAACGGGTATACTTTGTAATTGCACACTGTAATCATACCAACGCGTGTCGAAACATATAATTCTGTTTTTTTAATAAAGATGTAAAGTGAACCTTTTCATTTTAAATTAGTGGTTATTTTAATAAAAAAAAAAAAAAAAAGAGCAAGACAATGAAATTTGAAATAAAGAAGGGTAGGGGAGACATGTCACTTGAAAAAAATCCCTAATTTTCCAAGTATTGTCATCTCTACATAAGATACCGTATAAATCAAATAAATAGAGTTTTCCAAATACCATATTTCAATTTTACCTGAAATCTAGGCTACGTTCGAAAAAGCAATTACATTGATTCACTAATTCAATTGTGTTAGGAGCTAAGTAGTGATATGATTAAAAATTTCTACAATTAACGTTTTCTAGATTTCAACAATTGAAAGATACATTTAATTAATATCGGTGGGCATTGAAAAGGTGAACATTGGAGATTGTGATCGACTAATGTCCATTCGAGTTGAAAAATTATGCATCGAGTTGCGTGCTACAATAAATTTCCACGCATTCATCACAATATGAGTGTAAAATAAAAACGTATTTTGAGCAATCGCTCTTTAGTTTGGCAAACGATGGTATGCTCAATGTGCATATCTCGGGCAAAGTCTCTAATAACGAATGCATCCCAGAAAGGTGCCTCGATATAAAAAATATTAAAAAAAACTTCAATTGTAGAAATTTTTATTTAGAAAGCTGCATCCAAGGGGAGAATATTAAAAATTTCTACAATTGATGTTTTTTAGATTTCAACAATTAAAGAGTTTATTTAATTAAATAACGATGCATGTTGAAAAGCTGAACATTGGAGATTATGATGCATTAATGACCATCATATTCATTGTTGAAAAGATGAGCATGCATCGGAGGCCGTGCTACAAATAATTTCGATGCATTTTTTTTACTAGATGAATGTATATTCAAATTTAGGGTCATGTAGGGGCAGAGTACCATCAGATCAGCTAAAGAGCTATTGGCAAAGGATGGTACGCTCAATGTGCATATCTCGGGCACAGTCTCTAATAATGAATGCATCCCAGAAAGGTGCCTCGATATAAAAAAATATTAAAAAAAACGTTAATTGTAGAAAATGTTAATCAGAAAGGTGTATCCAAGACGAGAATATTAAAAATTTCTACAATTGACGTTTTCTAGATTTCTGCAATTAAAGTGTGTGTTTAATTGAATAATGGTGCATGTTGAAAAGCTGAGCATGGGAGACTGTGATGCATTAATGTCTATCCATGTTGAAAAGATGAGCATCGGAGAACGTTATATAAATGGAGTAAAACAACCAATGTAATGTTAGTTATAACAATTCTAACCTCCTTTCACGTTTTGCATCCATTTCGTGAGTGAGTTCTGCTTCCACTGCAGTTAAAAAAAACAAATGTTTAGCTTTCAAGACAATACAAAGAACTTAAGTCCATAGTGGAAATATAAGGTGGTATTGCTAAGCAAATTAAAATTGGTTCATGTAAGGCCTTATTGAAATGTCATAATTTTATTTAGACCATGTTAATCTTTATTTGTATTTAAATTTAAAACAACTAATTAAAAATTTCTAGTAATGGTTTTTTATTAAATTTTGTCATTAAGATGTTCTCAATAGGGAGATGATTAAAAATTTCTACAATTTGACGTTTTCTATAATTTTCTACTCTTATAATTTTTTTTTAAAAAAAAATTTAAAAGTATAAATATTTTAATCCGAATTTTCTTCTTTATTTTTGTTGAAAAAAAAAGTACCATACGAAAAAATACAACAAAGGTTAAGATTGAGGTAATTTGTTTACATTAAATTCAATTATATACTTAAATCGTCATATAGTTAAAAACGCGTGAATATTGATTACAATGTTGTTCTAATGCTTAACTTTTCCTTACAAACGTCTCTCAATTGTGAAATCTAAAAAGAAAAAAGTTAATAGTTTGAATTTTTTAATTGATTGTACTAAATTTAAAATTAAAATAAAGATTTACTTGGTTTAAAGAAATTTTTGCCACTTTTGAAATAATTTAGCTAAGCAGTAGCATATCTATATTTACCTATAATAGATTAATAGTGGTGCCCAATCAAATCAAGCCTAAAAGGTTAAATCTAAACTATGCACGAGATATACACATTGAGCATACCATCCTTTGCCAACAGCTCTTTAGCTGATCCTACTTTGCTTTTGCACTCATCTTGTTAAAAATGCGTGGAAATTAATTATAACACGCTTTCCGATGCTCATGCTTTCAACATGGATGGATATTAATTACATTACAGTTTTTAATAATGAACTTTTCAATAGGCATCGATATTAATTAAAACACATCCTTCAATGTTTTGCATTTCAAAAGAAAGGTACCTCAATTGTAAAAATCTAGAAAACTTCAATTGTAGAAATTTTTAATGGTCTCCCTATTGACCTTCTACATTTCAGGTAAAATGAAAATGTGGTATTTGATAAACTCTATTTATTTGAATTGTATCTTATTTGTTAGTGGAATAACATGGATCCTCATCAAGTTTCAACAACCTTCTGGCTCGAAAAAGTATTAGTGTCTGTTAATAAACCCAAAAACGATTTCATCAGGAAGAGCACAACAAAGTAACATAAGGTGTTTCCTCAAAAATAAAAAAATAAAAAATAAAAAATAAAAAATAAAAAGTAACATAAGGTGTTCAAAGGAACCGTAATAAGAGTTTGGGAAGACAACAAATGTCTAAAAAATACATAAACTAGGAGTAGCAAAGGTTGGAGAACAAAGGTTTGAAAAAGGTGTACTACTCATACACGAGAAAATCAAAATTCACGTCAAGTACTGTACTCTAGCATGTTTTGGATTAAATGCATAGTTTGGGAAATGTTTTTAAATGTCAACATTAAATTATTTGTTACTAATAGAAATAAATGCTTTCAAGCCAATATACCCTCAAACCTTAATTTTTCAAAAGCATTTAATAATCAGGGTAAATTTTGAAATTCATTTACACATGTTTTAAGCCTATTCACTTCCCTATCCTTCTCTCAAAAGGTTTCCATACCCGGGCCTAATAGAGCATTTAGAACGACGTAAACTACAGTAACTCATTGGTGCACACAAGCGATTTGTCGAGTTTGGATCGAGTTTCGAACATTTGTCTCTTCTCCCAAATGTTGTCTACTAAACTAGTGAACTAAACCGTGCGGGCAATCCATTTCCTTATCATGGTTCTACTTTTTGAAAAATTTCAAAGCCTTTA
>CP025659.1:2564306-2636851 GCA_003576665.1 Ipomoea trifida | reverse complement strand
ATATATATACAAGGATATATATATATATATTCGAAATTGAGGGAAAGACTAGCCCAATTAAATTAATAAATCGCCCAAGGAATTAATTAGCGATCGAAAGGCTTGAAATGAATTTACGGGGTGTTACAGTCATACACTAACGCACCTTCATCCCACAAACTTTTCAAGTCTTCAACCAAAGGCGCCAAAAAGACATCTATATCATTGCCTGGTTGTTTTGGCCCAGAAATCATTAAGCACAATAATATGTATTTGCGTTTCATACACAACCAAGGAGGTAAATTATAAATTACCAACATAACTGGCCACGAGCTATGTTTGCTACTTAGGTTCCCGTGAGGGTTCATACCATCAGTCCAAAGTCCAAGCCTAAGATTTCTCGGCTCGTGACCAAATTCAGGAAATGCATTATCAAATGTTGTCCATTGACGAGAATCAGCCGGGTGTCGAAGCTTGCCATCAAAAATTTTTTGATCTGCATGCCATGTTAAGTTTTTCGCGTCGCTTGGATTAGCAAACATACGCTTAAATCTTGAGAGAACTGGAAGATACCACATAACTTTAGCTGGTGGACTTTTCAAACATACTTTCCCTACATCATTCTCTCTTGTTTTGAAACGAGATGCCCCACATATTGGACATGCATGCAAATCCTTGTAATCATTCCTAAACAATATGCAATCGTTAGGGCAAACATGTATCTTCTTATATCCCATACCCATGGGACACAAAATCTTCTTGGCATCATATGTACTCTTCGGAAGTTCATTATCATCTAGAAGCATTCCCTTTAATATCTCAAGTAACGCAGTAAAGCTCTTGTCACTCCACCCATTCCCAGCTTTCAAGTTGAATAATTTTAGTACAGCAGATAATCGGGTATATTTACTACAACCCGGCCATAAGGGTAATTTTGAATCCTTCACTAATTCATCCAACTCGTTTGCCCGATCAGCGAACTCCTCTCCAACATCGCGAAACATTTCCTCTAATTGATCTTCAGACTCATCATCTTCATTTGCTTCGTTGTCAACATACATGTTAGATGTTGCTTTCACCATGCCATATCCATTTTGTATAAGATGGATCAAGTTTATTATATATGTTTGTATATTAATTCTCTGAAATATACAATTTAATGTGTATGTTTTGAATGGTTAATTACAACTGCTCTAATTAATTTTACGAGCATCAGGATAATTTTGATTTGTTTTCCAAAGTTATTGAATCTTATATACCCTACTGTATGATTCAACGAGGAGGATCACCGGATTTCGTCTTCATTAACTTGTCGGCGGACGCCGTTGGGCGGCGGAGGGACGACAGTGAGTTTCGGGTGGCGACGGTGCAACTTGGAGTCGCGAGTTGCGTTGTTGTTGAGGTTCGACAGCGCCGGCTTTCCGATTGACTTAGAGTCGCGAACAGGGGTCGACGACGGCAACCTCTGCGTTGCTGGTTTTGAGGTCGGCGAACGACGGCGTTGTCGCGAACAGGGCGAACGGCAGCCATGGTTACTGACATTGCGACTCGGAGACGGCGACGGCGATGCTGTTGATGCGTTTAGGAGAGTCGGCGGTCGGCAGAGGTGGCCTGGGTCGCCGCTGCTGCTCTTCCTCTTCAGGCAGCTCTGCCAGCAACGGGTTGTCGCTACTCTTCACGCTTCAGTCGATGACGGGCTGAGGGCGGTTGCCGGCGGTCGTGGGTCTCCCGACGACGATTGCTGCTCCATTCCCTCCTTCAGGCGACGCTGGCGAACATCAAGCGCAGCTGAAGCTTCTTCCTTCTTCTGTCGGCGTCGGCGCCACATCAAGCTAAGGTCTGTCTTTGTTTTTTAATTAACAGAAGAAGGTGATGATGTTATATGGTCTGGGCCGGGTCTGGCCCAATTCGGCCAGACCTGGACCATACATAAAAAAAAATTGGGCCTATTTGGTTTATTTGGCTTGTTTTTTTTTATCATCACATTTGGACTTCTTCTTGTTAATTATTCAATTTAATTCCTCTATTATTAAATTATCATTCAATTTTAGGCAAATATTAAGTTTTAAATTTGCTAGTTGAATTTTAATTTAATATTGAGGTTTATATTAATTTGCCTAAGGTATTGATATTTATTTAAGGATATATGGGTTAATAATACATTAATATGCAAATTCAAGCATGCTATGTATATTTGTCAAATATTTTATTATTATTTCAATTATACATTCATTATAGTATGCATTAAGGTTGAATTTAGCATATTATTAACTCATAGGGCATATCATTCAATTTTGGATCCTTAGGTCAATCTAAGTCATTATGGCCTATTAAAGCAGCTTGTTTAGTTTCTCATTTAATTTGAGCTTTTTTTTAGTCCTATTATTGTTTTTGGGACTTTAAAACCTATTTTGAACAAGCTAATTCGGGACCTATCTTGGGTCATTAAAGTATGGATCCTGCCATTATTGATTGATATTTGAATAATAATTATAAGCTCATTTTGGATTTATTATTACTATCTACCATATTTTGTTAATGGTATTCAGTGATGGTAATAATATTAAGTTTGGATCTATTTCAGTAGCAGATCATTTTTCATCCATGTTATAGCTCACTTGGACCATTAAGAATTATAGGTCTAATTTGAGCATATAAGTGCTATAATTATTGTTTTGGCCTGGTTTTGAGCCATAAAGGATTTAAGAATTTAATTATTATTTTGGCCATTAAGAATTACAACTATTGTTTAAGTTGGTTATGGTTTTCAGGGCCTTAATAATAATATTAATTCTTTAATTTTAAAGTAATATAGTCATGTTAATTATTATGTGGTAAATTGAGATTAGTATATGGCATCCCTTAATTACAGTTTTGCATTTATTCTAGTTATTATTAATTGGCATTATGAATTACTGTTATCCAGTTTAGGGGGCTAATCTCATTTATTACCTTTCATAATAATTATTGTTTCATGGTAATCTGTCATATTTGGTACATTGGTGAGATTACCCATGTCACTTTATTTTTACATGACTATTAATGTTGGTAATTAAGTCCTACCAACAAATATTTTACGTACCACTGGACGCTGCATTGAGGTTACTGACACCAACAATAAAGATGAAGAGAATTATGAAGTTTTTTTTTCTCTTATGGATCGTCGTCATTGCTAGCGTAATGGGAAGATGCGGTTTGCATCATTAAGGTATGTCATTAATTATCTTTTATTATTATTGGTAATTAATGCTACAAATATAGTTAACCGCTAATTTGGACTAGTCACATAATTTCTCTTTACAAATATGGAAACATTAAGAAGGTGTATTACCATTATTTGGTTGTCATTGTTAAATGTTAATGGTGATTATATGTTACCTATTACCATTAAATATTTTAATTAATGATACCATTAATATTAATGTGGTATTCAGTTATGACTCCTGAATTGTTTCCAATTAAGTTTATGTGACAATGTTTCAGTTAAGAAAATATTATGGATATTATCATTTTCTTGACATTAATGTTTTCGGACTTAATTTTATCAAGTTTTCAAAATTATATCCGAAAATGTTCCTAAAGTTGGCGGTTATAATCATTGTTTTTTCTCATATAGTCTCCATTTAATAATATTATTATGGCTATTTTAATGCTTTTGGATTATTTGCAATTTTGCCATTAATATAATCATACTATTAATTCGGTTATGGAGAGTGATTTTTGAATCAATTCTGTAATTTTGGAAAAACATATTTGCTAGGCATTTGACTATTGCCATTTATGTCATAATTCATTTAGTTTTCGAATTATGATTTTAGTTCTTTCTGGCCATATTTGGCTAGTATGAATAATGAATATTTGGTATAAATTCATATCCTCTAGTTGATTCATACTCTTCAGATAGTTTTATGCATTCAATCACATTAAACGCATAATATTAAATTTAATTATGCAATTTGGATTTGTGAGATTTTATTTTACAAATGACAATATTTATTTAATTGTTTATTAATAGATATTGTTGGAATTTGTAAATTTGGTCTATTTCTCATAAATTAAGTGTGATGCATTAAGACATTTTGTCATGGGCTTAAAGTTTAAAAATTTCAAAGTATACATTCATTAATTTGGGTCCCTTTGGATTGGACTCATTAGAGTTTGAATATTAAGTTTATACTTTGGAAGCTCATATTAAAATTGCATTAAGTTACGCAATTTGTTTAGAATATATGAGTTTAATGCTTAATTTTATGCATATTAATTTGTCCACTGCATAATATTCTGGTTTTAAAGTATACAATTTTATTATTATGCCTTCAGTAATGCATAAATTTATGTTGGAATTATATTAGTTCCTTATTAAGTTGGACTTATGCATAAATTTTAGTTACGGTAGTGCCTGAATTTAAGCACATTCGGACCGTTAATTTAGTTCACCATTTTTTTTAAAAGATTTATTCATAAGTGAACTATTGCATTTTGGATTATACCCTACAGTTTTGTTTATACCCCAAACAGTTATACATTTTGTGTATATGAATCAGGGAGGCATACTAGTTTTATGGCCATGACTTAAGAACATCTTGGCCAGTAGTCTCCTTAAACTGATATTATCTAAAGAGTTGGTCTTTAGTGAGGTTTTGTTTTACAAACTTTCCTTTGGTATACATTTGGAATCTCCCATCATGATTTGGTATAATCTGTCAAAATTTTAAATATTCCTTGCAAATGTGATTTGATTTCGGTTCATTAAAGAATAGCTATAGCATCTTTAATTTACTGAAGTCTTAAAGTTTCAATCTTGGTTACTTAAAGAATAACTACAGCTTATTCAATTTCCAAAGATTATTAAGTTATGATATTATAATTTTAATTTGGTTGGGGAGTAGCCACAGCATCCTTAATCAGATTAAATTATATATATCTTTATCTTGATCACATAAAGATTACGCAAGGAGTTGATAAATGTCTAGTGATCTTATAATTTTAATTTGGTTGGGGAGTAGCCACATCATCCTTAATCAGTTAAAATTATATATTAAGCGGTGTATCTTGATCACATAAAGTTTAGACATATAAGTTGTGATTAATTGTATCTAATATGATGGAATTTAGCCCACAGGCAATTTCGTTATATTTGTATAATTAATTAGGATGAAATACTGGACTACGATCATAATTTAGCCCACAGGCAATTATGCATCGGAATATAGTTAGTAGTTTTATCAGTGATGATAGAAGTAAATCAATTTATTTATTTTATGGTTATTTGTAAATAATTTCCAATTCTATCATGAAGTTTAATTTTATGATGTAAACTTTGGATCATATTTTCTTGAATTGCCCACTGGGTTAAGGAAAAGAAACTTGATTTCTTTAAGTTTTTTATCATAATGGTTGTAATGAATCTTATTGAATTAAAACTTTAGCCCACAGGCAAGTTTTATGTCACTTGATTCTTCAACTCATTTGATACATTGTTTCATCATAAATACAAATTTTCAGTTGGATCTAATTGAGCAAGACTTTAGCCCACAGGCAAGTTTTGTGTCTCTAGATTCTTCTGTCTATTTGATAATTGAGATAAAATATTATCATAAAGGGTTTCTTAATTGGATTTAATAGAATTAAAACTTTAGCCCACAGGCAAGTTTTATGTCAATAAATCCCTCAACTCATGAGATAATAATTTTATCACAATTTTGTAGAATTTATAAATCCAGTTCAATTATAAATTCTAAGTTTCATGGGTTGCATTGGCAAGACATGTATTCAGTTACTTCCCAAAATTTAGCCACTTTTATTAATTATTCCATGAAAGCTTACTAAGTTCGTTGGACTAACTATGGTAAGTTACGTGATATGCTATACTTATTTTTGGATTCCAAGGATAAAAATGTATCTTTTGAGCCAAATTCAAACTTGGTTTTGGAAGGTGTTTTTTTTTTAGTATGTCCAGGTATGGTGGGGAATTATATCTTCATTATTTATTTGGACTTCTATTGGAACCAGATATTGATTATTTAGTATGCCCAACTAATGGTGGGGAATTCTACCTTCATTTATTAGTTGGTCAAATCAATTATGAGTATGTATATAATTATTTTTTGCTAAAGAACAGTGGGAGCGATCATTAAGAAAAAGATCATTAAGATACTCCACTAAAGATTATGGATTTAACTATTGTCTTCATACTTCCCAATGCAAATTGGATTGTATGTCAAACAATAAGTAGTCCAAAAGATTCCACATGTATTAATCTTGAATTTGTTCATATAAATTCATAAGTTCAAATTATTGGACATCTGGTTGTGCAGCATATTTATGAAAATGTTGTACCAATATTAATGAATTTATTAGAACAGAATCATCTAACTTGTGGTGCACTGTTATTCTTTAGCATTTAATAGAGTCTTTAGTTTCTTCAAAATTGATCCTGGGCCATTTTGGTATTTAAGGCTCAAGACAATTTTGCGAGACATAAAAGTAAGACTCATAAATGTTCAGTTAAAGTGGATATTGTGATTATTTGGGAAGTTATGGTGTATGTTAACATTCCAAATTTATGGACTTAGAGCTTTTGGTTTGTTCTCTAAGTTATTGGAATGATTCTGTGACTTAACTATCTTTTGGCTATTTTAATGAGTGGGAGTGACAGACGTGTCAACTCTGAGCTCTTAGCTGTTAGAGGTAGTGTTCAAGTTTAGAAGTCATGGAATACAGTTAGCATTATGCTAACATTAAGAGATCTCTATTTAAGGCATGCTTTTAAGGATTTTAGAGATCATACAGTGTACTCTTTTGTACAAATATTTGGATGGTTTCTCTCTTCAGTTGTGCACATAATATATTTTGAGAAACATCAATCAAGTTATACCGAGAATAAACATTGGGTTTGTTCATGAGGGGCCTAAGTTAGAGAATTGAAATGCATGTGACCATAATAGATATTACTCTGCAAAATAGAGGACTTATCACTATGATTCGTGTGTTTTGTTCTTTGATAAGGGTTGTGCTAGTACTTGCATCAAGTGGGAGAATGTAAGATTTTCCCTAATAATATATATATATATATTTTATATTATATATTAGGGCCTTAATTAAGTGGTGCAAGTTAACTAGGTTTATTAAGTGGTTTGGTTGGACTAAACAACTAGTAGTTGTATTCAACCAGACTCTGTGCCTATATAAATCTGTATTGATGGGATACAGGATAAGCATTGTATAGCACATACAATTCACGGTACTCATACTGCTCAGTAGACACCAGTACACCATCTAGGGTTCTGAGTCAAGTATGAGACAAATATGGCTGACAGTCTACCGTTCAAGAGGCATTACATCAACTGTGGCTGGAGATCAATACGGCTTCCGCTTCCGCTACTACGAATCAGGTTTCTCGTATACTATTCTGTTTAGTTAGATTATTTATATCTAACAATTAATATCCATGCGTGTTGAAAAGATGAGCATCTATCGGAGAGAGTGCAATAATAAATTTTCACCCATTTTTTACTAGATGAGTGTATAATCGAATTTAGTGTCTTGCAGCGATAGAGTACCATCAGATAAGCTAAAGAGCTATTTTTAAAGGATGGTATGCTCTGGCACATTCTCTAATAATGTATGCATCCTAGAAGGGTGCCTCAATTTCAAAAATATAGAAAACGTCAATTGTGGAATTTTTAATCAGAAAGGTGCATCCAAGGGGAGAATTTTAAAATTTTATACAATAGATGTTTTCTAGATTTCTACAATTAAAGGGTGTGTTTAATTGAATAACGGTGCATGTTGAAAATCTGAGCATTGGAGTCTGTGATGCATAAATGTCCGTTCATGTTGAAAAGATGAAATTTCCATGCATTTTTTACTAGATGAGTGTATAATTGAATTTAGTATCTTGTAGTGGCAGAGTACCATCAGATCAGCTAAAGAGCTATTGGCAAAGGATGGTATGCTCAATGTGCATATCTCGGACAAAGTCTCTAATAATGAATGCATCCCAGAAAGGTGCCTCAATATAAAAAATATAAAAAAAAAAAAGTCAATTGTAGAAATTTTTAATCAGAAATGTGCATCGAAGGGGAGAATATTAAAAATTTCTAGAATTGACGTTTTCTAGATTTCTGCAATTAAAGAGTTTGTTTAATTGAATAACGGTGCATGTTGAAAAGCTGAACATTGAAAATTGTGATGCATTAATGTCCATCCATGTTGAAAAGATAAGCATCGGAGGCCGTGCTACAAATAATTTACATGCATCGGACGTCAACTTAGCTTAGCTTAGGCAAAATCATTCATTACGCTGTGGACTCTTTCAGATATGCAATGAGGTCAGCGCGCTCTTGTGGCTTCTTCACTCCTGGAAAAACCATCTTTGTTCAGATTTTTGTCAAAGCTGCAGTGTTAGCAAATCAAAATTTTAAAAAAATACATGGATAGAATTTAATAAGTTTTTAAAACAATCATAATAATTAAAGAAAGAATTCTAGACCCTCTTTAGAGTTTCACCATACCAAACTTCACCATAAGTCCATAACGAAGAAGGCGTTGCTCATGCCATCCTTGCATAGCACGGGCAGCAGCATCTCTTTGTGCTCTGCCGGATCGGGAAGCTTGATAGCCATTTAAAAGAATAAGGGAACTCAGATTCTCAAAATTCTGTCAAGCACACCAAATGGAATCAACCACTAGGTGACAGTCAAAAGAAAAAGTACATAGAGACATAGATAGAGCAGCAGAAAGAGGAGATAAGCAATCTTTTGGATTGAAACACTCAAATATTAAGCTAAGGGCAATGTTTCCTGGCCCCTAAAATTAAGCTTGTTGAGAATGAGTTGTAACATTAAATGCATAATCCATATGCTGTATTAATATGCATCTCAAGACATTAGACAAATCAAATAAATAGTGTTTTTCAAATACCATATTTCAATTTTACCTAAAATCTAGGCTACGTTCAGAAAAGCAATTACAGTGATTCACTGACTCAGCTATGTTAGGAGCTCAGTAGGGAGATGACTAAAAATTTCTACAATTAACGTTTTCTAGATTTCAACAATTGAAGGATGCATTTAATTAATATTGGTGGGCGTTGAAAAGGTGAACATTGGAGATTGTGATCGACTAATAATATCTGTAACACCCCGAATCGGCTATACCGAACCACCGGAGTAATTACCGCCACACCCAGACTCGGCCCAACCTTAAATAGGCGGGATTCATTCTAGGTGCACAGGCTAACAACAAAAGCAAGGATCGTGTTTCTTAACGTCAAAACCCAAGACAACTTTTAGAATAAGAGTGCATCATATATTGATTATATAGATATGCATCATCAAAAGGTGTAACTAGGAAGTTACCAAAACGAACTGGGTTTAATAATACCACCCATTCGAAGTGTTTAGAGAGAGAGACCCGGCCAGACGACTGTTCGGATTAGCGCCTTTACAAAAGATATATTTACACAAAGTGTTAAACTACACCCCCACCCTTCCTCTACGGACTCTATCTAGTCTAGGGAGCGATACACGGGACCCGTGTAAGTGCCCCAAACCTCTCTCCACTCACCCTCATGCCACATCATGTGGTCTAAAAACCGACAGGTGTCCATAGTCATCATCCACTCATCAAGATACTCCGGGGGACTTGGGTCCCACGGGTACGGATACTGCACTATGAACTCGGGTGGGTTACTACCCGGGACTAGCTCTATGGGGTAAAACCCATAACTAGCTTGTATGGCATCGAAAGGACACAGGGGTATGACAGGAGGGGGTGCCCAGATAGGAGCTTCCGGCGAGTTCGGAACGGGAGCAGAGTCAGGCGTGTCGATCAGAGTGGGCGGATCGGGCGCAAATCCGGGGCCATAGGGGTCATCATCTGATAGATACTGAATATAATCGTCATAATCGTATAATCGTTAAGAACACAATGAAGTGCAGTTAGCGCGACGGCTAAGTAAGGATATCCATTATCACTCGAAAATAAACAAAAGTTTTCAAAATAATTATTCAATAAGAACAAGGTAAGATAACATTACCCAACAATCGCAATCAACCTGCAAACATTTTAACAACAAGCAGTTTCACTTTATTTCAATAATTAGAGCAATTAACTCAGTCATTAATTCACCCGGTAGTTAGCTCTTACACGTCACCCATGGTACACAATTCTCGTCTTACTCATAAGTGGGGTACGAAACACATCCACTATTAGATTTCGGTGGGGTACAAAACACATCCACCTTCCAATTCTCACGTGGGGTACAAAACGCATCCACGATTAGTTCATGGTGGGGTACGAAACACATCCACCTTTAAATTCATAAGTGGGGTACGAAACACATCCACTATTAGATCTCGGTGGGGTACACAACACATCCACCTTTCCAAATTTCACGTGGGGTACAAAACACATCCACGTTTAACTCACGGTGGGGTACGAAACACATCCACCTTTAATTCACGAGTGGGGTACGAAACACATCAACTATTAGATCTCGGTGGGGTACACAACACATCCACCTTTCCAATTCTCACGTGGGGTACAAAACACATCCACGTTTAACTCACGAGTGGGGTACGAAACACATCCACTATTTAGATCTCGGTGGGGTACACAACACATCCACCTTTCCAACTCCCATACTTAGTTAGTGTTAAACACCGCACAGAATATCCAAATGTAGAGTCATAATAATTTTCAAAACATAGTCATTTCCTAAACCGTAAAATATTTAAGTACAATATTTTGGCTTCAAAAAAATACCCACCCGGATGCCCGTAGGCCCTCAAAATATCACAACACTTAAGCCTAAAAACATCGGGGAAAAACCGGGTCGAGAACAAGTCGAAACGAGTCCGCGTCGCGCGGACTCGTAAATGTCCGCACCTGCGGACGCCCGGCGGACGCGGCGTCCGGACCGCGTCCGCGGGTTCGGCCTCTCGCGCCGAGACTGGGCGCCCACGGACGCGCGGCGGACGCGCGCGTCCGTGCGGCGTCCAGCCTTTCGGCCGAGGCGCCGTATGGCGATTTCGTGAGGGCGCGCGGTGGACGCGCGTCCACTGTCGCGTCCGCCCGTTTTCTGCCCACTTCGGGCCGCAAGTTTGGGGTTGTAACGCCCCGATCTTCCACCTTTTTCACAAATATAAGCATATATGGACCCCAAACAATATATATATGCATAGAAATGATTATGAACACGAACAATGAAATTTATTAAGATTAAATTCAAGAACTTTGGAGCCAACTTATAGATCTAAGTGTAGCACATATTTTTTCATGAACAAAATTCTAAGCATGCAATTTTCCTAGCATTTGCCTATTTCCAAGCGATTGAACCGACTTAAGGGAATCCTTACCTCCGTAGAAGATTTCTAAACCGTAAAGTTGAGTGTGCTCCCTTGGAATTTTTCTCCAAAAATCCTAGACTTGGTCACTTGAGTTGGGAAAATGAGTGGAAGTTCTAGAATCACAAGTGAAGACTTAGCTAATTTTTCTCCTTCTTTTGCCTTAGTGAAATTTCGAAAATGGAGTGGAGAGAAGAGGGAGGTGATCACTTTTTGCTAGACTAGGCTTTTCTTCTTCTTTCCTTAGTGTAAATCCGAATGGGAGTGAGGGAGTGAGGGAGTGAGGTGAGTGATTAGGTTAGATTACTCTTGAAGATCAAGCAATCAAGTACAAGCCACCATACCTCATTAAATGCTACAATCAAGATCAAATCTTAGTTCTAGGATTGGATTGCCACATGTCAACACCCTATTAATCCCTTGTGAAGATATTAGTTTAATTGACCAGTTTAAGCTTAAATCAGATGAATGTTCAGAGGATTATAACTTAATTCGGGAAAATTCTAATACTAAAATTATCGTAACAATATTCCCGTCGCAAATCACTGATTTTGGAAATTTTCCGATAATCCGTTAAATTTAGGTTCAGAGTCTGTAACGATTTATCCCTTACGGTTCACTTAGAAATTCTCTTGAACCAATTAAAAATTCAGGCCTAATCGTATGATACTTAATAATTCCAATTCTGAAAAATCCGAATTGAATCCATGTCCTCAAAATTTTCTCGGTTCGTAACCGATACGTAGTTCGCAGCTTATCGGTAATTAATCCTTAAACGAAAAATTATTTCGAGCACCGAATAGTCTTCTCTTAAATGTCATGGCTTAAAAAAAAAAAAATTTATGCAGCTATTTTCGAATCTTAGTTTTACCGGAAAAACCGAGGGGTTACAATATCTATTCGAGTTGAAAAAATACGCATCGGGTTGCATGCCACAATAAATTTCCACGCATTCATCTCTATATGAGTGTAAAATTAAAACATTTTATGAGCGATCCCTCTTTAGTTTGGCAAAGGATGGTATGCTCACTGTGCATATCTCGGGTAAAGTCTCTAATAATGGTTGCATCCCAGAAAGGTGCCCTAAGCAAAATCCCTATTAATCTTTAGAGAGTTTAAGTTATGATATCAACAACAGCAATTTGGATACAAAAAACCTGCTTTTTCTTATTTAAAAAAAAAACCTGCTTTTTCTTCAAGATTGACCATCCAAATTCCTTTTGCTGCTTTTCTTCACTACAAATATATAAATTTGTTATAAATAATTGTATTTGTGGCCATTATTATGTAGTAATATAACATTTGTAACGGCTATTGTATTTAAGTCTCTATTATTCATTTCCGTTATAGTTGGTTATTATATATACCCTTTGTAATATGTCCTAGGATCAAATGAATGAAAATGCTTCCCTTGTTTCCTTGTCCATTCCCGTTGTTATAGTAGTTTATACATCATTGCAATTTACCATTCACGTTTAGGAGCTAAAGGCCAACGGGCACAACAAAATCTCAACACGTTATCAGCACGCTCTCAATTTACTTTTCCCGTGAACGGTATGCTCATATTTGCATAAATATATTCTGGAAACTCTACGCATAATTCTATTCTGGAATTCTTTCCTGTTTATATACTCTTGGATATTGTTTGATATGTTTATGCCCTATGTTTCACATGCCTATTCATATGATTGTTCATACATATACATACATATATTTCTATTTTTATATCCTGTAATATATGTATGTTCTCCATCTATATGTATTGTTCTAGTCTATATCAATCTGAAATATATATTGTTTCTGTTTCAATTGATTTATGTGATCAAATAATAAACTGTTCGAAATATATATAAATATGTATTTTTTCCGTCTACATATTATGTATATGTAAATGCTTATATATATAAATATATATACACAAACTTCGACATACACGGATTATATATATGTAATCTCGTATACAATATCGTTTTTTTTTTCGAAAAATTGCCAACAATGTGCCAAAATATTTGTATGTGCTGTTTTTCGAAAAAAAAGAAAACCTTTTTTTGCCGAATCTGCCTTCGATTTGCACCCCGGAAGCTGGTTGTCGCCGGCATCACTCTTCGCTCTCTTTGCGGTGAAGACCGCCCAGCACTCCGGCAGAGTGCGACGCTCGTGGCCGCACAACGCTCCAGCAGTAGGCGACAGTGGTCACGCTGTTCGACGATCCCGGACGGTTGACGACGCGATTCGAAGGCGACTCCGTGCGTCGCTAGAGACGATCGGCGATGGTGGTCGGCGACCTCTCTGCCTCTTCACACGACGATCTCCGGCTCGATCGGAGACGGCTC
Organism: Ipomoea trifida; assembly: GCA_003576665.1. Taxonomy (NCBI): domain Eukaryota; kingdom Viridiplantae; phylum Streptophyta; class Magnoliopsida; order Solanales; family Convolvulaceae; genus Ipomoea; species Ipomoea trifida. The sequence continues at coordinate 2,623,188 of CP025659.1, read as the reverse complement.
CGGCCGTGATGAAGGCTGGAGGCCCCTGGCAGCGGCGGCCCTGTGTCGCCTTTCCGTGTCCGGCGATGACGCAGGTGGTGTATCCCTACGTTGGTCGGAGTCAGGCAGTGTTATGCGATCGTTCCGATCATCGGATCAGGGAGTGCAGGATTTGGGTAGATCCCGAGCCCCGAGGTCAAGCCCCTTGGATTTAATAATTCGGATCACCCAGATTAATCAAATCCCTCACTTGTTCATTTTTTGTTGAGAGTAAATCTTGTTTAATTTAATTCTTTGCTGAGGATTAACAAGAGAAATGGGAAGAAGAATCTTGGCATTTGATATATCAATTATAAAGCTTACATATACTTTGCTAGCACCAACCAAGCAAGGCTAAATCAATTAGAAAACACTAAACAGAATGCCTTCTTTCTTCGAGTTGTGCACCTACTACTACCATCTTTTCACATTCTGTTACATGTAGAACATGCAACGAGTGAAATCTTTCGAGCAGATTTCTAGCTCCGGGTCTGTATTCGAGTCACAGACAAAAACTCCAATATAAAAGAAAATAAACTTCTTATTATGCGATGCCATTAACCATACAAAGAGGTTTCTTAAATACCATTTAGCCTAACGGCTCTTTCCCTAATTTCCGCTGTAGAATATGGTAAATAAACATGAAAAAGGTAATTATTGATATGCAGGCTATTTTCTAATAATAGTGGTAATCTTGGTTCCCTGCTTTCCTTATGTTGCGAGTGGAGCGTCGCAATCTTCTCTCGTCACGGCTCGATTCACTCTGCTGATAATATTCTTGTTGATCTTGCATATCTTCCATTTGTTGATGGTCATTACTTCTTAAGCCTTGATCTGCTATCGTAACACTCGGTCCCTCATCAATAACCACCTTGTCCGCAAGCTGGAGGTCTGGATATAGTTTTTGAAATTCTTCCTCTAGTATCCATGTTGCGTTTTCTGGAGATTCACCCTCCCATTGGACTAACAATTGCGAGTTCGGTTTTCCATGTCTTAGAACCACACGTCGACTACAAATTGCTAATGGTGTTGAGATAGGATGGTGACCTTGAAATTCTTCAGGAAGTTGGTAAATCCTAGATGGAACTTCGCCATAAAATTTCTTTAGCATGGACACGTGGAATACGGGATGCACCTTTGCTGATGGGGGCAATTCCAACCGATAGGCCACATCTCCTACTTTTTCTGTGATTCCAAAAGGCCCGTAATAACGTCTTGCAAGTTTCTGGGATACCCGTTGTGCGACAGATTTTTGACGATATGGTTGAAGACGAATAAATACCTGTTCTCCCACTTCAAAATGAACCTCCCTCCGTCCTGCATCTGCTCGCTGTTTCATACGATGCTTCGCTTCTTGAAGATTAGATTTCAAAATTTGAAGAAGTTCTGTTCTTTCTTGTAGCCTATCATCAACTGCTTGGACCATAGAAGAATATTTCTTATAAGCTGGAATCTGGGATGGTTTTCGGCCATAAACAGCCTGATAAGGAGTCATTTTTATAGCACTATGAAGACTTGTGTTGTAGTCTGCCCAACTCAAATATGACATCCATTGGGCTGGTTTTTCATGTGTAAATGCTCGGAGATATTGTTCGAGTCCGCGATTCACCACCTCTGATTGACCGTCTGTTTGAGGGTGATAAGCAGTACTACGCTTCAACTTGGTATAGTACCACTTCGTTTAAACAATTCAGACCAAAAGTTGCTCATAAAAATGCGATCCCTGTCTGAGATAATAACTGTAGGAAATCCATGCAATTTGACAAATATATCAATGAATAATATGGCTGATTTTTGGGCTGTGAAATTCGATCCAAGGCCCCAAAGTGTGCATACTTGCTTAAGGTGTCAACAATGACCATTATTACAGAGCATCCTTGGGAGGATGGCAAGCCTGTGATAAAATCCATGGTAACTGTATCCCATATATGCGAAGGAATTTGTAAGGGATGTAGTAGTCCTGCAGGTGCCTGTGTTGAGTACTTGGTCTGCTGGCAAACAAGACATGAGGCCACAAACTTATCCACATCGTTCTTCATTTTTTGCCAATAAAATGTTGCAGCCAATCTAGCAAATGTGCGGGCTACTCCTTCATGTCCGGCCATCGGGGTGGTGTGGAATTCTTGAAGCAAGATTGGTTTGAGTTGAGAATTGGTGGAGATAAAATAACGGTTTTTGAAAAGCAAGATACCATCGTTAACAGACACATGTTGGATGGTTTCTCCTTGGCTTATGCGTTGGTGTAACTTAAGCAAATCGGGTTGACGCATATTATCTTCTCGAATAGTGTCTAAGAGTTGTACCTTAGAAATAGAAATGAGGTTATAGAAGGCACCTTGAAACAATTGGATTTCACTCTCTGGTACTTGCGATAAGGCGTCCGCTGCTTTATTGGAAGCTCCAGTTTTGTACTCTATCCGAAACGAAAATCCCAGTAGCTTGCGGACATAAACTTGCTGATCTGGAGTGTGCATTAATTGTTGAACCAATTCCTTTAAACTCTTGTGGTCTGTGCGAATAACGAAAGATTGACCGAGCAAATATTGGCGCCATTTATGCACTGACTTCACTATAGCATATAATTCTCTATTATATGTCGATTGTGCAGGCATGCGGGGACCTAGCTTTTTGCTAAAATATGCTATAGGTTGCTCCTCCTGCATTAATACTGCTCCCACTCCTACATCTGAGGCATCAGTCTCTACAATAAAAAGCTTAGTGAAATCTGGTAAGCGCAATACCGGTGTCGTTGTCATAGCTGTCTTGAGGCCTATAAAAGCATTCGCAGCCTCTTTTGTCCACCGGAAGTTATCTGCACGTAGAAGGTCTGTTAAAGGTGCTGCAATTTTGGCATATCCTTGTATAAAACGGCGGTAGTATCCGGTGAGACCCAAAAATCCTCGCAGTTGCTTTAGGTTAGTGGGCTCTGGCCATGCTACCATGGCTTCTATTTTGGATGGATCAGCGTGAATCCCTGCAGCATCGACAATGTGTCCTAAATAATCCACCTGTGCTTGACAAAATCTGCACTTTGAAAGCTTAACAAAAAAATAGTGAGATGCCAAACATTCAAAAACCATGCGAAGGTGTATTAAATGATCACCAAGAATTTGATCCTAACAATGCTCTCTTTTCTCGGTTTTTAATTTTTCATTTTCATTTAGTTTCTATTTGGCTCTCATAAACTGGATGACACTAAATGTGAGTTGTGAAACAGATTCAAGCAACACCAGTGAAGAGGCTGTGCAATACCCATAACACAATAGCAGTGAATGTACAGTTCCCTGGACCAACCTTGGAGTGAACAATGGCGATACCTTAGATATCAAGGTTATCAATAAGGCACAATAAAATGTCATCATTCACTGGTAAGTTTATAAACAAAGCATGCATGCAAAGCAATAATTTCCAAGTGAACAAATTTACTAGTAAATATATGGCACTCATCAAGAAAATGAATTTATTGGCTTATTATACTTTTATTTTCTCTCCTCATTATGTACCAAAAAAGGCATGGTATCCGGCAGATTAGAACAGCATGGGCAGATGGACCAGAGTTCATCACACAGTGCCCAATTAGACCAGGAGACAGTTATACTTACAGATTTATAGTTAACGGTCAGGAAGAAACACTTTGGTGGCATGCCCACAGCTCATGGCTCAGGGCAACTGTCTATGGAGCTCTTATCATCCACCCAAGGGCAGGGGAATCCTATCCATTCCCTAAGCCTACAAGAGAAACGGCGGTTATACATGGTGAGTTTCCTTGTTAACCAAAGACTTAAATGCAAGAAAAGATTAAGCAACCAATTCTTTAACTGCTCTTGGCCTCCCGTTTCTGCAATATCTTTCTTTCAAACAAAATTTCTGAAATAATCAACAACATTTTGATAGAAATGATGACCAGGTGATTGTCATAAGACAAGCTCAGAAAACTGGAGCAGCTCCAAATATATCAAATGCATTCACTATCAATGGTCAACCTGGTGATCTGTACCAGTGCTCCAGCCAAGGTAAGATTTATGAGTACTTCTAGTCTCCAGCCCTTCCTTGAAACAACTTTCAATAGATATAAAAATAAAAAAAAAATAAAAATAAAAACAGACATGATTGTGCTGTTCTGCATCATAGATGGTAAAGATTTCAGTAAAGATTAAACCAATCCAAAAATGTCCATGAATTAAAAATTAATTTATGAAAGAACTAGCAAAATTGAAGCAAAGAACACAGTTTTAAAGAAAATTTCAGACTTCAAAGCCAATCCAGAATGACCAAGCATGAAATTTCATTCTTCATTGGGTTGATAGTTATTATGAAATTAATCACTTTTACTATATTTTGATACAGGAACGTTAACTTACTGGCTGCGCTGCCGTCCAGAAGCTGTAGGCGGTCGACGACACGGGCAGACGGCATTGCAGCGGCGGTCGGCGACACAGCTGTGCAGCGGCTATCGGCAAGAGAAAAGGGAAGAGAAGCTACAGGAGCCATTTGAGTGGTTAATTGAGCATTTGCGAAGGGTAATGTAGTCTGAGTGCTGGGTTGCTGGACGGAGGGTTTTCGAAGCCTGGGGTCGACGAAGGTGTTCCGAATGCTGGGGTGGAGGAGGGAGTGGCGAAAGCGGTGGAGGACGGCTGAGCTCCGAATATTTTGGGCGGACTGCGGAGCGAGGCAGAGAATGATGTTGAGGCTTGAAGATAAACCCTAGACTACTGAGTGTCTGAGTACTTGAAATTGGGTTCAAGTAATTGGCGCTCAACAACAAAGTTTTGGTGGGAAATATATTTTAGTGGAATATAAATTTTCAGACATCTATAGCTAGAGTATACTTTTAAAATAAGTATAAAAATAAAATTTCGTCACTAAATCATAAACCTTTAGCTAGAGTATTTTTTACCCGTCACAAAAACTATGCAAATACTACATTTAGTGAGGGGTTTTTCTACCCGTCACTAATTTTTTGTCACTAAAAGTTGTTTTTCTTGTAGTGTATAGATAAGTATATCATCAAAGAAAACAATAACAAACTTTCGGAGGAATGGCGCGAAAATCCTGTTCATGGTGGCTTGAAAAGTAGAAGGGGCATTTGTAAGCCCAAACGGCATGACCACAAACTCATAATGGCCCTCATGAGTTCGGAATGCAGTCTTATAGATGTCTTGGTTATGAATTCGAATTTGATGATACCCTGCCCTGAGATCTAACTTTGAAAATAGTGAAGCACCACCTAGCTCATCAAATAACTCATCAATTGTTGGGATGGGAAAATTGTCACGGATGGTGACAACATTTAGTGCTCGATAATCTACGCAAAAACGGTATGTCCCATCCTTTTTTTTGACTAGTAAAACAGGAGAAGAAAACGGACTTTGGCTTGGTCGGATTAAGCCTTGCTGCAGCATGTCCTTTACTAGCTTCTCTATTTCTAATTTTTGGAAGTGGGGATAGCGATATGGACGAACATTAACTGGTTTAGAACCGGGTAGCAAATGGATCCTGTGATCTAAGTCACGATGTGGTGGCAAATCTCGAGGAGGTTGAAAAATGGTGCTGAAGCTCAATATCAATTCTGCTGCTTCATTTGGAATGCCTTGAGGTAACTCAAACTCCATAGAGAGAGTGGTATCCGGAAGCTCTTCGTTTTCTGTGGACGCTATGTAAAATAGCTCATAGAGTTCTTCAACATTCTTTGACTCTGTTATTGCTTGAAGTTGATTGAAAGTGATTTGCTGTAGTGATCTCGCATGATCCCCTTTAGACAAATAGGTTGTCAATTCCATAAGAATTCCATAGAGAGCTGAGCATAGTCATGAGTTATCTTCCCCAACTGCTGTAGCCATTGTACCCCTAAAACAACATCGAGACCTTGAATTGGTAACACAAAAAGGTCGATAGGAAATATTGTACCTTGCATCTGAATTGGAACTTGAGGACAACGGACTCTGCAATGAAGGGAGTCGCCATTTCCAATATATACGTTGAATTTTTCAATGGTTGTGGTAGGGAGGTGCAATTTTTCTGCAACTGATGGTTGGATAAAATTGTGAGTGCTTCCTCCGTCAACCAAAATCTATATCCTTTGACCGTGAATATCACCCCATAAACGAAGAGACCTTGGTGTATTCATTCCAGACAGTGAGTTCAGAGTAGAAATATCTGCTGTAATGAGCATAGCCTCTGTGAACTGGTCATCTTGTGGTGTCACTTCTTCCTGACAGACTTGGTCATCTTCTTCCATTCCTAATAACATTAAAAATCTACTTTGACATCGATGAGAATTTGACCATTTTTTATAGCAATTATAACATAATCCCTTGCTTCGTTTATCTCTTATTTCCGTGGCCGATAGACGTCTAACCGGAAGGTCGGGAATAGGACGTCCAGTGGTTGCCGTGGGGCTTGGGCGTTAGGGTGGTTGAGGCATGGTGACAGTGGTTGGGCGTATAGGAGGTTGATGATTGGAATATGGGCGATGCGGAATAGAAACTGCAGTTGGACGAGAAGCCCATTTTGGTGTAGAGAGTAACAACTCATATTTGCTTTCATATGTTTTTGCTAGTGAAAAAGCTTCCTCCAGGGACGTAGGTTTGGCCAACAGTAAGTCTTGCTGTAACTCATGTTTTAATCCTGCAATAAACATTGAAATAAGGACAGGTTCAGATATGCCCGACACCTTATTTAACAATCGCTCAAAGCTTGCGCGATAGTCTGCAACTGTGCTCGTCTGAGTAAGTTTGGAGAGTTGTCCTTGATAATCCACGAGTTGTGATGGCCCAAAACGAAGTTTAATTTTATCCATGAAATCTTCCCAAGTACCTAATAACTGGTTGGTTTTCAACCAACGATACCATTCTGATGCCTCGTCTTCCATCGCAAATGACGCAATTTGCACTCGATATATGTCAGAGATACCGTAAAACTCATAATATTCATTAATCTTAAAAAGCCATCCATAAGGGTCTATACCATTGAACTTAGGGAGTTCTAATCGTAAGCCATTGATATGTTGGGACGGAACTTGAGTGTTGGACATACCAGGAGAACGGTGAGATGGTGGTTGAATACCAGGAGAACTGTTAGATGGTGGTGGAAATTGGGATGATTGCCCCTGCTGTATAGGATGTTTTGGCGGCCTTTGCAAACCTTGTCTGATGTCTTCTACGGATAAGGCCAATGCTTGCACTGTCTGCGCAAGGTTGTGAACTGTGATAGTGAGCTGGGTGTTTGCCACGGATTGTTGTTCCATTTGGTTACGGATGTCCGCCATGGACATATCGGTGGAGTCGGAAGGATTTTGTTCAGCCATGAAAGCACCAATGTTACATGTAGAACATGCAACGAGTGAAATCTTTCGAGCAGATTTCTAGCTCCGGGTCTGTATTCGAGTCACAGACAAAAACTCCAATATAAAAGAAAATAAACTTCTTATTATGCGATGCCATTAACCATACAAAGAGGTTTCTTAAATACCATTTAGCCTAACGGCTCTTTCCCTAATTTCCGCTTTAGAATATGGTAAATAAACATGAAAAAGGTAATTATTGATATGCTGGCTATTTTCTAATAATAGTGGTAATCTTGGTTCCCTGCTTTCCTTATGTTGCGAGTGGAGCGTCGCAATCTTCTCTCGTCACGGCTCGATTCACTCTGCTGATAATATTCTTGTTGATCTTGCATATCTTCCATTTGTTGATGGTCATTACTTCTTAAGCCTTGATCTGCTATCGTAACACATTCATCAAGCCCATCAAACACATCAATGTCAAACAAACCAATACCCCTATATTTAAAAAACAAGATGTCTCCAATTTTGTCCAATTATTCTGAAAATACAAACCATCTTCAGTTTCTATTATCTCCATGTTCTAAAGTTTTATGAAAAACGTATTCCTACATAGCAATACATCCTTTGGAACAACTCCTCCCACAAACTCTTTGAATCCGATGGGAATTTCCTATATCACAAAACATGTTCAATAGTATCAGCAATAGCAAAGCAACCAACAAGATCTAAACACACAAGATAACAGGCTAAGCAACACCTTTTGATTATTCAATTTACAAGTATGAAATTGGGGTTTAGTGTGTACAAACCATTTTTTCTGTGCATGTCAGTGGACAAAAAACACACCTAGAATCTGAAATCCGAGCCAACCATATCCAACAACAGATCAGGGATGCCTTTTCTGTCGGTGATTTGGAGGAGTAACCTCATAAATATATATATTTGAAAATAGGGTGGTCAAAAGTTCAACACGCTCTTAGAAAATTCTAGAAAACGTATTGTAACGTGTTTATGACTATTCATTTCTAATTTAGTAAAATATATTAATAAATTAATATATATTATAATGACAACTTGGTTAATATTGTATTAGGAAAATCTGCAAACGGTAAATGGACCCACTACTATGCTTTTTAATGTATTTAGCCGAAAATGAGGTACACATCCCTAGGTAATAAAAATTTCAACACATTCTAGAAAAAAATATTGTAACATATCTCTGCCTGTGATTTTCTAATTTAGTAAAAAAAAAAATAAAACTATAAATATTACAGTAGTAGTTGGGCTAATATTGTATTAGGAAAATCTACAAAATGTAAATCGTCCGACTATTATTTTTTCTAACGTATTTAGCATAAAATGAGGTGAAATTCCATATTGTTGTAATCAATTTATAATGTAATCGACCCATTAACAAAATTACTATCATCTTCATCACCACTGTTACCATCATGATTGTCGTTGTCGTCACATCATTAACAAAAGCATCATCATCTTCTTCTTATTCTAGCTTATTTCACCTCTTTATTTACTTGAGGTTGTGCATCTCTCACTACTATCTTTTCACATCGAAATTGGTCAAATAAGACAAACTCGAACAGGCCATAACCACCATAGGAGAAAACCAAGCAATCTCCTTTTGTGATGGAGTTATCTTTCACAAATATAATTTTGCCCATTTATTCTGAAAACACAAACCATCTCCAGTTTCTGTCATCTCCATGCTCCAAATTAAACTTTCTTAAAACAATTCCTAAGCATTACATTTTTTGGAACAACTCCTCCCACAAATTCCTTAAACGAGATGGGAATTTCCTATATGGGAACATGTCCGATTGGATAAGCAAATTAATGAGAAAATCTTAGATCAGTTTCAGGACAGGAAAGCAATATCTAAACAACAACTAAACACACATAAAAATAGGAAACATTATTGATCAAATTATTAGATATAAATATAATCACACATGAACGGAATAAAAACAATATTTGTGTATAATATAATACTAATCAAGAATAAATTGTTTGTTATTCATAATGGAAAGTTTAATTTTTTGTTTGGGTGATTTGAAAGACAAACAACATATGAATATATAGGAGAAAATGAGTGCAACCTTAAGCATGCATGCTGCCTAGTAGACATGTAAAGGGCGATTGGATTGAAATATTGTTTGTATGGGCTCCTCTCTTTGGATCTTTGGGTCTCTAAATTAAATAATTGAGTCAAGTCAAGGCTATGTATAGTAACCACAACAGTGGGAGCGATTTCTTTATTTTCTTTCAATAATTGTAAAATTTTATTGGTGGGATACTTGATGGATATATTAGATATAGAGCAAATCGGTCTGAAAAAGCGGAGCAAAGAGGATTTGGGTAGACCCTAAGCCCCGGGGTCATGCCCGTGCCTGACCCGAGTCGCCTAGGCCATGGCTGGACCCCCGGGCCTCGACTATGGTCGCCCGGCGTTCAGCTTGGGCCTTAGCCCAAGCTTTGGCCGAGCCCTATTGAGGGTCTCGGCCGAGTCCTAGGCCAGCCTTGGCTCGCTGGTTAACCCGTAGGTCTAGTCATGAGACCGGGCACGATCAAAAGTATTTGTAACTGATTCCACATGTTTAGGCAGGCGGTTAAGGAGTCTTGGTGGTATATATGTAACACCCCAATTTTCCACTCTTATACTTTATTACAAATCAGTAATCAAACGCTGCGAAAGCTTACATCTACTCAATAGAAAACTAGGTGCTACCGCCACACCTAGAGTGAGTTCTATCACCTGTTTGACAAACTCCACTCTAAGTGCTAAGGCTAAACTTACAACACCAACGTACTACAACAACATCATAGTAGACCTCAACCTGCACTTCTCTTCTATTCTGAGCTCATCGGCTACAGAGGTACTCACTAAACTGCATCTGATAAAAACAATACACATTGAAGTGTAGTTAGCGCGACGGCTAAGTAAGGATATTCACGGGTTATTCAAAACTAAATAAAGGTTTTGTAAAAAAATTGTTACATCAAAACCCTATCCTTACTCATCAGCCGAGGTTCTACCTACAACAGTTACACATAGCAATGTGCACACATAATAGGCAACAATTTCAATATCAATCTTGAATCACTTTCCCTCTAGACGAGGTCATACAATAATCATTTACTTACTCAAAGCATATATTGCTAAACATTTAAGCATATAAGCAAGTAATGGAAAAACACAAATTCCACCTTTTTGTTCTCAATCACTTTCTTTGAAAAACATTTCTTTCATAAGGAAATTCTCTTCACTTTTCACCTTTCAGAGAGATCACCCACAACCTTTGGGTATTTTCAATACTTTTCACATACCTCTTCTCCGTAGCTACAGCGTAACTACATTCATATTTCAAAATCCACTTGGTTCTAGATAGAAAGTGAGTGTGAAACCTTTGGAGTATCCTTTCTCCACTTTTGACTGACCACTTGGATCGTTCAACTCGGGTTCAGTGGTCATCGTCCGGTCTAATACTGATCCCCTGGACTTATAGCCGCGTTGGAATGATTCCTAGCTAGCCTCACTAGGTTCATAAGAACGACACCTACCCGAAAATAGAGTGACTATACTTAAGTGTGCACACCCCCGCAGGAGACCCTTTTCTTTCCGGGTGATATAGTACTCGGCGAATAGACTTCGCCCACAGTATGAACTGGTCATACAATAACATAACCACCATACGGGAAGGCACTTTAAGCTCTTTATCCCGTAGGCTACAAGACAAGGTCCTTCACCACTTTTACTAGAACTAAGGTTTGAAAACATTTTCCTTCCTTTTCCCTTTCCTTGAGTCAAAAATCACTTTTTGGACATTTTTCATAAAATTAAGTCCTCCTTTGAAATCAATCACCATTCTTAACTTAGTTCAAAAGTCTTGTCTCTCAAAACATTTTGCTCAAACATTTTCCATCATCACACTACACATATGTATATATGCATTCAACATAACATTTTCCACATTTCTGCATACTCACATAAAGTACACATACCATATATATATATACACACATAATACTCATACCCTATATAATATGTATATATTACACACCACACACATAATATATATAAATATATATAGAATATTAATCAAATGTGGCCGTGCTCTTAGGTGTGGCCGTGCGGTCACACACCACTCAATGTTACGAAATACACCACTCAATGTTAAGAAACACACCACAATGAAAATATACAAAAACACCATAAAACACACCACACACCCAAAATAATGCACCATAACTCCCATGTCCCTAATGGTGCATTTGCTAATACTGTGTCGTGTATATTTGCATACCTAGTGGTGTGGTTTTGGGTGATGCGTCCCTAACGATGCATATTTGTGTGGTGCATTTTCTAACACTGAGTGGTGTATATCTGTATACATAGTGGTGAGGCCGCACTGTTCACACCTAAGAGCACGGCCACACTTGAACATGACCCATATATATATATATATATATATATATATATATATATATATATATATATATATATATATAGAATATTAATCAAATGTGGCCGTGCTCTTAGGTGTGGCCGTGCGGTCACACACCACTCAATGTTACGAAATACACCACTCAATGTTAAGAAACACACCACAATGAAAATATACAAAAACACCATAAAACACACCACACACCCAAAATAATGCACCATAACTCCCATGTCCCTAATGGTGCATTTGCTAATACTGTGTGGTGTATATTTGCATACCTAGTGGTGTGTTTTTGGGTGATGCGTCCCTAACGATGCATATTTGTGTGGTGCATTTTCTAACACTGAGTGGTGTATATCTGTATACATAATGGTGAGGCCGCACTGTTCACACCTAAGAGCACGGCCACACTTGAACATGACCCTATATATATATATATATATATATATATATATATATATATATATATATATATATATATATATATATATATAGGGTCATGTTCAGGTGTGGCCGTGTCCTTACGTGCGGCCGTGCGGTTTACACCACTCAATGTTACGAAATACACCACTCAATATTACACCATTGAGTGGTGCATTTCGTAATATTGAGTGGTGCATTTCTTAACATTGAGTGGTGTAAACCGCACGGCCACATTTGAATAATAAATCTATATATATATATATATATATATATATATATATATATATATATATATATATATATATATATATATATATATATATATATATATATATATATATATATATATATATGTTTCACGTCACACACACACATACACTATACACATATATATATATTACGTCACACACACATACACCATATATATATATATATTCACGACATATATATATATATATATATATATATATATATATATATATACATAAATACATAATTTCCCTATTGCACATAACACATAGGTTTCATGTACACCAATCAACAACAATTCATAAGCTAGCTATCAATTACCTAGTTTCAAATAACCTCAACCAAATAAAGGGATTCCTTACCTTAAGAAGGTTTACTAATACCGTAGGAACAACTCTTGGACCTTTTCCCCAAATTCACCTTAAATCCTATGATCAAAATCAACACCATAACACAATATTTTAAGAAACTAAGCTTAGATTCAAGCTCTAGGAAGGAATGCAAAGCTTTCTACCTAATAAAATTAAAGTTTTACCGAATAGGTTGACACTTGTGAAGAAAGCTTGGCTATGGAAGGTGAGCTCTAATGGTGGAAGAAGATGAACTCCCTCTCTCCTCTCTCTCTCTCTCTCTCTCTCTCTTTTCTCACGAAATGGGAATGGGAAATGAAGACATGAAATTTCTTCATTCTTATCTTAACATATATATATCCCTTATAAGATAAGATTAAGGGAAAAATAATAAAATAATAAAATATCTTCCACCCATTTGGCTTATGGGATAAGAATAAGAAAAAATAATAAAATAATAAAATATCTTCCAACTTATCAGTTGGGGTCCAAACAGATAAAGTTTTGGTGGAAAATAATTTAAATAGGAAGAATTTTGAAACCAAAAATTTATCTCAGACTGAAACTCAAAATTGGGCTAGGTTCGGTACACCGCGAAATTTGGCGATGTACGATCAAAATAAATTTTCGCTGCTATGGACCAACTTAATTAAATAGGAAACTCAAGAATAATAGTATGGTGTCTAATAATCCATTTCCTAGGACAATCGGATCCGAATACCAGCTCCTAAAATTCTTACGGTTCGTGACCGGTACGTACGATCGCAGCTTAATAACAACAATACTCACTTATAAAAAAATTCCTTTGAAGCATCGAGCGATCATTTCATGAATGTCATAACTTAAAGACCTATTTTTAGAACCTCAAACTTATCGGAAAATACGAAGGGTTACAATATAAACCCTTGTAATTGTCTCATTAGGACATCCCCATCTTCGCTTTGTCTAAGCAATCATTGTAATAGCATTGCAATCCTTGTAATCAGATCACGCTAAGAATTAATACAATATTCTGTCTCCGAGACTTATATATACAACTTGTTTTCCAATTACATTACCCATTTTAGTGTCCATTTATAATATCATTTTCCTCTATTTATTGGATTTAATAATTCGAATCACCCACGTTAATTAAATCCCTCACTTGTTCATCTTTTGTTTAGAATAAATATTGTTTAATTTAATTCTTTCCTGAGAATTAACAAGAGAAATGGGAAGAAGAATCTTGTCATTTCATATCATTTATAAAGCTTACATATACTTTGCTAACACCAACCAAGCAAGGCTAAATCAAGAAAACACTAAATAGAAGCCCATCAAACACATCAATGTCAAACACACCATTACCCGTATATTTAAAAAACAAGATGTCTCCCTTTTGGATACAGTTATCTTTCATGAATTTTGCCCAATTATTATGAAAATACAAACCATCTTCAGTTTCTATTATTTCCATGTTCCAAAGTTTTATGAGAAAAGTATTCCTACATAGCAATACATCCCTTGGAACAACTCCTCCCACAAACTCTTTGAATCCGATGGGAATTTCCTATATCACAAAACATGTTCAATAGTATCAAGAACAGCAAATAAAGCAACCAACAAGATCTAAACACACAAGATAACAGGCTAATAAGCAACACCTTTTGATTATTCAATTTACAAGTATGAAATTGGGGTTTAGTGTATACAAACATTTTTTCTGTGCAGGTCATTGGACAAAAAAGCATGTAGAATCTGAAATCCGAGCCTGCCATTTCCAACAATAGATCAGAGATGGTTTTTCGGCCGGTAATTTGGAAGAGTAACCTCATAAATATATATAGTACGTAGAAAATAGGGTGGTCAAAAGTTCAACACGCTCTTAGAAAATTCCAGAAAACATATTGTAACGTGTTTATGACTATTCATTTCTAATTTAGTAAAAAATATTAATAAATTAACATATATTATAGTGACAGCTAGCTAGGCTAATAATGTATTAGGAAAATCTACAAACAGTAAATGGACCCACTACTATGCTTTTTAATGTATTTAGCCGGAAATGAGGTACAAATTCCTAGGGAGTAAAAATTTCAACACATTCTAGAAAAAAAATTGTAACGTATCTCCGTCTGTGATTTTCTAATTTAGTAAATAAATTAATAAAATTATAAATATTATAGTAACAGTTTGGCTAATATTGTATTAGGAAAATCTACAAAAAAATAAATCGACCTACTACTATTTTTTTCTAACATATTTAGCATAAAATGAGGTGAAATTCCATATTGTTGTAATCAATTTCTAATATAATCGGCATATTAACAAAATTACTATCATCTTCATCACCACGTACTGTTACCATCATGATTGTCGTTGTGGTCATCATCAATAACAAAAACATCATCTTGTTCTTCTTATTCTAGCTTATTTCACTTCTTTATTTACTTGAGGTTGTGCATCTCTCAGTACTATATTTTCACATCCAATTTGGTCAAATAAGACAAACTCAAATAGGCCATAACCACAATAGGAGAAAACAAACCAATCTCCATTTGTGATAGAGTTATCTTTCACAAATTTTACCCAATTATTCTAAAAACACAAACCATCTCCAACCAGTTTCTGTCATCTCCATGCTCCAAACTTTCTTAAAACAATTCCTAAGCATTACCTTTTTTGGAACAACTCCTCCCACAGATTCCTTAAAGGAGATGGGAATTTCCTATATGGGAACATGTCCGATTGGATAAGCAAATTAATGAGAAAATTCTAGATCAGTTTCAGGACAGGAAAGCTAGATCTAAACAACAACTAAACACACATAAAAACAGGCAACATTATGATCAAAATATTAGATATAAATAAATATAATCTGACATGAACGGAATAAAAACGAAATTTCGTGTATACAAACCAATTTTTGTGAGCTGGTCTCCGGACACGTACATGTAAGTTAGGACAATTTAAAAATAGGTCCACGTATTGCTTCGAGCCTGTCAGCCCGCACACGAAAGTCAGGGCAATTTAACAATATAAGGATTGCGTGAGTCAGCTTAGACTTGTAGGATGCATTAGTTTCTTGTTCATCTTTGGTTGACCATAAATATTGTTTAATTTAATTCGTTGCTGAGAATTTAACTTTTTTTTTTTTTTTTGCTTTCAAAAAAAAGAATTTAACTTTTTAAACAAGAGAAATGGGAAAAATCTTGGCATTTGATATATCATTTATAACGCTTACATATACTTTGCTAGCACCAACCAAGCAAGGCTAAATCTTCAAGAAAACATTAAACAATGGCACTAAATTAAATAGAATGCCCTGTTCCTCCTGTATGTGCACATGTCACTACAATCTTTTCACATTGATCAAGCCCATCAAACACAACAACGTTAAACAAACCATTACCCTTATATTTAAAATACAAGAAATCTCCCTTTCCAATACAGTTATCCATCACGAATTTTGCCCAATCATTCTGAAAATACAGACCATCTTCAGTTTCTATTATCTCCATGTTCCAAACTTTCATAGAAAATTTATTCCTACATAGCATTACATCCCTTGGAACAACTCCTCCCACAAACTCTTTGAATCCGATGGGAATTTCCTATATCACAAAACATGTTCATTAGTATCAACAATAGGAAAGCAACCAAGATCTAAACACACAAGATAACAGGCTAAGCAACACCTTTTGATTATTCAATTTACAAGTATGAAATTTGGGTTTAGTGTATACAAACCATTTTTTCTGTGGAGGTCAGTGGACAAAAATGCATGAGGAATTCGAATTTTGAGCCAGCCATTTCCAACAAATGATCAGAGATAGATTTTTGTTTGGGTTATAGAAGGTAACCACATCAATATATATAGTAGAAAATAGAGTGTACCATCAAATGTTTAACAAGCTCTCAGAAAATTCTAGAAAACATATCCTGACGTGTTTATGACTAATCATTTCTAATTTAGTAAAAAATATTAATAAATTAATATATATTATAGTGACAGCTAGGTTAATGTTTTATTACGAAAATCTACAAACGGTAAATGGACCCATTACCATGTTTTTAATGTATTTAGCCGAAAACGAGGTACAAATCCCTATGTAGTAAAAAATTCAACATATTCTTGAAAAAAAATATTGTAACATATCCATGTCTGTGATTTCTAATTTAGTAAAAAAAATTAATAAAATTAAAAATATTTTTTTTTTGTAACAACCCATTACCATTAATTTTTTTTTGTTTGGGTCATTTAGAAGAGTAACAACAACATAAATATATATAGTAGTACAAAACGAGGTGCGACACCCTAAATAAGTAAAAAAAATAACATGCAATTAAAAAATCCCAAAAAAGATTCTGTAACGTATATATTTAATACTATGTTTCACTAATTTAGTAAAAAATATTAATAAAATTATATACAGCTATGCTGGTAATTTATATGTTATCGTGATAGCTATATATTAAAAATAATATATAGCAATGGGTCCTACACTTTTTCTTGAATTTTTATTCGTTATTAACACATCTGTCAGTAATATAATGTATTTAAAAATTTCTATAGAAAGTATGAGATCTACTACTATTTTGAAGAAGTAAAAAATACAATTGATTCTTAAGATATTCTTGTAATTATACAGAAATTTATTTATTACTATGTTTCTCTAATTTAGTTTAATAATTAATAAAAGAGTTAATACCACAAATGGTCCTCTGACTATTGGGGTAGTACTCCTTTTAGTCCTAGACTTTCAATTCGACCACAAATGGTCCTCTGACTTTTATTTTTAACCACAAATAGTCCTCCATTAAAATTTCTGTTAAATAGGTGTTAAATCTAGGGGTATTATTGTCAAATTGATATATATATATAATGGTCATAAAATAAAAATGTTTAAAATTTTTCACCAACAAGCATAATTAAAATAATTAACAAATATAAATACTCCTAAATAAAAAGACAATACACCTTATTTTCGTAATTATGTGTATAAAATGAAGATTTAATATTAGAGCTATCTATTTTAATTTAACAAACGTATTAAAATGGAAGAATTTTTTTTTTTAAACCTTGCTTTCATCATTTTCATGGTTGTTCGTACATGGCCGATTAATAGTTTTCACTTTTCATTAATCGATCAAACATTTTGTTTGGGATATAACTGAAACAAACGCTTCTAATGGACCATAATGTTCGTACAGTTCGTACATCACTTTTCATTAATCGATCAAACGCAGCGTTTTGGCTCTCTGCGCGCAACTGATTTCTGATCTTAGTTCATTCCCTTGCTTCTGATTGTTCATTAAGCTGGTCTGGAATCATTACACTACCCTCCTCTCCACCAGATCCTTGTCCCCAAGGATCGAATGAAGGAAACTGCTTCACAACATGGTGATAATCCTCCCAAGTAGTTGCTTCTTTTGGTAAATTGGCCCATTGCACTAGAATCTGAACCACTGCCTTGTTATTCCTCTTGACCATTCTCTTATTCAGGGCAGCTACTGGTTGTGCTAGCACCTCTCCTTCTAAACCAACAAGTGGTGGTTCTGCTTGAGGAACAATGTGCTCTCCTACCTTCCTCTTCAGTTGAGAAATATGGAACACATAGTGGATCTGTGAACTAGGGGGTAGAGCCAATCTATCTGCCACTGCTCCCACCCTCTCAACAACCTGATATGGTCCATAATACTTGGCAGTAAGCTTCACATTAACCCTCACAGCCACTGTGGTTTGCCTGTAGGGTTGGACCTTCAAATACACCTAATCTCCTACTTGCAATTCCCTTTCACTTCTATGTTTGTCTGCCTGTTGTTTCATTCTGTGTTGGGCTATCCTCAAATTGTCTTTCAAGACTGCCAACATGGTTTCTCTTTCTGCTATCCACTCAGCCCTTTCCATTCCCTGCTCAATTCTCAAGGCTAGCATAGGAGGCTTGTAACCATACAAAGCTTGGAATGGGGTGCATTGTAGTGAGGAGTGGAAATTGGTGTTGTACCAATACTCAGCCATGTGTAACCATTTGGCCCAAGACTTTGGTTTATGGAATATCATGCACCTGAGATAGGTTTCTAGGCATTTGTTTACCCTTTCAGTCTGGCCATTAGACTGTGGGTGATATGCTGTGGACATATTTAATTGGACCTGCAGTTGCTTGAAGAGAGTTTGCCAAAATCTACTCAGGAAGACCTTGTCTCTATCTGATACAATGCTCTCAGGTAGCCCATGGAGTTTATAGATGTTTTCCATGAATTCCCAAGCTACAGATTCTGCAGTATAGGGATGTGAGAGAGCTATAAAATGGCTGTATTTTGTCAGCCTGTCAACCACTACCAAAACCACCTCTTTGCCATGAGACTTTGGTAACCCCTCCACAAAGTCCATAGAGATTCCCTTCCATGCTTGATCTAGTATGGCTAAAGGCTGCAGTAGTCCTGGAGAGGCTATATTTTCAGTTTTACATCTCTGGCACACATCACACTGCCTAACCATATCTGCCATTCTTCCTTCATTCCCTTCCAGTAAAACAGTGATCTCAGCCTTTGGTAAGTCCCTTGTTGCCCTGAATGGCCACCCAAGGGAGAATCATGCACCTGTGTTATCAATTTCTTTCTCAAATTTTCCCCACTGCCAATGTACAGTCTTTGTTTATACCTGATCAACCCATCACTCATTGTCAACTTGGGATCATGGTCAGGTGCAATGAGAGTGGCAGTCAGTACCTCCTTGGCCCATTCATCATTTTCATAGCTATGAACTACCTCCTCTACCCACTGTGGTTTGACACTGGAAATGGCATTCACTGCAGGGTTCTCATGGTCCACCATTCTCCTAGAAAGTGCATCTGCTGCACAATTATCAATTCCCCTCTTGTACTGTACTGTATACTGCAATCCTAACAATTTAGCTAACCCCTTCTGTTGGATAGCAGTAGTTATCTTCTGTTCTAGGAGAAATTTCAAACTATGATGATCAGTCTTGATAATGAAATGCCTCCCTATCAAGTATGACCTCCATTTTTCCACAGCATTGATAATGGAGAGGTACTCTTTCTCATATATAGAGAGCCCCAAGTGTTTATCACCAAAAGCTTTACTAAAGTAAGCTATTGGCTTCCCTTCTTGAGTTAAAACAGCACCCATGCCCTTATGACATGCATCAGCTTCAACAGTAAAGGTTTAACTGAAATCAGGAAGAGACAAGACTGGAGCTGAACACATAGCCTGTTTGAGTGCTTCAAAGGCACTCTCAGCTTCTGATCCCCACTGAAATGAATTCTTCTTCAACATATTGGTCAAGGGCTTACTAATGATCCCATAGGCTTTAATAAACCTTCTATAGTAACCAGTTAGCCCTAGGAATCCTCTCAACCCTTTGATTGTTGTAGGTTTAGGCCACTCAGCTACAGCTTGCAAGCTTAGAGGGATCAGTGTGCAGACCAGAACCAGAAATGATGTGGCCTAAATACTCCACCTCTTCTTTTGCAAAAGAACACTTGCTGAGTTTAGCTAACAAGTTATGCTCTCTCATAAGTTGCAAAACTTCCTGAGGTGATTCCAGTGTGTCTGAAGGTCAGGACTGTAAACCAGAATGTCATCAAAAAAGACCAAAACAAATCTCCTCAACAATGGTTTAAACACATGATTCATCAGTGCCTGAAATGTGGCTGGGGCATTTGTAAGGCCAAAAGGCATAACCCTGAATTCATATAGGCCTAGGTGAGTCTTGAATGCAGTCTTATACTCCTCCCCTACCTTCATTCTGACCTGGTGATACCCTGCCCTCAAGTCTAGTTTGGTAAAGTGCTTAGATCCTACCAACTCAGAGAAAAGGTCCTCCACTAGAGGAATAGGGAATTTGTTCTTTACTGTGATATCATTCAATGCCCTATAATCAATGCAAAATCTCCATGCGTGCCATCTTTCTTTGGAACTAGCAAAACAGGAGAGGCAAATGGGGACACACTCTCTGTAATTACCCCTGTCTTTAGCATCTCTTCAACCATTTCCTCTATAGCATTCTTTTGATCAAAGGAATATCTATAGGGCCTTTTATTCACAGGTTGTGCTCCAGGTATGAGAGGAATTGATAGATCATAAGCCCTTTGTGGGGGTAAGGTCTTGGGCTCCTCAAACAATTCTTGGAATTCATGGATTAGCTCTGTAAGTTCCTTGAAATCTGATTGCACAGTGATTAGACAGCACTTGTGCTCACTATCCTTTCTGACCAACCCTTCACAGTGCACCAAGAACCCTTGGACCCCATTCTTTTGCCACCTCTTAGTATCTTTCTTAGAAGCTGCTTGTAGAATCTTAGGCTTCTTGGTTAATCCTTTCAGTAATATCTTTTTCCCTTCCTTGTGAAATGAGAGGCCGGGAGGCCTAGTATGAAGCTGAATAGGTGCAAACTGATCTATCCAATCCATACCAAGGACCATATCACAACCCCCTAACCTCAATAACCTGAAGTCCTTTTCAAACAGTTCCCCTTGCACCTGCCACTTCATTTTCTTACAATCCCCTGGCTCAATTCTCAATTGAGTGAGTATTTTAGGGTCCAAGAAGCTATGAGTGTTTCCACTGTCCACCAAGATCACCATCTGCTGCTTGCCAATGACTCCCAACAGCTTAATGGTATTCAGGCCCTCTCCTCCCATCATAGCACACAAGGAAACTTCAGCTTGCTCATCTGATCTAATCACTTCTTGTGTTTGCTCCTCACTGCTCAATTCTTCAGAAGCATCACAGAATTCACTATCCTCAACGATATTAAAAGTGGGACCTCTGCACCTATGTCCAGGTTGCCATTGCTCAAAGCACTTAAAGCACCTGTTCTGCTCTCTCAACTGAGATTTAAATTTTGCCACCTCAGGCCCCTTAGTAGTGCTATGAAAGCTATTAGATGCTGCTGATCCTTGTGAATGTACAGGTTTTATTTCAGTAGGCTTAGGAGTGTAGGATTTAGGTGTATATGTAGGCTGATTTGATTTTGTGGTAAAGTGGGAAGTGGTTTTATACTGATCATTGGTTCTGAGTCCTTTCTCAAATTGTTTAGCGTACCATATGGCATCTGCTAAGGTCTTAGGCTGGGCTGTCCTCACAAAACATCTGAGGTTGTGTTTAAGTCGGGCTATGTAAGCTTCCAGGAAATAATCCCTAGTGAGAGTGGGATGGTTTTGGAGCAACAAGCTCCTAAACTCCTCAAATCTGTCAGTAAACTCCAACACTCCTCCAAACTGCTTAAAACCAGTAAAGTCCTCCATCACTGATCCATTATCCCCTCCAAATCGCCTACACACAGCCCCAGCAAAATGTGCCCACTCAAATGGCTCTTCTAATCCGGTTAGGTATCCCTCAAACCACAGTCCGACCTTCCCCGTCAAATTCACATATAACACATGCATCACTTCGATTTTAGGAATATAAGACATTTGGAAAAAATTTTCGCATCTATTAATCCAGAGCCTAGGCTGTTCATAATCGAAGAGAAGAAAATCACACTTGTACCTTAGCAGGGAATGATCAGTGTGCTGTCTAGGTTGCTGCTCTCTCCTTGGCGCCCAACCTCTATTGATCCTCTCCGGCTCCACCTTACTACCGGACTCTAGATCAACAACTCCATCATCATCAAATTCAGCAGGAGCCTTTCCCTGTCTTCTTCCAGGATGATTTGGATCCAAGTTTGGTTTAGGTAGAGGCACAAAACCCGCACCATTCACTGACGATCCTCCTGGAATAGCGTCTATGATCGGCGGCGGCGGTCGATTCAGCCGGATTGTTTCCACTATATCATCCTTCCAGCTGGACATTTTGCTATCCATCTGAGCAACGAGCTTTTCCATCAACTCGCGCGTCGTTGTTGACTGCACCTCCATCTGTCTGTTGAGATCGACCACCATAGCTTCAAGCTTACTCACTCTCGCCTCCATTAGAGGGCTCTAATACCAATTGTAACGAACTAGGAGTGTTGCAGAAAAGAGAAGAGAAGAGTTGAGAAGATAGAGAGGAAAGAGAGGGAGAAGGAGCAAGAAGAATCTGGAAATTGTTATTCAAAAACTATCCTCCATCACGTTTTCAATTACATTTATAAATTGGAAAACAACTAACTGCTACGACAAAAACGACGTCACTTGAACTCTTCTAACGGCCCAACGACCTGCTGTCAAACGCAGCGTTTTGGCTCTCTGCGCGCAACTGATTTCTGATCTTAGTTCATTCCCTTGCTTCTGATTGTTCATTAAGCTGGTCTGGAATCATTACACATAGCAGCGCTAAAGACACATCATCTTAAGGATCTCCTACTTTTAAACATGAGAAGCACTTTGTATGTGTCTACTCAATCAGGATCTCCGTTATCGTTCTAGAAACTTTGGATCGGAATGCATTATTTGGTGAGGGTGCATTTGGATAGATATTTGGGTGATGCTTATTTAAAAAGAAAAAAAAATAATTCGTTGCTTCAATTCAACGGCTAAATGTTAAGTAATTATGGAAAATTTAGGAAATATTCGGTAGCCTCCACATACACTTGTGTATAATTGTATAAAAGTAGCTATTAATTGGCTCATCTAGGCTTTGCAAAAAATAATAATAATAATAATAATAATTGGCTCATCTAGGCTCTTTTAATAATTTACCCCTTAAATTCTTTGCAAATTCGGAACTTTTTATTTTCTAAAAACAAACTAGACTATATATGGTTAGTTAACTTTTCTATTTATTTATTTTATTATTTTAGTTGGTTATGACAAACTAAATTTCGCCACTTCCCTCCCACCCACCAAAAAAAAAATTATTCGCCACTTTTTTTTTGGTTCAAAATCTTTACAGAAATAAAATTTTCCTTTATTGTTAAATACTCACCAAATTCATGAACCATAAAAATAGACAAATTAAAAATAACGATAGATATGCACAAACAGTTTTACTCACAAATTTGAATATTAATTTGTGTTAGAGTCACCTAATTCACTAGTAATTAAATCACTTTAATATTTTAACATACATATGAAAATATGATCTATGAGTAGAGTTTTCCTCTTTAGGTAAACTATTCATTTCTTCACATTAAGCATACCAATACATTGCTCAATTTTACAATTTATGTTTTTGTCTATTTAGTACGTCTATGATGGATTATCACACCATGCACATAAGGAATTTTAATTAAGGGGTGTGTGCATGCATTTACATCAAATTTTTAACTATAAATTAAAATCCCTGCCCCTTTCTAATAAAATATGTAGAGTTAATATATATACAAGGAAATATGAAAATAAGAGTGATTATTGGAGAAGGAAATTCAGATCCAAGGGTTACATAGAACGGTAACCAGAAATTAAAATCTTTGCCCCTTTCTAATAAGCTATAGAGAGTTCCTATATATATAGGGAATTGAGAGAAATATGAAAATAAGAGTAATTGGAAAAAGAGATTCAGATCCAAGGCTTATATGGAAATATATTTTCTGTGTAGTTAGTATCCGTAATCTTGTGGAATTTGACCGTTGTTTCAACGGTTACTCTTATCTGAAAAATTATAACGTTCTTGTTTCAACGGTTATTCTTATCCGAAAAATTATAACGTTGCTGTTTCACCAGCTAAATATGATGCAATGGTGAAAAATAATACCGTTCAACGGCTTAATATTAAGTACGTGATGATAAATTCATGATTATTTAAAGAAAATCATACCGTTGTTTGATCTGCATTGGATAGATGTTAATTTAGAACGTAATGGCGAATATTCAGGCAATTTTTTTTATCTGCATGTCCCACACACATTTATATAAAAACGGCTACCCTATTATTTACTCATCAGATCTAGGGTCTTATATATATATACCTTTCATTCGATCTTCAATTTTCTAATCTAACATAGTGAGCTGAGTGAGGGTCAAGATGTGTCCTCGTCGTCCACCCGGAAATGCAAATCCTGCACCATCCTCTCTTTCCCATGGCCAATCCAAAGCCACCAAACGTAAGCGTGGCCCTGCCTTCCCATTGCCAAATCCTGGCTACTATAGCCTAGACCCGAATGTGGCTCAAACCATAAAGCCCAGAATTTTCCCCTTATACATTTCCAAAGCCAAAGACCTTTTAGGGCCAAACGTTGAGATTATCAATGCGAGTCATGAAATCTCAATCGTCGATCATTGCTCTGCCAAAGCCAATCCCTTAGAAGTCGGTGTACTATACACTACAACTCGATCAAGTGCGACCTTCGCTTTCCTCTCCACCCTTTGGTCTCAGAATTTCTGAACACCCATAAAATCATACCTGCTCAGTTAGCACCTAATTTAACAGGTACAAATTCCTAGTCGTTTTTCTGAATGTCTGTAAGGAATGCAATATTCTTCCCTCCCAGTATCTCTTCCATTATTTGTTCACTGTTGAAATTGGCACAAAGGTTGAAAGTTGAAACCCAGAGCTTCGTCGCCATCTCCTCTCGTCGTCGTCTTAAATTTGTGGTTGGAAAGAAAGGTTTTTCAAAGTCCGACTCCCAGAGTCTCAAATTTGTTTCGATAATGTTTGGGCCACACGTGTTATCCATTTTCCCACGCCAGAAGAAACGCCTGAAATTTTGTCCTATGCAAACGCCAGTGTTCTTCGCTCCTGCAATTACTTAATATTGAGTGGTGCATTTCTTAACATTGAGTGGTGTAAACCGCACCGACCGCACGGGAAGGCACGGCCACACTAGATTATGACCTTATATATATATATATATATACATACATACATACATATATATATATATATATATATATATATATATATATATATATATATATATAGGGTCATGTTCAATATATATATATATATATATAGGATTCAAAACCAAATGCTTCACACAATTCACGCCTTTTAAACAATGTATCTATGAACAATTGAGCATCACCATTTAAAATGTACACCATCAAATCACGTTTGAAGTTTTTAAAGTCCACACCTGTAGCCTCAACATTAGAATACTCACCAACAATCTCCTTAAACAACCTATACGACCGAGTAGGACCAATGTTTGCTCGAACACAACTTGCAACAAAAAGTTGATGGCCAGCATCAAGATTACGATTAACCTTTAAGAATTGCTTAGCAATAATTGAACACATAGAATGGGTATGGTGTTCCTCAAAAGAATGCACACGACAGCAACCATTACGAATGACCTTAAACACCACTTTAGCCTTACACCCAACCCTATTTGCCAGCCTACGTCGCTTCACAACATTGCTTTGTGTGGTAGAAGAAATACTAGACGAACTCTTCTTGAACCCCTCACGACTACATACAACCTGCTTCAAAACAACACCGCTATCCCTACCCTTCCGAGTTGTGCTCTGCCTACAATCAAAACCCACGGAGCCAGCATATTGTTTATAGAAACCAAAAGCAGTATCCAAGGAAACAAACTGTTGCCCAACGTGAGGCTTCAAAATTTCAGCACAGTTTGGGCGCCAATACTTAGTCATGCCAGGAGTTATTTCCATATCACATGCACTGCCTTCTACACCAATGTCTATGGAATAACCTTCATCACAACCACCACTAGCATAATCCATATTCAAACCTACTCACCAATTAAAACAACGCAAATATAACAGAATGAAAAAAAAAATATTACAAATCCATACCAGCATAAAAACACCACAATGTATAACAAAACACACCAATACACATCATAATATCGGATAACTCCAAACCATAATAACAACTACTTATACACCACAATTCACCACGAATTACACCATATCTCCTACAAAACACACAACCAAACTATTACATACCACAATCCAATACCACCGGAAAATAATATCACATTGTCGGAAACCACCATTACAACATAAACAGATCGAAAAACATCAAAACCACACAACAATAACAAAGAATTGAACTACAGAATTGAAACATATTTCAAAATCCTCCGGTTATAAACACGCCGAAAACACAACAACATACCAGGCTCCAATCGCGATCTTCTCCAGCTGCGATAGCCTCCGAAATCTGCGATCTTCTCCAATCGCGATCTTCTGCAATCGCAATCTTCTCCCCGATACGACGATTTCCTAAAATCCGCGGTATTGATTAACTAAATAAACAGACTTATATGCATGCGCGTGAATATTAAATGTAATTACCAAAACACCCCCTTCTTACTAAACACGAAATAAACATTCCAAAATCAAGAAAGTCCTATCACCGTTAGATTGAGCAAATCCAGCGGTAAACAATAGGCCACACGACCGCATCTAAACTACATGCCGCATACGAGCCAACTTCTATATATATATATATATATATATATATATATATATATATATATATATATATATATATATATATATATATATACACACACATATATATAGCTCGCGAGCGGCTCGACGAGCCACGAGCCTTATGGCTGAATCTTTGTTCCCCTTCCCACTTTTTTTCACAATCTTCCTTATATTTATATCTATTACATTAATTTGTAATTTTTCTTGAACATTATGGCTGCTTGAATACCATATTATTATTATTATTATTGTTATTGTTATTGTTATTGTTATTGTTATTGTTATTGTAATTGTTACAATATTACGTAAAATTAATAGTATAAAAGTGCTTTGGGCAGAAAGTTAAAATTGATGATTTATTTTTATTAATAGGAATTTGTTTTTATTAATAGTATACGTTGCAGGAATATAGGTACTAAATTATTGCGATTAGTAATTTAAATTTAGAATTGTATTATGAATAGGAAAGTAGGAAAGAATATATTTTATTAGGAATTGTACTATCGAATTTTAATGTACAATCGTAGTACTAATAGGAATTGTATTACCATATTTTACAATATTACGCAAACATTAATAGCATAAGAGTGTTTTGGGCGAGAAGTTAAAATTGAGGATTTTGTTTTTATTAAGAGTATAGATATAGATTATAGATTACATTGCAGGGAACTATATGTACTATATTATTAAGATTAGTAATTTTAATCTATAATTGTATTACGAAAAGGAAAGTAGGGACGAATATATGTTATTAGGAATTGTATTACCATATTTTAACGTACAATTGTAGTATGAATAGAAATTGTATTATCCTAATTTTTACAATATTACGCAAACATTAATAGTATAGGAGTGTTTCGGGCGGGAAGTTCAAATTGATGATTTTGTTTTTATTAATGGTATAGATTACGTTGTAGGAAATATATGTACTGCATTATTATGATTAGTAATTTTAATCTAGAATTGTATTACCAATAGGAAAGTAGGAAAGAATATATTGTATTATGAATTGTATTACCATATTTTAATATACAATTGTAGCACGAATTGAAACTGTATTACCATATTTTATAATATTACGCAAATGTTAACAGTAGAGGAGTATTTTGGGCAGGAAGTTAAAATGGAAGATTTTGTTTTTATTAATAGATACTGTATCATTACGATTAATAATTTTAATTTAGAATTGAAATACGAATTGGAAAGTAGAAAACAATATATATTGTATTTTGAATTGTATTACTATATTCTAATATACAATTATAGTACCAATTGAAATTCTATTACCATATTTTATAATATTATGCAAATCTTAATAGTATAGGAGTGTTTTGGGCGGGAAGTTAAAATGAAGAATTTTATTTTTATTAATAGTACTAGTTTTATACGTGCATTGCGCGAATGGGTTAATGCCCAATGTTTATATTTAAATAAATATGTGAAAGTATATCAATGCAAGATTATATAGGAGAAATTTATACATAGGTAATTGAACGTCAAATATATTTATTTAAATATGTAACTCAAAGTATATGAATCCAATATAATATATGAAATTAATTATAATTGTCGCTAAAATAAATATTTGCAACTTTATAAAATCGATAGTCTAAATACTTACTTGGTATAAAGATGATACTCTAAATAAATACTACTTTTAGTTTGAATTTTTTTAAATATTCTTAATTTTCTTTTGAGTAACATTGTGAATACTTGGTATTAATTGAGTAGCTTCAAATTATTTTTTTTTTAAATTTTTTTCATGGTATTAATAAAATACTTGGTAAATAAATATATAACATTATTTTGTATTATAACTTTGATATTTAATTACAATATATTGTAAAAATAAGATAATGGACAATTTATGAATATCAATTGATAAATTTGAATGTAAAGAATCTTTATATGGGAGAAAATAAAGACAATATAACTAATGAAATTATTTCTCTTATTTAATTTAATTTTTTTTATAATGAATACTTTTTTCAAATAAAGGTATTGTAAACATAATTCTAAATTAAAGAAATACATATGTATCATTTTTTGTTGTAGGTACTAATTTATTTAAATTAATAAGAGTAAAATAGAGTGATGAGGAACTTAATTATACCAAATTTGATTGGGATGAGGTTCGAACCTTAGATCTTTCTTATAGAAATTAATGGGTAAGTTAAAAGTTAAACGGAATATTAACGGAAAAGAGAATATTTAACGGAAAACTTAACGGATAATTATATAATTAAGGATAAATTAGGAAATCTCAAGGAAAAATATAAATCTAAACAATCTGAACCATCCATTTATTAAATAATTTGACCGTCATTTTTTCTACATATTTTAGGCCTAACTCTCTTTGACTTTTATTAGTATAGTAGATAGATATAGATTTATATTAGTTAATTACCAACACATGGATGAAAACATGTTACGCTATAAATCTTTCGTTCAATTCGTAGATTTAATATTAACAAACTAACATATAAGTAATGTACAAGTGTTTCCGCTACACCTATACAAATGTAACAGATGAGGGTGACTGGAAAAGTATAGGCTTTCCGCAACACCCGTTAAGGGGTTTTAGTGGAAAACATAAAATAATTTTAATTTGTTATTATTAGAAATAAATACTTTCAAGCCAATATACCCTCAGACCTTAATTTTTCAAAAGCATTTAATAATCAGTGTAAATTTTGAAATTCACTTACACATGTTTTAAGCCTATCCACTTCGTTATCCTTCTCTCAAAAGGTTGAATCCCAAATCCGGCCCCACACCCAGGCCTAATAGAGCATTTAGGACGACGTAAACTACAGTAACTCTTTGTTGCACACAAAGGATTTGTCCAGTTTGGACCGAGTTTCGAGCATTTGTCTCTTCTCCCAAATGTTGTCTACTAAACTAGCGAGCTAAACCGTGCGCGCGGGCAATCCATTTCCTTAATGGGTCTACTTTTTGAAAAATTTCAAAGCCTTTAAACTTCCTTCACTAGTACAAAGGAGCACATCAACTACACATGTACAAGTGTTTCCGCTACACCTGTACAAATGTAGCGGATGAGGGTGACTGGAAAAGTATAGGCTTTCTGCAACACCTGTTATGGGGTTTTAGTGGAAAACATAAAATAATTTTAATTTTTTTTTTATAATTGAAAAGTATAGCTGATACCTCTTTGTTTTTTTTTTTTTTAAATTATATATATATGCAACTAATTTTAAAAAATATAAATATAAATTGTAAGTAAAATAAATAAATTTTTAATTACATCATAATTATTTTAAATTTATAATATTAATATAGCTAAAGAAGGTTTTTAACTTGTTTTTCATGTGTAAAAATTATTTCCAGCCATTGAATATTAATCTAGCTAAAGAAGCTGCACAATCACAGTAAGGGATGCAGAGACATTCTACACTAGTTACTCCACATGCAAAAACCACCCCAAACAATCCCTAAAAACTGAGTCGTCAAAAAATTTCTCCCAATAAAACAACATCTGGGTTTGACTTTTCCATTTTATGAAGCTAACATTTATTCTATATATTGTTTTTAGGTTGTTGCATCAATGGATTGGCCTCATGTCAAAAAGTATAGAGGGCTTGTATGTAATTATCAGAGATGGAGTAAGTGAAGGACAAGACTGAAGTTTTGTTAGAAGAAATGGATGTGATTTTATTTTGGTATTGGTGTATTGCAGTGGAGAAATTTCTGTAGGATTACCGTTAGTCTAATTTAGATGTGATTTTTGTGGGAACAAAATATTTATTTTTGTGTTTGTTAACATTGGGTTGGACTCAGGAGTGGGAATTTGATGCTTAACTTATTTGATGATAATATGTGCAGTGTTTGTGCTAGATTGCTAGCTGAGTGTCTAGATCTATGTTAGTCTGTAAGTTGGTAGAGTATGCACAATGCACACGGAAATTGAAATGGGTGCAAACGGGTATACTTTGTAATTGCACACTGTAATCATACCAACGCGTGTTGAAACATATAATTCTGCTTTTTAATAAAGATGTAAAGTGGACCTTTTCATTTTAAATTAGTGGTTGTTTTAATAAAAAAAAGAGCAAGACAATGAAATTTGAAATAAAGAAGAGTAGGGGAGACATGTCACTTGAAAAAAATCCTTAATTTCCAAGTATTGTCATCTCTACATAAGATACAGTATAAATCAAATAAATAGAGTTTTCCAAATACCATATTTCAATTTTACCTGAAATCTAGGCTACGCTCGAAAAAGCAATTACATTGATTCACTGATTCAATTGTGTTAGGAGCTAAGTAGTGATATGATTAAAAATTTATACAATTAACGTTTTCTAGATTTCAACAATTGAAGGATACATTTAATTAATATCGGTGGGCATTGAAAAGGTGAACATTGGAGATTGTGATCGACTAATGTCCATTCGAGTTGAAAAATTAGGCATCGAGTTGCGTGCTACAATAAATTTCCACGCATTCATCACAATATGAGTGTAAAATAAAAACATTTTTTGAGCAATCGCTCTTTAGTTTGGCAAAGGACGGTATGCTCAATGTGCATATCTCGGGCAAAGTCTCTAATAACGAATGCATCCCAGAAAGGTGCCTCAATATCAAAAATATTTTTTAAAAAATTTCAATTGTAGAAATTTTTAATTAGAAAGCTGCATCCAAGGGGAGAATATTAAAAATTTCTACAATTGATGTTTTTTAGATTTCAACAATTAAAAGTTTATTTAATTAAATAACGATGCATGTTGAAAAGCTAAACATTGGAAATTATGATGCATTAATGACCATCATATTCATTGTTGAAAAGATGAGCATGCATCGGAGGCCGTGCTACAAATAATTTCGATGCATTTTTTTACTAGATGAATGTATATTCAAATTTAGTGTCATGTAGGGGCAGAGTACCATCAGATCAGCTAAAGAGCTATTGGCAAAGGATGGTACGCTCAATGTGCATATCTCGGGCACTGTCTCTAATAATGAATGCATCCCAGAAAGGTGCCTTAATATATAAAAAAACGTTAATTGTAGAAAATGTTAATCCGGATGGTGTATCCAAGAGGAGAATATTAAAAATTTCTACAATCGACGTTTTCTAGATTTCTACAATTAAAGTCTGTGTTTAATTAAATAATGGTGCATGTTGAAAAGCTGAGCATGGGAGACTGTGATGCATTAATGTCTATCCATGTTGAAAAGATGAGCATCGGAGAACGTTATATAAATGGAGTAAAACAACCAATGTAATGTTAGTTATAACAATTCTAACCTCCTTTCATGTTTTGCATCCATTTCGTGAGTGAGTTCTGCTTCTGCTGCAGTTAAAAAAAAAACAAATGTTTAGCTTTCAAGACAATACAAAGAACTTAAGTCCATAGAGGAAATATAAGGTGTTATTGCTAAGCAAATTAAAATTGGTTCATGTAAGGCCTTATTGAAATGTCATAATTTTATTTAGACCATGTTAATCTTTATTTGTATTTAAATTTAAAACAACTAATTAAAAATTTCTAGTAATGGTTTTTTATTAAATTTTGTCATTAAGATGTTCGCAATAGGGAGATGATTAAAAATTTCTACAATTTGACGTTTTCTATAATTTTCTACTCTTATAATTTTTTTACAAAAGAAATTGAAAAGTATAAATATTTTAATCCGAATTTTCTTCTTTGTTTTTGTTGAAAAAAAAACAGTACCATACGAAAAAATACAACAAAGGTTAAGATTGAGGTAATTTGTTTACATTAAATTCAATTATATACTTAAATCGTCATATATATAGTTAAAAACGCGTGAATATTGATTACAATGCACTGTTCTAATGCTTAACTTTTCCATACAAACATCCCTCGATCAATTGTGAAATCTAAAAAGATAAAAGTTAATAGTTTGAATTTTTTAATTGATTGTACTAAATTTAAAATTAAAATAAAGATTTACTTGGTTTAAAGAAATTTTTGCCACTTTTGCGTGGAAATTGATTATAACACGCTTTCCGATGCTCATGCTTTCAACATGGATGGATATTAATTACATTACAGTTTTTAATAATGAACTTTTCAATAGGCATCGATATTAATTAAAACACATCCTTCAATGTTTTGCATTTCAAAAGAAAGGTACCTCAATTGCAAAAATCTAGAAAACTTCAATTGTAGAATTTTTTAATGGTCTCCCTATTGACCTTCTACATTTCAGGTAAAATGAAAATGTGGTATTTGATAAACTCTATTTATTTGAATTATATCTTATTTGTTAGTGGAATAACATGGATCCTCATCAAGTTTCAACAATCTTCTGGCTCAAAAAAGTATTAGTGTCTGTTAATAAACCCAAAAACGATTTCATCAGGAAGAGCACAACTAAGTAACATAAGGTGTTTCCTAAAATAAAAATAAAAAAAATAAAAAAAAAGTAACGTAAGGTGTTCAAAGGAACCGTAATAAGAGTTTGGGAAGACAGCAAATGTCTAAAAAATACATAAACTAGGAGTAGCAAAGGTTGGAGAACAAAGGTTTGAAAAAGGTCTACCACTCATACACGAGAAAATCAAAATTCACGTCAAGTACTGTACTCTAGCATGTTTTGGATTAAATGTATAGTTTGGGAAATGTTTTTAAATGTCAACATTTAATTATTTGTTACTAATAGAAATAAATGCGTTCAAGCTAATATACCCTCAAACCTTAATTTTTCAAAAGCATTTAATAATCAGGGTAAATTTTGAAATTCATTTACACATGTTTTAAGCCTATTCACTTCCCTATCCTTCTCTCAAAAGGTTCCCATACCCGGGCCTAATAGAGCATTTAGGACGACGTAAACTACAGTAACTCATTGGTGCACGCAAGCGATTTGTCCAGTTTGGATCGAGTTTCGAACATTTGTCTCTTCTCCCAAATGTTGTCTACTAAACTAGTGAACTAAACCGTGCGGGCAATCCATTTCCTTATCATGGTTCTACTTTTTGAAAAATTTCAAAGCCTTTAAACTTCCTTCACTAATACAAAGGAGCACATCAACTACACCTGTACAAATGTAGCGGATGAGGGTGACTGGAAAAGTATAGGCTTTCCGCAACACCCGTTAAGAGGTTTTAGTCAAACATAAAATAATTTTAATTTTTTTATAATTGAAAAGTATCGCTAATACCTCTTTGTTCTTTTTTTTTTTCTTTCTAATTTTATATATATGCAACTAATTTTAAAAAATATAAATATAAATTGTAAGTAAAAGATATAAATTTTTAATTACATTATAATTATTTTAAATTTATAATATTAATATAGCTAAAGAAGGTTTTTAACTTTTTTTTCATTTGTAAAAATTATTTCCAGCCATCGAATTTTGGTTTGTAAAGGAAAGAAGCTGCACATTCAGAGTAAGGGATGCAGAGACATTCTACACTAGTTACTCCACATGGAAAAACTGAGTCGTCAAAAAATTTAGGCTAAAGTGTCATCCCGCACCATGAATTATATTCGATTCTTCATGCCGCACCCTGATCTTTCAAAACATACATTTTGATCCACTAATCATAAATTTTTTTTTCGTCTAGCAATTTTAGCAGGTTTTCCAGTTACCATGGTGACATGGCACCGGTTTAAGCTGATGTGGACCTTCTGTTGACCAGTGACCAAAATATTGCATCCATCCTTGTACTTGTAATCTTGTTTCTTAGCTTCTTTCCAGCACAGAATGGACATCTAAGGCACCCATTTGGACCCTTTACTTTGAATTTTCCTCCGCGAGGGTGGTGGTGATTGGTGAACGCGAAATGCCCTTTGCTCCTCCTGGGTGGATTGTTGGGGCATGGACTCTTCCCCTGCAACAAGAACTCCTCAAGCATAATCATCACTATATCAACATCATACTGATACGGAGTCTGCACCACACACAGTAAGTAATAACGTACCACCTCTTCGGTCAAGCCGCAATCGCAGACACAAACAAGGCGATTCATTTGTTTATGGATAAACGGAAGATACCAATCTTTTGACAGATTTCCTAGAGCAAATAATGACCTTATCTACAGCTATGCATGCATGGAAGAGATATATAAATGGTCCTGAGCAGATTTCCTCTAGTTGCAATATTTAATTTAAAATATATGTTCTTTAATTTTTGCTCTCTTCCAGTAGGAACATCAGTGCCTTTAAATACATTGTACACAGCAAAAGAAAACATGCAGAATTATCATTAGTTTCTTAATTTACTTTCATTATCTTGTTTAAGTATTGGAGTTGTCTACACTCGAAGTACGAAGGCCGAGTTTGTTCTTGCTCAAAAAGAACATTTGGATACCAAGACTTATCACATACACTGTTCGCTTGTCGACGAACGGAGGGGATCAACAAATCACCCACACTAGCATCGTCTAGCCGGAGAGCCACTTGCCTCGCAACCTCCATTATTTTCGACGAATTTGAAGCTCTGAGTACGCTGGTGGCTTTCAGGATCTTTAGCAGAAAGCTGCAAGAAACCGTTCCCTTTTCTGTTGGCAATAGGCTGATAATTGACTCCAAAATCAACGTATCGCTCACCAACATGACCCGGCATGACACTTTGGTTATCTCACTTTCCTTTGTGTGGCTAAAATTTATTCAATCCATGTAGTCAGCATCCATTTCCACCTTACACGTTGCTGGTCTTCCTTCTTGCATGTTGACCGTGCTTCATGGAGCTTCTTCCATTGCTGCGCATTTCTCTCATTCTCATTGTATAAATAGGTGTAGTTTCTAGCTTTCTAATGCACCATCAGAATCATTGTATTCATTCCTTATCCATTTTCTTCCTCACGTAGTAGACATATATATATATATTTTCTTGTTACTCTTTTAATTAAGAGATTAATATATATATATTATTATATTTTCCCGTTTACTAAATTCATTTGTTATTTCTATATTTTTCCTATTATTTAACTTCTATAATTCTCAATTTTCGATTATTCGCTTCCGCATTATTCCGCTATATTCCTAACAAGTGGTATCAGAGCGGTTTAATTGAGAATTATTTTCAAAGATGTCGACTGTTACCAAGTTCGATATCGAGAAGTTTGACGGGAAAATTAGCTTTTCTATCTGGAAGGTTCAGATGGAAGCCGTTCTAACCCAGAATGGTTTGAAGAAAGCGCTAGCTAGGAAGAAGAAGAAACCGGCTACAATGACAGATGAAGCTTGGGAAGATTTGGACGACAAGGCACGCTCAACCATTCAATTGTGCCTGTCTAAATCGGTTCTACGTGAGGTGATATGTGAGACGACTGCGTCAGATTTATGGGACGAGCTGGATTCGCTCTACATGGACAAATCTCTGGCGAACAAGCTGCGCCTGAAGGAGCGACTGTACACAATCCGTATGACGGAAGGTACTTCAATTCAGTCTCATTTGGATGAATTTAATTCTATTTTATTGGACTTGAAAAATATTGATGCCGTAATTGACGATGAGGATCGTGCTATTTTATTGCTTGTTTCTCTCCCTACATCATACAAGCATTTCAAAGAAATTATGCTGTATGGTAATAGTCTTGATGTCCTAACTTTCGACAGTGTTAAGTCGAACCTATTGTCCAAAGAAAAATTTGACTTAGAAACTAAGTCTAAGGACAAAGGTGAAGGTTTGACTGTTAGGGGTCGTTCACTTGAAATAGGGAGTAGCAATAAAAAACCTAGATCCAAGTCCAAAGG
Source organism: Ipomoea trifida (assembly GCA_003576665.1). NCBI lineage: Eukaryota > Viridiplantae > Streptophyta > Magnoliopsida > Solanales > Convolvulaceae > Ipomoea > Ipomoea trifida. The sequence goes on along the minus strand of CP025659.1, from coordinate 2,586,441 downwards.
ACGTAAGTCTAACAAATCCTGCAAGTACTGCAAGAAGCATGGTCATGATGTGACTGAATGCTTCAAGTTGAAGAACAAGCAAGAGAGAGAGAAGAAATCTGCTGAGGCTAGTGTTGTTGAGAGTGATTCAGAATGCGATGTGATGTTATCTGTTAGCTACGGTGACAACGGAGCGACACTGAGTGGATTCTGGACTCTGGTTGTACATTCCACATGTGTCCACACAAAGACTAGTTCATCTCCCTAGAACCAGTTGATGGTGGAGTTGTCTTGTTGGGTAATGATACCCAATGCAAGGTTAGTGGAATTGGAAGTGTTCATATCAAAACTCATGATAACGTTATCAAGACTCTTACCAATGTTCGGTATATTCCTGATTTGAAACGCAATCTGATTTCGTTGGGCACCTTGGAATCTCTGGGGTGCAAGTACACAGCTGAAGGTGGAGTTCTGAAAGTTATTAAAGGCTCTCTTGTTCTTATGAAAGCTTCTCGTTCTGGAAGCTTGTACGTGTTGCATGGCAGTACAGTGACAGGTTCAGTTGCGGTATCCTTCATCGGTGTCTGGTGCCGATCTCACTCAACTATGGCATATGCGTTTGAGGCATATGAGTGACAAAGACATGCATATCCTGAGCAAGAAAGGCCTCCTCGGTTCAGGTACGGGTAAATTACAATTCTGTGAGCATTGTGTTTTCGGGAAACAAAAGAGGGTTAGTTTCTCTACTGCTACACACCGTACCAAAGATGTATTGGAATATATACATTCCGATTTATGGGGACCGACTAAAGTCCAGTCTATGGGAGGCTGTAGATATTTTATGTCTATTATTGATGACTTTTCTCGTAAAGTCTGGGTCTATTTTCTGAAACAAAAAAATCAGGCATTTTCTATTTTCAAAAAGTGGAAAATTCTCGTTGAGACTCAGACAGAGAAAAAGGTCAAGAAGCTCAGGACAGACAATGGCTTGGAGTTCTGTGAGAGAGATTTCACTGAGTTCTGTACAGCACAAGGAATTGGCAGGCACAAGACCTTGCCTGGAAAACCCCAGCAGAATGGTGTTGCCGAACGTATGAACAGGACTCTGTTAGAGAGAGCTCGTTGTATGCTCTCTAATGCGGGGTTATGGAAGCGGCGTGATTTTTGGGCCGAGGCCGTTTCTATTGCATCCTATTTGGTAAATAGGTCTCCACATTCATCCTTCGATTTCAAAATTCCAGAAGAAGTTTGGTCAGGTAATCCTGTTGACTACTCTATGTTAAGAGATTTTGGATGTCCAGCATATGCTCATTTCAATACGGGTAAATTAAACCCGAGAGCTATCAAATGCATTTTCCTTGGTTATGCTTCTGAGTCAAAAGGATATCGTCTATGGTCTCCTGATTCCCACAAGATCATTCTAAGTCGAGATATCACTTTTGATGAAAATGCACTACTTTCTTCTGGAAAAGATCGTGTTATTCCCAGTACAGGTGATACGCGGAGTACTGGTGAGAAGGTGGAGTTTGAGTTCAGGCCTATGAATAGTATTACTACCACTGATGGTAATACAAACGATGATGCATCTACTAGTACTGCGCCGCTCGTCGAGCAACAGCGAGAGTACACTATTGCCCAAGACAGGCCTAGGAGGACAATTAAAAAACCTGCTAGGTATGCTACTAGTGATGATGAAACTCACTTGGTTGCTTACGCACTTTTGGTTGCACAGGAGTTTGATGGTGATCCATCCTGTTGTTCTGAGGCTGTTTCCTGTGTCAACTCGTCCAAGTGGTTGGTTGCTTATCAAGCCTCTTACAATTGCTAAGTTCAAGCAGCGTTTGAGTTTAGTCGACTGTTGCTGTTGTTCTACAATAAATTTGATCTAAAGTGGAGATTGTTAGAATATGATAATTTGTGTGGCTAAAATTTATTCAATCCATGTAGTCAACATCCATTTCCACCTTACACGTTGCTGGTCTTCCTTCTTGCATGTTGACCGTGCTTCATGGAGCTTCTTGCATTGCTGCGCATTTCTCTCATTCTCATTGTATAAATAGGTGTAGTTTCTAGCTTTCTAATGCACCACCAGAATCATTGTATTCATTCCTTATCCATTTTCTTCCTCACGTAGTAGACATATATATATATATATATATATATATATATATATATATATATATATATATATATATATATATATATATATATATATATATATTTTCTTGTTACTCTTTTAATTAAGAGATTAATATATATATATATATATATATATATATATATATATATATATATTATTATATTTTCCCATTTACTAAATTCATTTGTTATTTCTATATTTTTCCTATTATTTAACTTCTATAATTCTCAATTTTCGATTATTCGCTTCCGCATTATTCCGCTATATTCCTAACACATCAGATATAGAATCCTTTGGAATCACACCATCCAAGAAGAATGCCTGCAGCATCGAAACGTTGTCGCAGAAGAGAAATCCAAACCCAAACCCAAAAAAGTTGGCAGTCGAGTTCATGCCAAGTGGCAACTATTATTCCTCGTGCGCAATGATGTGGAGAATGATCAAGGTGCTAGGTCAAAAAAAAGTCAAATATTATTACCTGCAACCTGTATCAAACCTGCTAAAAATGCTAGATGAAAAAAAATTAATGGTTAGTGGATTGAAATGTATATTCTGAAAGATCAGGGTGCGGCATGAATAATCAGATATAGTTTATGGTGCGGGATGACACTTTAGCCTATTTTCCCAATAAAAGAACCTTTCGGGTATGCAGTTTCATTAACTAGCAAATTTATTACTAGTCGGACAACATGCGTCTTTTTAGAAGATGAGAGTGAGAGAAATTGATATTATAATTTAAAGAATTCACTATATAAAAGAATGATGAATTTTAAAATCATATGTTGTACTATTCAATAATTTTCTATCAGCACTAACCTTCAAGAGGCATGACATGTTTAAGATTGAAAACGGAAGCATCTAATACTTTTCTGAGCAAAAATGTTGTTGAAGCTTGAGGATGGATGATGTTGTTCCACTGTACTAACAAATAAGATAAGATATAAAGAAAATAAATAGAATTTTTCAAATACCACATTTCCAGTTTACTTGAAATGTAGGCTGCATTCAGAAGAGAAATTATAGTTGCATGTTTAAAAGCAAAACATTGAAGGGCGTGTTTTAATTAATATAGAAGCATATATGTTGTAAAGCTTGAGTATTGAAAATTGTGATGTAATTAATATCCATACGTGTTGAAAAGATGAGCATCTATCGGAGAGAGTGCAATAATAAATTTTCACGCATTTTTTACTAGATGAGTGTTTAATCGAATTTAGTGTCTTGCAGCGATAGAGTACCATCAGATAAGCTAAAGAGCTATTTTTAAAGGATGGTATGCTCAATGTGCATATCTCTGGCACATTCTCTAATAATGTATGTATCCCAGAAGGGTGCCTCAATTTCAAAAATATAGAAAACGTCAATTGTGGAATTTTTAATCAGAAAGGTGCATCCAATGGGAGAATTTTAAAAATTTATACAATAGATGTTTTCTAGATTTCTACAATTAAAGGGTGTGTTTAATTGAATAACGGTGCATGTTGATAATCTGAGCATTGAAAAGATGAGCATCGGAGAGTGTGCTATAATAAATTAAATTTCCATGCATTTTTTACTAGATGAGTGTATAATTGAATTTAGTGTCTTGCAGTGGCAGAGTACCATCAGATCAGCTAAAGAGCTATTGGCACAGGATGGTATGCTCAATGTGCATATCTCGGACAAAGTCTCTAATAATGAATGCATCCCAGAAAGGTGCCTCAATATAAAAAATATTAAAAAAAGTCAATTGTAGAAATTTTTAATCAGAAATGTGCATCGAAGGGGAGAATATTAAAAATTTCTAGAATTGACGTTTTCTAGATTTCTGCAATTAAAGAGTTTGTTTAATTGAATAACGGTGCATGTTGAAAAGCTGAACATTGGAAATTGTGATGCATTAATGTCCATCCATGTTAAAAAGATAAGCATCGGAGGCCGTGCTACAAATAATTTACATGCATCGGAGGTCAACTTAGCTTAGCTTAGGCAAAATCATTCATTACGCTGTGGACTCTTTCAGATATGCAATGAGGTCAGCGCGCTCTTGTGGCTTCTTCACTCCTGGAAAAACCATCTTTGTTCCAGATTTTTGTCAAAGCTGCAGTGTTAGCAAATCAGAATTTTTTAAAAATTGGTAAAATGTTATCAAACATGGATAGAATTTAATAAGTTTTTAAAACAATCATAATAATTAAAGAAAGAATTCTAGACCCTCTTTAAAAGAATAAGGGAACTCAGATTCTCAAAATTCTGTCAAGCACACCAAATGGAATCAACCACTAGGTAACAGTCAAAAGAAAAAGTACATAGAGACATAGACAGAGCAACAGAAAGAGGAGATAAGCAATCTTTTGGAATGAAAAACACTCAAATATTAAGCTAAGGGCAATGTTTCCTGGCCCCTAAAATTAAGCTTGTTGTGAATGAGTTGTAACATTAAATGCATAATCCATATGTTGTATTAATATGCATCTCAAGACATTAGACAAATCAAATAAATAGAGTTTTTCAAAAACCATATTTCAATTTTACCTAAAATCTAGGCTACGTTCGGAAAAGCAATTACAGTGATTCACTGACTTAGCTATGTTAGGAGCTCAGTAGGGAGATGACTAAAAATTTCTACAATTAACGTTTTCTAGATTTCAACAATTGAAGGATGCATTTAATTAATATTGGTGGGCGTTGAAAAGGTGAACATTGGAGATTGTGATCGACTAATAATATCTATTCGAGTTGAAAAAATACGCATCGGGTTGCATGCCACAACAAATTTCCACGCATTCATCTCTATATGAGTGTAAAATTAAAACATTTTATGAGCGATCCCTCTTTAGTTTGGCAAAGGATGGTATGCTCACTATGCATATCTCGGGTAAGGTCTCTAATAATGGTTGCATCCCAGAAAGGTGCCCTAAGCAAAATCCCTATTAATCTTTAGAGAGTTTAAGTTATGATATCAACAACAGCAACTTGGATACAAAAAACCTGCTTTTTCTTATTAAAAAAAACCTGCTTTTTCTTCAAGATTGACCATCCAAATTCCTTTTGCTGCTTTTCTTCACTACAAATATATAAATTTGTTATAAATAATTGTATGTGTGGCCATTATTATGTAGTAATATAACAGTTGTAACGGCTATTGTATTTAAGTCTCCATTATTCATTTCCGTTATAGTTGGTTATTATATATACCCTTTGTAATATGTCCTATGATCAAATGAATGAAAATGCTTCCCTTGTTTCCTTGTCCATTCCCGTTGTTATAGTAGTTTATACATCATTGCAATTATTTACCATTCACGTTTAGGAGCTAAAGGCCAACGGGCACAACAAAATCTCAACAGGTTATCAGCACGCTCTCAATTTACTTTTCCCGTGAACGGTATGCTCATATTTGCATAAATATATTCTGGAAACTCTACGCATAATTCTATTCTGGAATTCTTTCCTGTTTATATACTCTTGGATATTGTTTGATATGTTTATGCCCTATGTTTCACATGCCTATTCATATGATTGTTCATACATATACATACATATATTTCTATTTTTATATCCTGTAATATATGTATGTTCTCCGTCTATATGTATTGTTCTAGTCTATATCAATCTGAAATATATATTGTTTTTGTTTCAATTGATTTATGTGATCAAATAAACTGTTCGAAATATATATAAATATGTATTTTTTCCGTCTACATATTATGTATATGTAAATGCTTATATATATAAATATATATACACAAACTTCGACATACACGGATTATATATATGTAATCTCGTATACAATATCGTTTTTTTTTTCAAAAAATTGCCAACAATGTGCCAAAATATTTGTATGTGCTGTTTTTCGAAAAAAAAGAGAACCTTTTTTTTGCCGAATCTGCCTTAGATTTGCACCCCGAAAGCTGGTTGTCGCCAGCATCACTCTTCGCTCTCTTTGCGGTGAAGACCGCCCAGCACGTACTCCGGCAGAGTGCGACGCTCGTGGCCGCACAACGCTCCAGCAATAGGCGACAGTGGTCACGCTGTTCGACGATCCCAGACGGTTGACGACGCGATTCGAAGGCGACTCCGTGCGTCGCTAGAGACGATCGGCGATGGTGGTCGGCGACCTCTCTGCCACTTCACACGACGATCTCCGGCTCGATCGGAGACGGCTCCGGCCGTGATGACGGCTAGAGGCCCCTGGCAGCGGCGGCCCTGTGTCGCCTTTCCGTGTCCGGCGGCGACGCCAGTGGTGTATCCCTACGTTGGTCGGCGTCAGGCAGTGTTATGCGATCGTTCCGATCATCAGATCAGAGAGTGGAGGATTTGGGTAGATCCCGAGCCCCGAGGTCAAGCCCCTTGGATTTAATAATTCGGATCACCCAGATTAATCAAATCCCTCACTTGTTCATTTTTTGTTGAGAGTAAATCTTGTTTAATTTAATTCTTTGCTGAGAATTAACAAGAGAAATGGGAAGAAGAATCTTGGCATTTGATATTTCATTTATAAAGCATACATATACTTTGCTAGCACCAACCAAGCAAGGCTAAATCAATTAGAAAACACTAAACAGAATGCCTTCTTTCTTCGAGTTGTGCACCTACTACTACCATCTTTTCACATTCTGTTACATGTAGAACATGCAACGAGTGAAATCTTTCGAGCAGATTTCTAGCTCCGGGTCTGTATTCGAGTCATTGACAAAAACTACAATATAAAAGAAAATAAACTTCTTATTATGCGATGCCATTAACCATACAAAGAGGTTTCTTAAATACCATTTAGCCTAACGGCTCTTTCCCTAATTTCCGCTTTAGAATATGGTAAATAAACATGAAAAAGGTAATTATTGATATGCATGCTATTTTCTAATAATAGTGGTAATATTGGTTTCCTGCTTTCCTTATGTTGCGAGTGGAGCGTCGCAATCTTCTCTCGTCACGGCTCGATTCACTCTGCTGATAATATTCTTGTTGATCTTGCATATCTTCCATTTGTTGATGGTCATTACTTCTTAAGCCTTGATCTGCGAACACTCGGTCCCTCATCAATAACCACCTTATCCGCTGGAGGTCTGGATACAGTTTTTGAAATTCTTCCTCTAGTATCCATGTTGCGTTTTCTGGAGATTCACCCTCCCATTGGACTAACAATTGCGAGTTCGGTTTTCCATGTCTTAGAACCACACGTCGACTACAAATTGCTAATGGTGTTGAGATAGGATGGTTACCTTGAAATTCTTCAGGAAGTTGGTAAATCCTAGATGGAACTTCGCCATAAAATTTCTTTAGCATGGACACGTGGAATACGGGATGCACCTTTGCTGATGGGGGCAATTCCAACCGATAGGCCACATCTCCTACTTTTTCTGTGATTCTAAAAGGCCCGTAATAACGTCTTGCAAGTTTCTGGGATACCCGTTGTGCGACAGATTTTTGACGATATGGTTGAAGACGAATAAATACCTGTTCTCCCACTTCAAAATGAACCTCCCTCCGTCCTTCATCTGCTCGCTGTTTCATACGATGCTTCGCTTCTTGAAGATTAGATTTCAAAATTTGAAGAAGTTCTGTTCTTTCTTGTAGCCAATCATCAACTGCTTGGACCATAGAAGAATCTTTCTTATAAGCTGGAATCTGGGATGGTTTTCGGCCATAAACAGCCTGATAAGGAGTCATTTTTATAGCACTATGAAGACTTGTGTTGTAGTCTGCCCAACTCAAATATGACATCCATTGGGCTGGTTTTTCATGTGTAAATGCTCAGAGATATTGTTCGAGTCCGCGATTCACCACCTCTGATTGACCGTCTGTTTGAGGGTGATAAGCAGTACTACGCTTCAACTTGGTATAGTACCACTTCGTTTAAACAATTCAGACCAAAAGTTGCTCATAAAAATGCGATCCCTGTCTGAGATAATAACTATAGGAAATCCATGCAATTTGACAAATATATCAATGAATAATATGGCTGATTTTTGGGCTGTGAAATTCGATCCAAGGCCCCAAAGTGTGCATACTTGCTTAAGGTGTCAACAATGACCATTATTACAGAGCATCCTTGGGAGGATGGCAAGCCTGTGATAAAATCCATGGTAACTGTATCCCATATATGCGAAGGAATTTGTAAGGGATGTAGTAGTCCTGCAGGTGCCTGTGTTGAGTACTTGGTCTGCTGGCAAACAAGACATGAGGCCACAAACTTATCCACATCGTTCTTCATTTTTTGCCAATAAAATGTTGCAGCCAACCTAGCAAATGTGCGGGCTGCTCCTTCATGTCCGGCCATCGGGGTGGTGTGGAATTCTTGAAGCAAGATTGGTTTCAGTTGAGAATTGGTGGAGATAAAATAACGGTTTTTGAAAAGCAAGATACCATCGTTAACAGACACATGTTGGATGGTTTCTCCTTGGCTTATGCGTTGGTGTAACTTAAGCAAATCGGGTTGACGCATATTATCTTCTCGAATAGTGTCTAAGAGTTGTACCTTAGAAATAGAAATGAGGTTATAGAAGGCACCTTGAAACAATTGGATTTCACTCTCTGGTACTCGCGATAAGGCGTCCGCTGCTTTATTGGAAGCTCCAGTTTTGTACTCTATCCGAAACGAAAGTCCAAGTAGCTTGCGGACATAAACTTGCTGATCTGGAGTGTGCATTAATTGTTGAACCAATTCCTTTAAACTCTTGTGGTCTGTGCGAATAACGAAAGATTGACCGAGCAAATATTAGCGCCATTTATGCACTGACTCCACTATAGCATATAATTCTCTATTATATGTCGATTGTGCACGCATGCGGGGACCTAGCTTTTTGCTAAAATATGCTATAGGTTGCTCCTCCTGCATTAATACTGCTCCCACTCCTACATCTGAGGCATCAGTCTCTACAATAAAAAGCTTAGTGAAATCTGGTAAGCGCAATACCGGTAGCTGTCTTGAGGCCTATAAAAGCATTCGCAGCCTCTTTTGTCCACTGGAAGTTATCTGCACGTAGAAGGTCTGTTAAAGGTGCTGCAATTTTGGCATATCCTTGTATAAAACGGCGATAGTATCCGGTGAGACCCAAAAATCCTCGCAGTTGCTTTAGGTTAGTGGGCTCTGGGTCTGTATTCGAGTCACAGACAAAAACTCCAATATAAAAGAAAATAAACTTCTTATTATGCGATGCCATTAACCATACAAAGAGGTTTCTTAAATACCATTTAGCCTAACGGCTCTTTCCCTAATTTTCGCTTTAGAATATGGTAAATAAACATGAAAAAGGTAATTATTGATATGCTGGCTATTTTCTAATAATAGTGGTAATCTTGGTTCCCTGCTTTCCTTATGTTGCGAGTGGAGCGTCGCAATCTTCTCTCGTCACGGCTCGATTCACTCTGCTGATAATATTCTTGTTGATCTTGCATATCTTCCATTTGTTGATGGTCATTACTTCTTAAGCCTTGATCTGCTATCGTAACACATTCATCAAGCCCATCAAACACATCAATGTCAAACAAACCAATACCCCTATATTTAAAAAACAAGATGTCTCCAATTTTGTCCAATTATTCTGAAAATACAAACCATCTTCAGTTTCTATTATCTCCATGTTCTAAAGTTTTATGAAAAACGTATTCCTACATAGCAATACATCCTTTGGAACAACTCCTCCCACAAACTCTTTGAATCCGATAGGAATTTCCTATATCACAAAACATGTTCAATAGTATCAGCAACAACAAAGCAACCAACAAGATCTAAACACACAAGATAACAGGCTAAGCAACACCTTTTGATTATTCAATTTACAAGTATGAAATTGGGGTTTAGTGTGTACAAACCATTTTTTCTGTGCATGTCAGTGGACAAAAACACACCTAGAATCTGAAATCCGAGCCAACCATTTCCAACAACAGATCAGAGATGCCTTTTCTGCCGGTGATTTGGAAGAGTAACCTCATAAATATATATAGTTGAAAATAGGGTGGTCAAAAGTTCAACACGCTCTTAGAAAATTCTAGAAAACGTATTGTAACGTGTTTATGACTATTCATTTCTAATTTAGTAAATATATTAATAAATTAATATATATTATAATGACAACTTGGTTAATATTGTATTAGGAAAATCTGCAAACGGTAAATGGACCCACTACTATGCTTTTTAATGTATTTAGCCGAAAATGAGGTACACATCCCTAGGTAATAAAAATTTCAACACATTCTAGAAAAAAAAACTATAAATATTATAGTAGTAGTTGGGCTAATATTGTATTAGGAAAATCTACAAAATGTAAATCGTCCGACTATTATTTTTTCTAACGTATTTAGCATAAAATGAGGTGAAATTCCATATTGTTGTAATCAATTTATAATGTAATCGACCATTAACAAAATTACTATCATCTTCATCACCACTGTTACCATCATGATTGTCGTTGTCGTCACATCATTAACAAAAGCATCATCATCTTCTTCTTATTCTAGCTTATTTCACCTCTTTATTTACTTGAGGTTGTGCATCTCTCACTACTATCTTTTCACATCCAAATTGGTCATATAAGACAAACTCAAACAGGCCATAACCACCATAGGAGAAAACCAAGCAATCTCCATTTTTGATGGAGTTATCTTTCACAAATATAATTTTGCCCATTTATTCTGAAAACACAAACCATCTCCAGTTTCTGTCATCTCCATGCTCCAAATTAAACTTTCTTAAAACAATTCCTAAGCATTACCTTTTTTGGAACAACTCCTCCCACAGATTCCTTAAAGGAGATGGGAATTTCCTATATGGGAACATGTCCGATTGGATAAGCAAATTAATGAGAAAATTCTAGATCAGTTTCATGACAGGAAAGCTAGATCTAAACAACAACTAAACACACATAAAAACAGGCAACATTATGATCAAAATATTAGATATAAATAATATAATCTGACATGAACGGAATAAAAACGAAATTTCGTGTATACAAACCAATTTTTGTGAGCTGGTCTCCGGACACGTACATGTAAGTCAGGACAATTTAAAAATAGGTCCACGTATTGCTTCGAGCCCGTCAGCCCGCACACGAAAGTCAGGGCAATTTAACAATATAAGGATTGCGTGAGTCAGCTTAGACTTGTAGGATGCATTAGTTTCTTGTTCATGTTTGGTTGACCGTAAATATTGTTTAATTTAATTCGTTGCTGAGAATTTAACTTTTTTTTTTTTTTTTGCTTTCAAAAAAAAAAGAATTTAACTTTTTAAACAAGAGAAATGAGAAAAATCTTGGCATTTGATATATCATTTATAACGCTTACATATACTTTGCTAGCACCAACCAAGCAAGGCTAAATCTTCAAGAAAACATTAAACAATGGCACTAAATTAAATAGAATGCCCGTTCCTCCCGTATGTGCACATGTCACTACAATCTTTTCACATTGATCAAGCCCATCAAACACAACAACGTTAAACAAACCATTACCCTTATATTTAAAATACAAGAAATCTCCCTTTCCAATACAGTTATCCATCACGAATTTTGCCCAATCATTCTGAAAATACAGACCATCTTCAGTTTCTATTATCTCCATGTTCCAAACTTTCATAGAAAATTTATTCCTACATAGCATTACATCCCTTGGAACAACTCCTCCCACAAACTCTTTGAATCCGATGGGAATTTCCTATATCACAAAACATGTTCATTAGTATCAACAACAGGAAAGCAACCAAGATCTAAACACACAAGATAACAGGCTAAGCAACACCTTTTGATTATTCAATTTACAAGTATGAAATTTGGGTTTAGTGTATACAAACCATTTTTTCTGTGGAGGTCAGTGGACAAAAACGCATGAGGAATTCGAATTTTGAGCCAGCCATTTCCAACAAATGATCAGAGATAGATTTTTGTTTGGGTTATAGAAGGGTAACCACATCAATATATATAGTAGAAAATAGAGTGTACCATCAAATGTTTAACACGCTCTCAGAAAATTCTAGAAAAGATATCCTGACGTGTTTATGACTAATCATTTCTAATTTAGTAAAAAATATTAATAAATTAATATATATTATAGTGACAGCTAGGTTAATGTTTTATTACGAAAATCTACAAACGGTAAATGGACCCATTACCATGTTTTTAATGTATTTAGCCGAAAACGAGGTACAAATCCCTATGTAGTAAAAAATTCAACATATTCTTGAAAAAAAAAATATTGTAACATATCCATGTCTGTGATTTCTAATTTAGTAAAAAAAATTAATAAAATTAAAAATAATTTTTTTTTGTAACAGCCCATTACCATTAATTTTTTTTTGTTTGGGTCATTTAGAAGAGTAACAACAACATAAATATATATAGTAGTACAAAACGAGGTGCGACACCCTAAATAAGTAAAAAAAATAACAGGCAATTAAAAAATCCCAAAAAAGATTCTGTAACGTATATATTTAATACTATGTTTCACTAATTTAGTAAAAAATATTAATAAAATGATATACAGCTATGCTGGTAATTTATATGTTATCGTGATAGCTATATATTAAAAATAATATATAGCAATGGGTCCTACACTTTTTCTTGAATTTTTATTCGTTATTAACACATCTGTCAGTAATATAATGTATTTAAAAATTTCTATAGAAAGTATGAGATCTACTACTATTTTGAAGAAGTAAAAAATACAATTGATTCTTAAGATATTCTTGAAAATATACAGAAATTTATTTATTACTATGTTTCTCTAATTTAGTTTAATAATTAATAAAATTATAAATACCATAGTGAAAATCACACTAATTGTGTATTAGAAATGGCTATGTTTATTTGAAAAAATCAAACCGTTGCTTCAATGGCTAATTGTTAAGTAATGTAGAATTCATGCAATTTTTTTCTCCCACTCCCACACATTTATACGGAATAAATAGATTTTGGTAATCACAATTTAAATACCGGGTGAATATGATTTCAATGTTGACTACTATTTAAAACATTTTAAATATGCAGTAAATAGATTTTGGTAAGAGTTAATTCCATTTTTGGTCCTAGATTTATAGATGGTAGTCCACTTCTAGTAATTTTTTATCAGAATATTCTCATTTGGTCCTGGTATTATTGTGTCATGACCAAATACAATGGCATTTCGATCTTTTCTATACAAAGTAGGTTGACCCCGCTATATTTTTGTGTTTATTTATTTTTTGAAAAAATAATACTAGGACCAAATCAGGATGTTCTAATAAAAAAAGGACTAAAAGTGCACTGCCACCTATAAATTTAGGACCAAAAATAGAATTAACTCATTTTGGTAATTACAATTTAAATATTGAGTAAATATATTGTAATTTACTAATAACAATTGTAATTACAATTTAACTTTCACTTATTGTAAATATATTTTTTACATTTTAGTTTTTACTTTTTTCTTTGCGCAAATAGGTTGGCATCACACGTTGATATTAGGTTACTTGACTTAATTATGGTTTACACCCCTCTTGATGATTTTTGATAGATCTTGACAGCGGGGCGTATTCAGCGACAATTTGAACAACAATCTATTTAGTTGCGTGTATTTTCTTTGCACTTAGTATCAGTAATCTTGTGGAAAGCGATCGATGTCCATAGTGTAACGAACTAGGAGTGTTGCAGAAAAGATAAGAGAAGAGTTGAGAAGATAGAGAGGAAAGAGAGGGAGAAGGAACAAGAAGAATCTGGAAATTGTTATTCAAAAACTATCCTCCATCACGTTTTCAATTACATTTATAAATTGGAAAACAACTAACTGCTACGACAAAAACGACGTCGCTTGAACTCTTCTAACGGCCCAACGACCTGCTGTCAAACGCAGCGTTTTGGCTCTCTGCGCGCAACTGATTTCTGATCTTAGTTCATTCCCTTGCTTCTGATTGTTCATTAAGATGGTCTGGAATCATTACACTACCCTCCTCTCCACCAGATCCTTGTCCCCAAGGATCGAATGAAGGAAACTGCTTCACAACATGGTGATAATCCTCCCAAGTAGTTGCTTCTTTTGGTAAATTGGCCCATTGCACTATAATCTGAACCACTGCCTTGTTATTCCTCTTGACCATTATCTTATTCAGGGCAGCTACTGGCTGTGCTAGCACCTCTCCTTCTGAACCAACAAGTGGTGGTTCTGCTTGAGGAACAATGTGCTCTCCTACCTTTCTCTTCAGTTGAGAAATATGGAACACAGAGTGGATCTGTGAACCAGGGGGTAGAGCCAATCTATATGCCACTGCTCCCACCCTCTCAACAACCTGATATGGTCCATAATACTTGGCAGTAAGCTTCACATTAACCCTCACAGCCACTGTGGTTTGCCTGTAGGGTTGGACCTTCAAATACACCCAATCTCCTACTTGCAATTCCCTTTCACTTCTATGTTTGTCTGCCTGTTGTTTCATTCTGTGTTGGGCTATCCTCAAATTGTCTTTCAAGACTGCCAACATGGTTTCTCTTTCTGCTATCCACTCAACCATTTCCATTCCCTGCTCAATTCTCAAGGCTAGCATAGGAGGCTTGTAACCATACAAAGCTTGGAATGGGGTACATTGTAGTGAGGAGTGGAAATTGGTGTTGTACCAATACTCAGCCATGTGTAACCATTTGGCCCAAGACTTTGGTTTATGGAATATCATGCACCTGAGGTAGGTTTCTAGGCATCTGTTTACCCTTTCAGTCTGGCCATCAGACTGTGGGTGATATGTTGTGGACATATTTAATTGGACCTGCAGTTGCTTGAAGAGAGTTTGCCAAAATCTACTCAGGAAGACCTTGTCTCTATCTGATACAATGCTCTCAGGTAGCCCATGGAGTTTATAGATGTTTTCCATGAATTCCCAAGCTACAGATTCTGCAGTATAGGGATGTGAGAGAGCTATAAAATGGCTGTATTTTGTCAGCCTGTCAACCACTACCAAAACCACCTCATTGCCATGAGACTTTGGTAACCCCTCCACAAAGTCCATAGAGATTCCCTTCCATGCTTGATCTAGTATGGCTAAAGGCTGCAGTAGTCCTGGAGAGGCTATATTTTCAGTTTTACATCTCTGGCACACATCACACTGCCTAACCATATCTGCCACTTCTACCTTCATTCCCTTCCAGTAAAACAGTGATCTCAGCCTTTGGTAAGTCCCTTGTTGCCCTGAATGGCCACCCAAGGGAGAATCATGCATCTGTGTTATCAATTTCTTTCTCAAATTTTCCCCACTGCCAATGTACAGTCTTTGTTTATACCTGATCAACCCATCACTCACTGTCAACTTGGGATCATGTGTAACACCCCAATTTTCCACTCTTATACTTTATTACAAATCAGTAATCAGACGCTGCGGAAGCTTACATCTACTCAACAAAAAACTGGGTGCTACCGCCACACCTAGAGTGAATTCTATCACCTCTTTGACAAACTCCACTCTAAGTGCTAAGGCTAAACTTACAACACCAACATACTACAACAACATCATAGTAGACCTCAACCTGCACTTCTCTTCTATTCTGAGCTCATCGGCTACAGAGGTACTCACTAAACTGCATCTGATAAAAACAATACACATTGAAGTGCAGTTAGCGCGACGGCTAAGTAAGGATATCCATGGGTTATTAAAAACTAAATAAAGGTTTTGTAAAAATTGTTACATCAAAACCCTATCCATACTCATCAGCCGAGGTTCTACCTACAACAGTTACACATAGCAACGTGCAAACATAATAGGCAACAATTTCAATATCAATCTTGAATCACTTTCCCTCTAGACGAGGTCATACAATAATCATTTACTTACTCAAAGCATATATTGCTAAACATTTAAGCATATAAGCAAGTAATGGAAAAACACAAATTCCACCTTTTTGTTCTCAATCACTTTCTTTGAAAAACATTTCCCTCATAAGGAAATTCTCTTCACTTTTCACATTTCAAGGATATCACCCACAACCTTTGGGTATTTTCACTTTTCACTTCTCTTTTCCGTAGCTACAGCGTAACTACTTCCATACTTCAAAATCCACTTAGTTCTAGATGGTAAGTGAGTGTGAAACCTTTGGAGTATCCTTTCTCCACTTTTGACGGACCACTTGGATCGTTCAACTCGGGTTCAGTGGTCATCGCCAGGTCTAATACTGATCCCCTGGACTTATAGGCGCGTTGGAATGATTCCTAGCTAGCCTCACTAGGTTCATAAGAACGACACCTACCCGAAAATAGAGTTACTATACTTAAGTGTGCACACCCCCGCAGGAGACCCTTTTCCTTCCAGGTGATATAGTACTCGGCGAATAGACTTCGCCCACAGTATGAACTGGTCATACAATAACATAACCACCATACGGGAAGACACTTTAAGCTCTCTATCCCGTAGGCTACAAGACAAGGTCCTTCACCACTTTTACTAGAACTAAGGTTTGAAAACATTTTCCTTCCTTTTCCCTTTCCTTGAGTCAAAATCACTTTTTAGACATTTTCCACAAAATCAAGTCCTCCTTTGAAATCAATCACCATTCTTAACTTAGTTCAAAAGTCTTGTCTCTCAAAACATTTTGCTCAAAACATTTCCCATCATCACACTACACATATGTATATATGCACTCAACATAACATTTTCCACATTTATGCATGCTCACATAAAGTACACATACCATATATATATACATAATACAACCTTTATTTAATTATACATATATACTCATATATGTACATATATATATATATATATATATATATATATATATATATATATATATATATATATATATATATATAGTTTAAACACACACACATCACACGTGTATATATATACATAATACACACATAACTATATATACTACACGTACATACATATGTTTCATATATATGTGTGTATTATGTATATGAAACATATGTATGTACGTGTAGTATATATAGTTATGTGTGTATTATGTATATATATACACGTGTGATGTGTGTGTGTTTAAACTATATATATATATATATATATATATATATATATATATATATATATATATATATATATATATATATATATGCACATATCACGACACACACACCCTCCACATATACACACACGACATATACATATATATTTAACATAATTTCCCCACTGCATAGCATGTGTACACCACATAACATATAGGCTTCCTGTACACCAATCAACAACAATTCATAACCTAGCTATCAATTATCTAGTTTCAAATAACCTCAACCAAATAAAGGGATTCCTTACCTTAAGAAGGTTTACTAACACCGTAGGAACAACTCTTGGATCTTTTCCCCAAATTCACCTTAAATCCTATGATCAAAATCAACACCATAACACAATATTTTAAGAAACTAAGCTTAGATTCAAGCTCTAGGAAGGAATGCAAAGCTTTCTACCGAATAAAATTAAAGTTTTACCGAATAGGTTGACACTTGTGAAGAAAGCTTGGCTATGGAAGGTGAGCTCTAATGTGGAAGAAGATGAACTCCTCTCCCTCTCTCTCTCTCTCTCTCTCTCTCTCTCTCTCTCTCTCTCTCTCTCTCTCTCTCTCTCTCTCTCTCTCTCTCTCTCTCTCTCTCTCTCTCTCTCTCTCTCTCTCTCTCTCTCTCTCTCTCTCTCTTTCTCACGAAATGGGAATGGGAAATGAAGACATGAAATTTCTTCATTCTTATCTTAACATATATATATCCCTTATAAGATAAGATTAAGGGAAAAATAATAAAATAATAAAATATCTTCCACCCATTTGGCTTATGGGATAAGATTAAGAAAAAATAATAAAATAATAAAATATCTTCCAACTTATCAGTTGGGGTCCAAACAGATAAGGTTTCGGTGGAAAATAATCCAGATAGAATAATTTCCGAAACTAGAAATTTATTTCAGTCAAAAGCTCCAAATTGGGCTAGGTTCGGTACACCGAGAAATTTCGCGATGTACGATCAAAAATAAATTTTCGCTGCTATGAGCTGATTTAATTAAATAGGAAATTCAAGAATAATAGTATGGTGTCTAAAAATTCATTTCCTAGGACAAACGGGTATGAATACTAGCTCCTAAAAAATTTTACGGTTCGTGACCGGCACGCATGATCGCAGCTTATTGGAATTAGTTAGGGGTTACATCATGGTCAGGTGCAATGAGAGTGGCAGTCAGTACCTCCTTGGCCCATTCATCATTTTCATAGTTATGAACTACCTCCTCTACCCATTGTGGTTTGACACTGGAAATGGCATTCACTGTAGGGTTCTCATGGTCCACCATTCTCCTAGAAAGTGCATCTGCTGCACAATTGTCAATTCCCCTCTTGTGCTGTATTGTATACTGCAATCCTAACAATTTAGCTAACCCCTTCTGTTGGATAGCAGTAGTTATCTTCTGTTCTAGGAGAAATTTCAAACTATGATGATCAGTCTTGATAATGAAATGCCTCCCTATCAAGTATGACCTCCATTTTTCCACAGCATTGATAATGGAGAGGTACTCTTTCTCATATATAGAGAGCCCCAAGTGTTTATCACCAAAAGCTTTACTAAAGTAAGCTATTGGCTCTCCTTCTTGAGTTAAAACAGCACCCATGCCCTTATGACATGCATCAGCTTCAACAGTAAAGGTTTTACTGAAATCAGGAAGAGACAAGACTGGAGCTGAACACATAGCCTGTTTGAGTGCTTCAAAGGCACTCTCAGCTTCTGATCCCCACTGAGATGAATTCTTCTTCAACATATTGGTCAAGGGCTTACTAATGATCCCATAGGCTTTAATAAACCTTCTATAGTAACTAGTTAGCCCTAGGAATCCTCTCAACCCTTTGATTGTTGTAGGTTTAGGCCACTCAGCTACAGCTTGCAGCTTAGAGGGATCAGTGTGCAGACCAGAACCAGAAATGATGTGGCCTAAATACTCCACCTCTTCTTTTGCAAAAGAACACTTGCTGAGTTTAGCTAACAAGTTATGCTCTCTCATAAGTTGCAAAACCTTCCTGAGGTGATTCCAGTGTGTCTGAAGGTCAGGACTGTAAACCAGAATGTCATCAAAAAAGACCAAAACAAATCTCCTCAACAGTGGTTTAAACACATGATTCATCAGTGCCTGAAATGTGGCTGGGGCATTTGTAAGGCCAAAAGGCATAACCCTGAATTCATATAGGCCTAAGTGAGTCCTGAATGCAGTCTTATACTCCTCCCCTACCTTCATTCTGACCTGGTGATACCCTGCCCTCAAGTCTAGTTTGGTAAAGTGCTTAGATCCTGCCAACTCAGAGAAAAGGTCCTCCACTAGAGGAATAGGGAATTTGTTCTTTACTGTGATATCATTCAATGCCCTATAATCAATGCAAAATCTCCATGTGCCATCTTTCTTTGGAACTAGCAAAACAGGAGAGGCAAATGGGGACACACTCTCTGTAATTACCCCTGTCTTTAGCATCTCTTCAACCATTTCCTCTATAGCATTCTTTTGATCAAAGGAATATCTATAGGGCCTTTTATTCACAAGTTGTGCTCCAGGTATGAGAGGAATTGAATGATCATAAGCCCTTTGTGGGGGTAAGGTCTTGGGTTCCTCAAACAATTCTTGGAATTCATGGATTAGCTCTGTAAGTTCCTTGAAATTTGATTGCACAGTGATTAGACAGCACTTGTGCTCACTGTCCTTTCTGACCAACCCTTCACAGTGCACCAAGAACCCTTGGACCCCATTCTTTTGCCACCTCTTAGTATCTTTCTTAGAAGCTGCTTGTAGAATCTTAGGCTTCTTGGTTAATCCTTTCAGTAATATCTTTTTCCCTTCCTTGTGAAATGAGAGGCCGGGAGGCCTAGTATGAAGCTGAATAGGTGCAAACTGATCTATCCAATCCATACCAAGGACCATATCACAACCCCCTAACCTCAATAACCTGAAGTCCTTTTCAAACAGTTCCCCTTGCACCTGCCACTTCATTTTCTTACAGATGGAATCACAGGTTATATGTTCCCCATTAGCCACAGTAACAGTGAGAGGGTAAGCCCTTTCTGGCTCAATTCTCAATTGAGTGAGTATTTTAGGGTCCAAGAAGCTATGAGTGCTTCCACTGTCCACCAAGATCACCATCTGCTGCTTGCCAATGACTCCCAACAGCTTAATGGTATTCAGGCCCTCTCCTCCCATCATAGCACACAAGGAAACTTCAGCTTGCTCATCTGATCTAATCACTTCCTGTGTTTGCTCCTCACTGCTCAATTCTTCAGAAGCATCACAGAATTCACTATCCTCAATGATATTAAAAGTGGGACCTCTGCACCTATGTCCAGGTTGCCATTGCTCGAAGCACTTAAAGCACCTGTTCTGCTCTCTCAACTGAGATTTAAATTTTGCTACCTCAGGCCCCTTAGTAGTGCTATGAAAGCTATTAGATGCTGCTGATCCTTGTGAATGTACAGGTTTTATTTCAGTAGGCTTAGGAGTGTAGGATTTAGGTGTATATGTAGGCTGATTTGATTTTGTGGTAAAGTGGGAAGTGGTTTTATACTGATCATTGGTTCTGAGTCCTTTCTCAAACTGTTTAGCGTACCATATGGCATCTGCTAAGGTCTTAGGCTGGGCTGTCCTCACAAAACATCTGAGGTTGTGTTTAAGTCGGGCTATGTAAGCTTCCAGGAAATAATCCCTAGTGAGAGTGGGATGGTTTTGGAGCAACAAGCTCCTAAACTCCTCAAATCTGTAAGTAAACTCCAACACTCCTCCAAACTGCTTAAAACCAGTAAAGTCCTCCATCACTGATCCATTATCCCCTCCAAATCGCCTACACACAGCCCCAGCAAAATGTGCCCACTCAAATGGCTCTTCTAATCCGGTTAGGTATTCCTCAAACCACAGTCCGACCTTCCCCGTCAAATTCACATATAGCACATGCATCACTTCGATTTTAGGAATATAAGACATTTGGAAAAATTTTTCGCATCTATTAATCCAGAGCCTAGGCTGTTCATAATCGAAGAGAAGAAAATCACACTTGTACCTTAGCAGGGAATGATCAGTGTGCTGTCTAGGTTGCTGCTCTCTCCTTGGCGCCCAACCTCTATTGATCCTCTCCGGCTCCACCTCACTACCGGACTCTAGATCAACAGCTCCATCATCATCAAATTCAGCAGGAGCCTTTCCCTGTCTTCTTCCAGGATGATTTGGATCCAAGTTTGGTTTAGGTAGAGGCACAAAACCCGCACCATTCACTGACGATCCTCCTGGAATAGCGTCTATGATCGGCGGCGGCGGTCGATTCAGCCGGATTGTTTCCACTATATCATCCTTCCAGCTGGACATTTTGCTATCCATCTGAGCAACGAGCTTTTCCATCAACTCGCGCGTCGTTGTTGACTGCACCTCCATCTGTCTGTTGAGATCGACCACCATAGCTTCAAGCTTACTCACTCTCGCCTCCATTAGAGGGCTCTGATACCAATTGTAACGAACTAGGAGTGTTGCAGAAAAGAGAAGAGAAGAGTTGAGAAGATAGAGAGGAAAGAGAGGGAGAAGGAACAAGAAGAATCTGGAAATTGTTATTCAAAAACTATCCTCCATCACGTTTTCAATTACATTTATAAATTGAAAAACAACTAACTGCTACGAGAAAAACGACGTCACTTGAACTCTTCTAACGGCCCAACGACCTGCTGTCAAACGCAGCGTTTTGGCTCTCTGCGCGCAACTGATTTCTGATCTTAGGTCATTCCCTTGCTTCTGATTGTTCATTAAGCTGGTCTAGAATCATTACACATAGCAGCGCTAAAGACACATCATCTTAAGGATCTCCTACTTTTAAACATGAGAAGCACTTTGTATGTGTCTACTCAATCCGGATCTCCGTTATCGTTCTAGAAACTTTGGATCGGAATGCATTATTTGGTGAGGGTGCATTTGGATAGATATTTGGGTGATGCTTATTTAAAAAGAAAAAAAAAATAATTCGTTGCTTCAATTCAACGGCTAAATGTTAAGTAATTATGGAAAATTTAGGAAATATTCGGTAGCCTCCACATACACTTGTGTATAATTGTATAAAAGTAGCTATTAATTGGCTC
>CP025659.1:2529020-2554538 GCA_003576665.1 Ipomoea trifida | reverse complement strand
TTGAAGGTCTTAAGTTCAACCTCCTTAGCACTAGTCAATTCTGTGACAAGGGCTACAAAGTAATCTTCACCAAAAGCAAATGTCAAATCATACAAGAGGAATCTCTCGAAGTCGTCCTGGAAGCAGCAAGGAAAGGAAACATGTACATAGTGGATTGGAGATTTGCCAAACCATCCCTATGTATGCTAGCAAGGAACAAGGAAGACTTATGCTGGGATTGGCATAGTAAGCTTAGTCATTTGAACTTCAAAACCATCAACAAGCTTACAAAGAGGAATCTTGTGGAAGGACTGCCAGATGTGACGTTTCGAAAGGACAAGATCTGTGAGGCATGTCAACGCTGTAAACAAGTCAAATCCTCTTTCAAGAGCAAAGCCGAGACATCATCCACCAGACCATTAAGTCTCCTTCACATGGACTTATTTGGACCAGTGGATCCACCCAGCGTAAGAGGAAGGAAGTATACTCTTTTGGTAGTAGATGACTACACAAGATTCACCTGGACCGTGTTCTTGACAAAGAAAAGCGAGACAAAATTGGCTTTGCCAAATCTGTTGAAACAAATGCAAGTTGAAAAGGACGTCTCGATATTAAAGATCCGGTCAGACCAAGGTGGAGAGTTCGTGAATCAAGTGATCGAGAGCTACTGCAACGAGAATGGGATCCATCATCAACTGTCAGCTGCTCGAACTCCTCAACAGAACGGAGTTGCTGAAAGAAGGAACAGAACTCTCAAGGAAGCTGCAAGTACCATGATCTCACAAGCCAACATATCTCAAGGATTTTGGGCAGAAGCAGTCAACACAGCGTGCTACACCCAAAATCGGTCCTTGATCGTGAAAGGAGCTGGAAAGACTCCATATGAGTTGTGGAATGGAAGGAAGCCGAATGTAAGTTACTTCCATACATTTGGGTGCAAATGTTATGTCCACAACAACGGGAAGACTCAACTGAGGACCTTTGATGAAAAGGCGGATGAAGGGGTATTTCTAGGATACTCATCGATAAGTAAAGCATTCAGAGTCTTCAACAAACGAAGGTTGGTGGTTGAAGAATCCATACATGTATCTTTTGATGATAGAGCATCAGCAGATCAACCATCAAAGACAACGGAAGTAGCTGAAAGTTCAGAGGAAATTCAGCCAGAGTCTATCGAGAGATCAGATCTACCTCTCGATAGTTCGATAGATCGAGATGTAGCAGAACTCCAGTCAGAATCAGACGATGAAGAAATCACCAAGGAGAAAGCAACTAGATCAGTTGAACCAATCCAAACAACAACTGATCAGCACCCACCTCAATCTACAACGGAAGCATCAACCGAGGAACCTCAACCGGATTTACGATGGTTGAGAGGTCACCCCGCTGATCAAGTGATTGGAAATGTGCGTGACAAAGTTCGAACCAGATCAGCTTATCGAGAAAGCATGCTAGCCTGCTTTCTATCTCAAATAGAGCCTAAGGTGATTGATGAGGCTCTAAGTGATCCAGATTGGGTGCAATCTATGCAAGAGGCACTTCATCAGTTCGAAAGGAATGAGGTTTGGGAACTGGTTCCGAGACCTCATCATCAGAACGTCATTGGTACAAAATGGGTTTTCAGAAACAAGATGAATGAGGATGGAGTTATTGTTAGGAACAAGGCCAGACTTGTTGCTAAGGGTTATTGCCAGGAGGAAGGAATAGATTTTGATGAAACCTTCGCTCCCGTGGCACGTCTCGAAGCCATACGCATTTTTTCTCGCATACGCAGCCTTCAAAGACTTCAAAGTGTATCAAATGGATGTCAAGAGCGCTTTTCTGAACGGACTTCTCGAAGAAGAGGTGTACGTTGAACAACCTCCGAGTTTCTTGAAGGACGTGGGAGCTGACAAAGTATACAAGTTGAAAAAGGCTCTTTACGGCTTAAAGCAAGCTCCGAGAGCTTGGTATGATACACTATCCTGCTTTCTACTTCAATGTGGGTTCACCAAAGGCCTAGTGGACAAAACATTGTTCAGAATTAAGGATGGGGATAATATCTTATTGGTGCAAATCTATGTGGATGATATTATCTTTGGGAGCACCAATCCAGACCTATGCGAGAAGTTCTCCAGTTTGATGAAAGGGAAGTTCGAGATGAGCATGATGGGAGAGCTCAACTACTTCCTTGGACTTCAAGTCAGACAACTTAAGGAAGGTATCTTCATCAACCAGGAGAAATACACCAAGGATCTGCTCAGGAAATACAACATAGAAGGGAAATCTTCAGTCAAAGTACCAATGGGAACCTCTCTACGTATCGATGTTGACAGTGAAGATCGAGAGGTTGATCAAACTACTTATAGAGGTATTATCGGATCCCTTCTCTATTTAACTGCTAGTAGACCAGATATATCCTTTGCAGTAGGTGTATGTGCTAGATTTCAGGCAAGTCCAAAGGAAAGTCACCTAAATGCATCGAAAAAGATTCTCAGATATCTCAAGGGTACGCAAACTGTTGGGCTTTGGTATCCGAGAGGTGGATCTTTCCAACTTATGGGATATTCAGATGCGGATTTTGCCGGTTGCAAAATAGATCGAAAGAGCACATCAGGGACATGTCAGTTTCTAGGAGGGAGACTTGTCTCATGGTTTAGCAAGAAACAACATTCTATAGCTACAAGCACCGCTGAGGAAGAATATGTAGCAGCTGGAAGTTGTTGTGCTCAAGTGTTATGGATGAAGCAACAACTATTGGATTATGGAGTTGAATGTAAAGAGGTGAAAATTATGTGTGACAACACAAGTGCTATTGCTATTACTCAGAATCCAGTGTTACACTCAAGGACAAAGCACATTGATATAAAGTATCACTTTATTCGGGACCATGTTGAGAAAAAGGATATCACGTTGGAATATGTTGCAACGGAGGAGCAACTAGCAGATATTTTCACAAAAGCTTTATGTGAAACTAGATTCTCTTACCTAAGGTTAGAATTGGGAATGATAGAATTGGGTTGAATGGTCAAATCTTATCTTCTTGTATTAAGTGTCATGCACTGTTACGCATGTGAGGAGCGTTTTCATCAACTTTATGGCAGCTTTGGAGTTAAAAAGCATTGAATGGTCATTCAATATGGCACCCCGTGAATCTACAGTTTCTACTTTTCGGGTTATAAATAGAGGGGTTATCTCATCAGTTTATGTCATCGACTTCTTCATGGAGAAGAAGAAAGGAAAAGACGATGTACCATTCTTCTATAGAGGAAGAAAAACAGCAACAAAGTCCAAAGACTTCCAAGGAGAAAATTATCCAAATCTAACGACGGGTGAACAGATTGCGGAGCTTCCTGATAATCCAAGCAAAGTTATAAGCAAGCATTCTATTCCCATCCACGATGAATGGATCCTCAAATGCGTGGAGATCCAAAATGATGGGAAATTGGAGTCAGGAGAAGATGCTTGCACAAGCAGGACTCCTACCGCTGCACATTCTGGAAAAGGACTTCCTCCCAACCAAATGGAGAACCAAGGGAAAGGAAGAAGGAGCCTCTGAGGAGTGCAGCAGCGGAGAGGCAGAGAAGAACAAGAAGAACGAGCCACCTCTAGTTCTGTAACTCAGACTGAGTAGGATATAGATGGCTAGTTCTTGTTCTAAGATAGATTCCTTTTTGGCTAACCAAGGCCAAACATAAGTTTCTCTAGAATCTAATAGGATATTGATTCTTATGTAATACTTTTGGAATCACTAAATGAACTTAAGGAAATGTTCTAAGTGACATCTTTTGAATGAATCAATCTTGTGTTCTCTATCGCAATCTGTGTTCGAAAGGTTATTCGAGAGATACCATGTCAGTTTAAGCTAAAATGTTATGTCTCGAAGAAGGGTAGTTCGAGAGTTCTCTTCGAAGGATAACTAACTGACTGCTTGTATATCTCTGGATGGAGGAATAAGGAGGGTTAGGGATTAATCACTCAGGGGGAATATCCTTAACCAAAGGAAGGCTTAAATGGAGGTATAAGGAGGTTTAGGGATCAATCACTCAGGGGGAAGATCCTTAAACTGGCACCTCGAGCAGTTTTACCTTCGAGAGGTAAAACTGATGCATCAACGGATATAAGTGGAACGGCTATTTTTTGGTTTTTAATGACAACCACGTGGCCATCAACTACTGACGGTTTCCCATGTTTTAAGGTCTCTATCTCGGATAGTGGAAGCATGCTTATAATTGTTTTATCTTATTTAAACCTCCACTCAAAACCGTCACCTACAATCCCAAATTTACCCTTACTATACCTTATACACCTAACCGTTATAAAAGGGTATTCTTGACCTTTAGCTTATTTTTAAATGAGCCGGATCACAACCGTGACCCATATCCTCAACCCTACCCAAACATCCGACCCAGATTCAGACACTATAAAAGCCTTACCCATCTTCTTTACCCGGATTCAAGCTAAATCAAATACCCAAATTTTTCCCAAATTCATCCTACTGTACACATTCCCTCCGAAACCTCAATCGTTCAACAATGGCGTCCGACTCATCATCATCTTCAACATCATCTACCGACGCATACCAAAATGAGGTGCAACACATTCGCACCCAGATCAAGCAAGTTAAGGCAGGAAGCATCCTCGACAAGAACGGGTTCATTACAAACTCGGCAAACCCGACGACAGCAGAGACTGTCTTGAAGAAGTTCGAGAAGGCAGGACTTCTCAAATACTTGGTACATGATTACCGAACCATTCACGACTTGGACTTCACCGAATGGTTTGCAAATGCCAAAGTCACGAAGGGCGTAATCGAGAGCCGCGTCAGTGAAATCCACATCACTACATCCGTGGGTGATCTCAGGGCGGCATTCGACTTTCAGGCAACGGAGGAAGCAGTCCAGCACCTCTCGGATTATGATTTGAACAAGCAATCTTTCTGGGACAAAATCCGATTGGAGACTGCACCACAACGAGCATCCTCTGCCCTCCGCAAATTCCATCTCAAAGAGAGGTTTGCTCTTGCTGCCGACCTAATAATGAAGTTCGTCCTCGGCAAGGTGTCTGGAACAGACGAGATCAATCTGGACATCCTCAAAGTCCTCCATGCCATCTGGAACAACAACAAAATGGACTGGGCACAGATCATTTTCGACTCCTTACTTCAGCACGTGCAAAGCTCAGTGTCAAGTGCCAACCAACTGATCAGTAAAAAGGTTGGTTTTGGTTTTGTTATTCAGCATCTTTTGCATTTGAAGGGCTTAGAGTTGAGAGAGGGGCGAGAGATTCATCGAAATACCTATATGGGTAGGACGAAATCTCAAGCTCCGAAGGGTAAAAGTGCTAAGGATGCACCATCTCCCTCAAAGCCGAGAGCAAAGGTCAAAAGGAAAGCCCAATCTGAGAGTGTTAACTCTGATGATGAACCCTTGGGTACTTTGATTAAAAGGGTTCAACTGCCAAAAAGGGCCAAGAGGGCCAAGAAGGCTTCTGTAAGTCAGGTTCGAGAGGTAGCACCAGTCACAATTCAAGTACCATTCGAAGATAGGGCTCAAGCCCAGGAGGAATCTTAGGCTACACTGGCCACAGAGATTGAGAGAGTGCCCCCTACCAGGTCTCTATCTGGAGCGTTATTTGTTGATCTTAATGTTGATGTTGATGGTGCTGTGGGGGCTGCTGAATCTGAAACTGGACCTCGAGAAGAGGTTCGAGATGTTGAAGGCACTGGGATCAGTGATCCAGTGCAGGCAGAAACAGAGGAACCACGAGAAGTGGTTCGAGAGATGGACATTCCAGCAGCAGGTGCAAGTGTGTCAGTTCAAGAGGCTGCTGATAATCAGGGCACTGTGATCAGGGACCCAGTGCAAAGTGCTGAGAATGTGAGTTTAACGCCCATGGAGTCTGCTCGGATTGAAAGGACTATTGCTCAAGCGTTAGCAGATGTTGGGCTGATTAGCGATCTCTCGGATGATCATCGAGAGATCAGTGAACAAGCAGTGGGTAGTGCATCACCGACGGAATTAGTGGCTGCATCACCAACGGAACTAGTGGCTGCTGGATCAGATAGGTCAGATGTCGAAGTCAGCTCTCAGTTGAATCAAGCTACTGACAATGTGCCAATCTTGGATGATTTCTCCAGAATACTTCGCTGGATTGAATGGAGAACGGGTCCAATTGATCAACTGATTTTGAGAGCAGCAAGCATGGTGGCTGAAGAAGATTTTGCTCTTAATTGGTTAAATATCACAGAAATACCAGCCACTGATCTGCTCAATATTGCCCATGAGATGAATGTGATTAAGAGAAATCTTGGTCGAACTGACAAAGGAAAGGGCATAGCTGATGAAGCACAAGAAGAGGAAGCTGAGTCCGAATTAGATCCTGCTACTGAGGCTCAATTTCAAGAAGAACTCAGGCTTGCCACTGCTCTATCCTTGGGACAGCAAGTAGAAATGACGAGAGGTCCAGGCGAAACCTCTGGTGTTGCGAAAGATAGCAATGATCATCCCATCGCCATAGCCGCAATACCCGTGTCCCAAGTTGCTGATTCTGCTCTGGTACTTCATGCAAATGCTTCGAGAGATGATGTTGAGACCTCTGAAGCACCAGAAGTGGCAACAAATTCAGATCCCCTATTGCCACCGCATGAGTCCACACCCTCGACATATGAAGATGAAGCACAACCTACTCGAGAGGGTGAAATTCTGTTGCTCCAACTCCCTGGCTTTCCGATTGACATGGAAGTGCCATCACCATTCCTGCTGCCCACTGACGATGCAACAACCTTTGCAGCTAGGATGATTGATAGAGAAAGATGGAGTGCACCAGTTGCTCCTGAACCGATTGAGATCTCTGACTCATCTGAGCAAGCTGATGTGCAAGACGAGCAACAAGAGCAGAATGATACAAGTCCTGCTGGTTCGAGAAGTGCTGAGGAGACTGATGTGGCTATCGAAGGTGGAAACAGCGAAGCACCTATCGATTCTTCATCTCCAAATCCACCAGCAGATGACCATGATCCCAGCACTGGTTCGAGAGGTGACGCTGAGGGGGAAGTTCCTTTGGATGGAAACCGGGAAGCATCCAACACAGAAGTACCCTCTCTCGCTGATCCGATCCAATCAGTTGCTGAAGCTGAGGCTCCAGGTTCGAGAGGTGACGAGCGAGAAGTGATCCATCCCTCAGGTGGAAACCGGGAAGCGCCTGACATGGAGCTACCTTCGAGCTCTGAACCCAGTGTCCCTGCTGATCCTCAGAGACAAGTTCGAGAGGTGGACTCGCAGATGCAAGTCATGGGTGGAAATCTGGAAGCACCCAAGTCCCCTCAAATGAAAGGTAATCTTGATTCTCCTTCTTCTTCTGACTTTGGTACACAGGCCGAGAAAGCTTTCATTGGCGAGGTGCGTCAATTCATGGCTGACCAAGCTCAGAAGATGGCTCAAATCGAGCGCATACTGGCTGTTGTTCGAAACCATGCAATGCCCGTGGCTGGCACAAGTACCTCTCAAGCTCGCCACGAAGAACTCCTCGAACAGACAGTATGGGCTGAGGATGCAGCACGCAAGGCTGTTGATGAAGCTGCTGTAGCTCGCTCAGAGGCTGAACGAACGAGAGATGAACTAGCTGAGCTACGAGCAGAATTTAGAGCCTATCGAAATTCCAGTGAGCTTCGACAGGATGAAGTGAAAGCCATCCTTGATGATCTGTCAAACCAAGTGCCTGCCCAGCTTGAATCACTCTTCGAAGGGCTGTCTACTCTCCTTTCCCGTGGTGATGATGCCATCAAGGGGGAAAATACACAAAGGGGAGGAGGAAGAGGCAAGAAAAGAGCAAGCAGTGAACCAGCTGGAGGACCTCCTGTGAAAATACCAAAGCCAACCAACAAGCAAATGGAGGAAGCCAAAAGGGCAGAAGCTGCAAGACTCCAGCGCTCACAACAAATGGAAAGAAGGAGACAAGAAGATGAAGAAAGAAAGAAAAAGAGACAGGAGCAACAAACAGAAAAGGAAAGGAAGGATGAGCATTATATGATCCACTTCAAGTTTGGAAGCAAAGAAGAGGATATGCGCCATCTAGTGCACTTCATTTTCAATCTGTTGGCACATACACAAATATCACTCCACAGCAACATGACTCCAGAGGAATGTGTTACATGGTGGAAAGAGGGAGTGATTGAAGGAGAGTTTGTTGGGGAAGCATTCAGGAATTATCTACACTTTCATGTCACTGATGACTACTTGAGTCTAGTAGACACGAAAGACCTTGTCAAGACACGAGCAACTATCAATGAGAAGAGGACAGAAAACAAACAGTAAGCTCTCGATGTCAACTCTCAACTGTGCCGTGTTGCTTCTTAATTTCTTTTCATTCTTCCTTATATCTTTATCTTCTTATGCACTGTAAAACATTCCCTTTTATGCTTAATATATACATATCTTTTGCTGGGGGTGTTGCGTGAGTTCGTATCTTATGCATTAGGGTATTAGCTCACTTGTCAAACTTACCATATGCGCTGAAAATATAATCAAAGTTCTTTTCTTGCTAAATCAGCCATATAAGTAAGTATAAGTGTTTGCATCATCAAAAAGGGGGAAATTGTTAGGAACATAATGTAATAGGTTTTGATGATACCAAATGTAAATCAGAATCCCCTAAGTCTCGAAAGATAGGAATATATGTAAGTTCGACAAGTAAACTAAGAGCGAAAATATAACCGGGTAACTTTGAGCTCAACTCGGAAAATATTTAAGCTTAAGGTAAACTTGATTGAACATTTTAGATGTTTTCGTGTTGTAAGTCTATAATCAGATCAGAAGAAGGCACGAGACTACACTGGAGGAATAAGGGTCTGCGAGACATCAACTAAGTCTCGAGACATAAGCAGAGTTCGAGAGATGGAGTCTCTCGAGACATCAATCCAGTTCGAGACATCAGTCAGGCGAGACACCAAACTAAGTCTCGATACACTGACACTTCTCCATAGGGCTGAATGGCAGTAAAAGTAGCTTGGTTTAAATTAATCTAAGTTTGGAGAAGAAGAATATCATGGAGATAAAGAAAGGTGCCTATAGAACGTTATGGGATCTACCGGAAGTGGATGCCACGTCAGAATTGCACAACAAACGGATAGAAAAGTGCACCAACCCAAGGACGGTCTTATTCCCTAAATCAAGGATCATGGGAATATAAAAAGAGTAACTTTTGCCAAAAAGAGTAAGTGGAGCATGGACTCTAGAAAGTGGATTAAAGAATATTCACTACAAGACAAAAGGCTCAAGTTACAAGACCACCACTCCATGGAACATGCTGAAAATACTCAAGTCCCATGATCAGCATGGGAAACAATTTCAAACGGAATAATTTTCCCTCCAACGGAATTATTCCTAAACTCTCATATATAAGGACGTGAAGACACAAGCTGAGAGGTTCGAGAATTCTAAGTGATTTGCAAGAAGTGTCTAATTCAAACGTTCAAAGTGCAAGTGCTAAATCTGGAATATCATCCTTGATATTCAACACAGCGAGAAAAACACATCTTAGTGTTTGAGAGAGTTACAAAGCTTAAACATATACATATCCAGAAGGTGACCGAAGCAGCTCTACATCGACTTTATTTCAACGATAGCTTGCGGTCAGATTGGAGCTTGTTACATTAAACTGTGACAACCAAAGGTCCTTGCTTTGGATTAAGCAAGAAGAGGCGGAGTACCCTGGCAGCTGTCTAGTGAAGATCCTGAGGCTTGAGGCGGGCTTGGTGATCAAAGCTCAAGTGCTCGAGAGGTGGAGTAACAAGAGGCGGGGCGAAAAACCTGAGGCTTGAGGCGGGCTTCGTGATCAAAGCTCAAGCGCTCGACATTGTACTAAAAAGGGAAGTTTTAGTGCAATCCTTCTAGGGAGTTTCTAGAAGAAGAGTGGACGTAGGCGGGTTGGCCGAACCACTTAAAAATCTCTCTCGCATTTACTTTCTGCTTTTATCTCTCGCTATCTAACTCTCGAACTGCACTACATATAATCACACTTCTCGAACTAACTCAAACTCGTGCTAATTAAAAGGGGATAACATTTTCCGCTGCGCATAAAACTTTGTCTTCATCACGTGAGGTATTGGACCTAAACATCCTAACTCCAGTACACACGAGAGGTCGAAAAGATTTGCAAAATCTTATACAAGTCTATTCACCCCCCGCCCCTCTAGACTTGTACCCCATCCCCTTGGGACCAACATAGTAGATAGATATAGATTTATATTAGTTAATTACCAACACATGGATGAAAACATGTTACGCTATAAATCTTTCGTTCAATTCGTAGATTTAATATAAACAAACTAACATATAAGTAATGTACAAGTGTTTCCGCTACACCTATACAAATGTAACGGATGAGGGTGACTGGAAAAGTATAGGCTTTCCGCAACATCCGTTAAGGGGTTTTAGTGGAAAACATAAAATAATTTTAATTTGTTATTATTAGAAATAAATGCTTTCAAGCCAATATACCCTCAGACCTTAATTTTTCAAAACCATTTAATAATCAGGGTAAATTTTGAAATTCATTTACACATGTTTTAAGCCTATTGACCCCTATTGTAAAAATCTAGAAAATTTCAATTGTAGAAATTTTTAATGGTCTCCCTATTGACCTTCTACATTTCAGGTAAAATGAAAATGTGGTATTTGATAAACTCTATTTATTTGAATTATATCTTATTTGTTAGTGGAATAACATGGATCCTCATCAAGTTTCAACAATCTTCTGGCTCGAAAAAGTATTAGTTTCTATTAATAAACCCAAAAACGATTTCATCAGGAAGAGCACAACTAAGTAACATAAGGTGTTTCCTCAAAAAAAAAAATAATAAAAAATAAAAAGTAACATAAGGTGTTCAAAGGAACCGTAGTAAGAGTTTGGGAAGACAGCAAATGTCTAAAAAATACATAAACTAGGAGTAGCAAAGGTTGGAGAACAAAGGTTTGAAAAAGGTCTACTACTCATACACGAGAAAATCAAAATTCACGTCAAGTACGATACTCTAGCATGTTTTGGATTAAATGCATAGTTTGGGAAATGTTTTTAAATGTCAACATTAAATTATTTGTTACTAATAGAAATAAATGCTTTCAAGCCAATATACCCTCAAACCTTAATTTTTCAAAAGCATTTAATAATCAGGGTGAATTTTGAAATTCATTTACACATGTTTTAAGCCTATCAACTTCCCTAACCTTCTCTCAAAAGGTTCCCATACCCGGGCCTAATAGAGCATTTAGGACGACGTAAACTACAGTAACTCATTGGTGCACACAAGCGATTTGTCCAGTTTGGACCGAGTTTCGAACATTTGTCTCTTCTCCCAAATGTTGTCTACTAAACTAGTGAACTAAACCGTGCGGGCAATCCATTTCCTTATCATGGTTTTACTTTTTGAAAAATTTCAAAGCCTTTAAACTTCCTTCACTAGTACGAAGGAGCACATCAACTACACCTGTACAAATGTAGCGGATGAGGGTGACTGGAAAAGTATAGGCTTTCCGGAACACCCGTTAAGGGGTTTTAGTCAAACATAAAATAATTTTAATTTTTTTATAATTGAAAAGTATCGCTGATACCTCTTTGTTCTTTTTTTTCTTTCTAATTTTATATATATGCAACTAATTTTAAAAAATATAAATATAAGTTGTAAGTAAAATATATAAATTTTTAATTACATTATAATTATTTTAAATTTATAATATTAATATAGCTAAAGAAGGTTTTTAACTTTTTTTTTTCTTGTGTAAAAATTGTTTCCAGCCATCGAATTTTGGTATGTAAAGGAAAGAAGCTGCACATTCACAGTAAGGGATGCAGAGACATTCTACACTAGTTACTCCACATGGAAAAACTGAGTCGTCAAAAAATTTATCCCAATAAAAGAACCTTTCGGGTCTGCAGTTTCATTAACTAGCAAATTTATTACTAGTCGGACAACATGAGTCTTTTTAGAAGATGAGAGTGAGAGAAATTGATATTATAATTAAAAGAATTCACTATAAAAAAGAATGATGAATTTTAAAATCATATGTTGTACTATTCAATAATTTTCTATCAGCACTAACCTTCAAGAGGCATGACATGTTTAAGATTGAAAACGGAAGCTTGAGGATGGATGATGGATGATGTTGTTCCACTGTACTAACCTTCAACAGGCAATACTTTTCTGAGCAAAAATGTTGTTGAAGCTTGAGGATGGATGATGTTGTTCCACTGTACTAACAAATAAGATAAGATATAAAGCAAATAAATAGAATTTTTCAAATACCACATTTTCATTTTACTTGAAATGTAGGCTGCATTCAGAAGAGAAATTATAGTTGCATGTTTAAAAGAAAAACATTGAAGGGTGTGTTTTAATTAATATAGAAGCATATATGTTGTAAAGCTTGAGTATTGAAAATTGTGATGTAATTAATATCCATACATGTTGAAAAGATGAGCATCTATAGGAGAGAGTGCAATAATAAATTTTCACGCATTTTTTACTAGACGAGTGTATAATCGAATTTAGTGTCTTGCAGCGATAGAGTACCATCAGATAAGCTAAAGAGCTATTTTTGAAGGATGGTATGCTCAATGTGCATATCTCTGGCACATTCTCTAATAATGTATGTATCCCAGAAGGGTGCCTCAATTTCAAAAATATAGAAAACGTCAATTGTGGAATTTTTAATCAGAAAGGTGCATCCAATG
This sequence comes from Ipomoea trifida, assembly GCA_003576665.1. Taxonomy (NCBI): domain Eukaryota; kingdom Viridiplantae; phylum Streptophyta; class Magnoliopsida; order Solanales; family Convolvulaceae; genus Ipomoea; species Ipomoea trifida. Next base: position 2,541,851 of record CP025659.1, on the reverse strand, counting down.
GGAGAATTTTAAAAATTTATACAATAGATGTTTTCTAGATTTCTACAATTAAAGGGTGTGTTTAATTGAATAACGGTGCATGTTGATAATCTGAGCATTGAAAAGATGAGCATCGGAGAGTGTGCTATAATAAATTAAATTTCCATGCATTTTTTACTAGATGAGTGTATAATTGAATTTAGTGTCTTGCAGTGGCAGAGTACCATCAGATCAGCTAAAGAGCTATTGGCAAAGGATGGTATGCTAAATGTGCATATCTCGGACAAAGTCTCTAATAATGAATGCATCCCAGAAAGGTGCCTCAATATAAAAAATATTAAAAAAAGACAATTGTAGAAATTTTTAATCAGAAATGTTCATCGAAGGGGAGAATATTAAAAATTTCTAGAATTGACGTTTTCTAGATTTCTGCAATTAAAGAGTTTGTTTAATTGAATAACGGTGCATGTTGAAAAGCTGAACATTGGAGATTGTGATGCATTAATGTCCATCCATGTTAAAAAGATAAGCATCGGAGGCCGTGCTACAAATAATTTACATGCATCAGAGGTCAACTTAGCTTAGCTTAGGCAAAATCATTCATTACGCTGTGGACTCTTTCAGATATGCAATGAGGTCAGTGCGCTCTTGTGGCTTCTTCACTCCTGGAAAAACCATCTTTGTTCCAGATTTTTGTCAAAGCTGCAGTGTTAGCAAATCAGAATTTTTTAAAAATTGGTAAAATGTTATCAAACATGGATAGAATTTAATAAGTTTTTAAAACAATCATAATAATTAAAGAAAGAATTCTAGACCCTCTTTAGAGTTTCACCATACCAAACTTCACCATAAGTCCATAACGAAGAAGGCGTTGCTCATGCCATCCTTGCATAGCACGGGCATCAGCATCTCTTTGTGCTCTGCCGGATCGAGAAGCTTGATAGCCATTTAAAAGAATAAGGGAACTCAGATTCTCAAAATTCTGTCAAGCACACCAAATGGAATCAACCACTAGGTGACAGTCAAAAGAAAAAGTACATAGAGACATAGACAGAGCAGCAGAAAGAGGAGATAAGCAATCTTTTGGAATGAAACACTCAAATATTAAGCTAAGGGCAATGTTTCCTGGCCCCTAAAATTAAGCTTGTTGTGAATGAGTTGTAACATTAAATGCATAATCCATATGTTGCATTAATATTCATCTAAAGACATTATACTATATATATTTATAATTTCAAAGAATGGGTAAGAATTACTAATTTAACAGTTTCTAAACATTGCAAAGTTTGAAGCTTAAGAATAGGCCAAATAATTAGTTCTAAGGTAAAAACCTACACAACATATTTATCGCCCATATGAATTTGAATTATGTCCATTTAAAAGATTTTGAGATTTCTTTACAAACTTAGACAAAAGAGAGCATTTTGAACACAAAATCTGTCCATGTTCATTTCTTTTGCATCCTTCACTTGGATCAGGAATGAGAGCACAGACTGGGTATATGTTCCTGGATTCTTCTTTCCCTGTACATTAAAAATTGCAGACCATATAGATCTATTGCTATAAGAAGAAAATATTTCCTCATCTATCACAAAAGCAGATAACACAAGGTCAGAAACTAGATACCTAGTCATCTATTACATAAGCTGTAAGACACTTTGTTAATTTTGGTTACATACTTTATTGATAATTATTTTATTTACTTATATACTAATATTTATATTATTCTTTTTAAATTTTCACTTTCAATTTTTATATACATATAACACATGGTTAAATATATATATATATATATATATATATAAATATATATAAATATATATATATATATATATATATATATATATATATATATATATATATATATATATATATAACACATAATACACAATACACAATTTTTATATGCATATACATAACACATAATACATAATATACAAGAAAATTTCTAAAATATATTATTGAACATTTTAACACATAATAGCAAGTATATAGATATACATAATACACAATTTTTTTAATTAAAGTATCACAATATTAATACCTAACATATACAATAACACACAATAATTAATCAAAATTAAATTAAACAATAATAAATATTTCTTAAATATAAAACAAATAAATAAAATAAATAAAGCGTGCCTACGTACCCAAGATCCCAGCGAGCACAGCGGCGAAGAGCGGGGGAGGCCACCGGCGGCGAGGTGGTGCAGCAGTTGCGTCTGGCAGCGAGGTGGTGCGGCGGTTGCGTCGGGCGGGAAGGAGCAGCGGCGACGGTGGCTGTGGAGAGCAGCGTCGGCTGTTGACTGCGCCGGTGGGTGTGTCGACCAGAGGCACAGGCAACGGCAATGGAGGTGTGGGGAAGCTCCCACTTCGGACGCAGTTGGTCCAATTTTTTTAATAAAAAGAAAAAAATATTAAATAGTGGAAAATTTAATTATAAAAATACCACCGCGTCACTTTACGTGTCCAGAGTTTCAACTCCCTATGCAAATCGTCCTATATTTTTGGTCAATTTTAAATGAAGGAGAACCATGAAGAGAACACCTCTTGTGATCTTGGGAGCAAAGGAAAAGAGGTCGTGCTTTCCAAGCACGAATCAATTACCCCGAAGAAGAAAGATAGGGCAAGGAAATGTACATTTAACAGTTTTATGCAAAAATTCTTGTATGATGCTCAAGGATGGTATGCTCAATGTGCATATCTCGGGCAGAGTCTCTAATAATGAATGCATCCCAGAAAGGCAAAAAAAAAAAAAAAAATATATATATATATATATATATATAACATCAATGGTAGAAATGTTAATCAGAAAGGTGCATTAAAGGGGAGAATATTAAAAATTTCTAAAATTGACGTTTTCTAGATTTCAGCAATTAAAGGGTGTGTTTAATTGAATAATGGTGCATGTTGAAAAGCTGAGCATTGGAGACTGTGAAGCATTAATGTCTATCCGTGTTGAAAAGATGAGCATCGGAAAGGGCAAAAAAAATTCCACGCATTTTTTACTATATGAGTGTAATCGAATTTATGTCTTATGGCTGCAAAGTAGCATCAGCTAAAGAGAGAGCAAATGCGAATGGATGATATGCTCAATGTGCATATCTCGGGCACAATTTTGAATAATGAATGCATTCCTTTAATTCTTTGAATTGTTTTTCTCAACAATCTCCACCTACAAGAAGTAGAGTATATGTTTAGTTTTCAGATATGCAAAGAGGTCAAAATGAACATGTATGTTAGTGAAACGGTCTCGAGTTTTCAACAATAAAACTAGTTACATGTATGTGTCTCCAATTCTTTCAAATGCTCCTGCTTTCTCCTTCTTGAATGCCAATTCTTTATTGTCTAGGAACCTTCTTAAAATAAAATATTCATTCTTCAATATGATCAACTATTAACAACCTTAATCTTTAGAGTCTTTAATGATGATATCAATAGTTAAAACCAAATTGGATTGGGTTATATAAATGGAGTAAAACAACCAATGTAATGTTAGTTATAACAATTCTAACCTCCTTTTACGTTTTGCATCCATTTAGTGAGTGAGTTCTGCTTCCGCTGTAGTTAAAAAATAAATGTTTAGCCTTCAAGACGATACAAAAAACTTAAGTCCATAGAGGATCGGAAATATAAGGTGTTATTGCTAAGCAAATTAAAATTGGTTCATGTAAGGCCATATGGAAATGTCATAATTTTATTTTAACCAAGTTAATCTTTATTTTTATTTATATTTAAAACAAGTAATTAAAAACTTCTAGTAATGACTATTTTAAAATTTTGTCATTAAGATGTCTTAGGTGCTCAATAGAAAGATGATTAAAAGTTTCTACAATTGACGTTTTCTAGATTTTTGCAACTGAGGCACCTTTCTGTTGAAAAGCAAAATATTGAGGTGTGTGTTTTAATGAATATCGATTTGTGTTGAAAAGTTCAATATCGGAGACTGTAATGTAATTAATATGCGTGTTACAATAAATTTCCATGCATTTTTTACTAGATAAATGCAGCAGCAGAGTAGCATAAGCTAAAGAGCTATTGGAAAAAGGATGGTATGCTCAATGTGTAAATCTCGGGCACAGTTTGGATTTAACCTTTTAGACTTGATTTGATTGGGCACCAGTATAATTATAAGTAAATATGGATATGCTATTGCTTAGGTATATTCTTTCAAATGTGGCATATATAATTCTCTTCAAACCAAGTAAATCTTTATTTTAATTCTAAATTTATTACAACCAATTACAAAATTCCAACTATTAACTTTTTTTCTTTTTAGATTTCAAAAGTGAGCGATATTTCTATAGTAAAGTTATGCATTAAAGAGTGCATTGTAATAAATATTCATGTGTTTTTAACTATATCACGGTGTAGGTGTATAATTGAATTTAACCTAAACGAATTACCTCAATCTTAACTTATGTTTTAGTGTCCCACATTTAAATATTAGAGAAAGAAGTCAGATGTTTATAATATCTTGTATTCAACGAGCTAGAAGATTGGATTTAATCTTTTATGCCGAATTCAGCTCCGCCCCAATTTGATCATGGGCACCTTGACAAGCAATGGTCTTACAATATTTTCTTTGAAGCTGGTAAGTTTTATATTTTGATTTTAAATTTAATATAAGCAATTAACAAATTTATAATTAACTTTTTGTATTAAAAAGTTCTGCACTGGAGTTTCTGTGTAGCTGGACAACATGCGTTTTTTAGAGGATGATGGTGTCAGTAACGAATTTTATAATTAAAAGAATTTACTATAAAAAGAATGATGAATTTTAAAATCATATGATGTACTACTCAATTTGTTTAGCACCACTAACTTTTAATAAGAGGCACCATAGGTTTTGGATTGGAAACAGATGTAATTAATATCCATCCGTGAGAAAAAGATGAGCATTAGAGAGCGTGCTACAATAAATTTCTATGCATTTTTAACTAGATGTCTAGATGATTGTATAATTGGATTTAGTGCCTTGTAGCGACAACATCAACTAAAGTGCTATTGGCAAAGGAAGGTATGGTCGTCAAAGTGCATATCTCGAGCACAGCCTGGAATAATGAATGCATCCCAGAATGGTGCACCCAACCAAAAACATTGTTAATATTTAGAGTGTTTAAGTTATGATATCAACAACAACAAATTGGATTTAAAAAAAAAAGTTGTTTTTTCTACAAGATTGACAATCCATATTCCTTTTGGTACTTAATTTTCTTCACTACAAATATATAAATTGAGTAAAACTACCAATGTTATAATAATCCTTACCTCCTTTCACGTTTTGCATCCATTTGGTTAGTTCTTTCGGCTTCCTCTGAAGTTAAAAAACAATTAGCTTTTTTCTATTGAAAACTTGTGCACGAGAGTTTTTGTTGTACCCGGACAACATGCATTTTTTAGAAGATCAGAGTGTCAGTAATTGATTATATAATTGAAACTATAAAAAGAAGGATGAAATTTAAAATCATATGTTTTCGATTCAATAATTTGTCAGCACCACTAACCTTCTAAGAGGCACCACGGGTTTAGGCTTGAAAACGGAAGCCTCTACTCCATTTTAGAGAAAGAGACTAGGTTGTTGAAGCTTAAGGATCCATGCTACTCGACTAACAAATAAGATCTCGGGCAAAATCAAATAAATAGAGTTTTTCAAATACCATAGATCAATTTTACCTAAAATCTTGGCTACGTTCGGAAAAGCAATTACATTAGTTCACTGATTCAGTTGTGTAAGGAAATAAGTAGGGATATGATTAAAAATTTCTACAATTAACATTTTCTAGATTTCAACAATTGAAGGATGCATTTAATTAATATAGGTGGGCGTTGAAAAGGTGAAGATTGGAGATTGTGATCGACTAATAACATCTATTCGAGTTGAAAAAATACGCATCCGGTTGCATGCTACAATAAATTTCCACGCATTCATCACTATATGAGTGTAAAATTAAAACCTTTTATGAGCGATCCTTCTTTAGTTTGGCAAAGGTTGGTATGCTCACTGTGCATATCTCGTGCAACGTCTCTAATAATGGATGCATCCCAGCAGAGAGGTGCCCCCAACGAAAATCCCTGTTAAGCTTTAGAGTGTTTAAGTTATGATATCAACAACAACAAATTAGATACAAAAAAGCTGTTTTTTATTATAAAAAAAAACCTGCTTTTTCTTCAAGATTGACCATCCATATTCCTTTTGCTTCTTTTCTTCACTACAAATACATAAATTGAGTAAAACTACCAATGTTATATTAATTCTTACCTCCTCTCACGTTTTGCATCCAATTGGTTAGTTCTTCTGCTTCCCTTGAAGTTAAAAAACAATTAGCTTTTCTCTATTGAAAACTTGTGCACGAGAGTTTTTGTTGTACCCAGACAACATGCGTTTTTTAGAAGATCAGAGTGTCAGTAATTTATTATATAATTGAAACTATAAAAAGAAGGATGAAATTTAAAACCATATGTTTACTACTCAATAATTTGTCAGCACCACTAACCTTCAAGAGGCACCACGGGTTTAGGATTGAAAACAGAAGCCTCTACTCCTTTTTAGAGAAAGAAGCTAGGTTGTTGAAGCTTAAGGATCCATGCTACTCGACAAACAAATAAGATAAGGTATAAATCAAATAAATAGAGTTTTCCAAATACCATAGATCAATTTTACCTAAAATCTAGGCTACGTTCGGAAAAGCAATTACATTAGTTGACTGATTCAGTTGTGTAAGGAGCTATGTAGGGATATGATTAAAAATTTCTACAATTAACATTTTCTAGATTTCAACAATTGAACGATGCATTTAATTAATATCGGTGGGCGTTGAAAAGGTGAACATTGGAGATTATGATCGACTAATAATATCCATTTGAGTAGAAAAAATACACATCTAGTTGCTTGCTACAATAAATTTCCACGCATTTATCAGTATATGAGTGTAAAATTAAAAAGTATTTTGAGTAATCGCTCTTTAGTTTTGCAAAGGATGATATGCTCGCTTTGCATATCTCGTGCAAAGTCTTTAATAATGGATGCTGTTGACACTGAAAATTTAACAAATGTAATTAGTTTATTAGATCTGAATATTAGATTTGAATACATATTTGGATAATATTGATATTATCAAGAGAGTTTGAGCTTATCAAAATCCTTCTATCCTACTCCTATAAATATGAGCTTTTATTTCTATGTAAACATCCCGGGAAAATCATAATAAAAGCAGTAAAAGCCCCCCAAGCTCCTCCATGCCTATCATATTGATCCAAATCTCCAGTTGAAGATCAAAGTCATTTGAACCCAGAGGCCCTTCAGAAGAACAAACATATAAGTTCTTCTTTGAAGATCAAGCCACTAGAAATCCGGAAGCCCTTCAATGGAGCGTCAAGACATCAATTGAAGAATCAGAGGATCTATCCAGAGATATTGTACCCACACCGCATATTGATACATACATGTAACCAATTTTGAATTCCTATATATTATTCAAAATTTTGTGTTTACATATGCATCCCAGAGAGTTGCCCCCAACGAAAATCCCTGTTAATCTTTAGAGTGTTTAAGTTACGATATCAACAACAACAAATTGGATTTAAAAAAAAAAAAAAAAAGCTATTTTTTCTCATAAAAAAAACCTTCTTTTTCATCAAGATTGACCATTCATATTACTTTTGTTGTTTTTCTTCGCTACAAATATATAAATTGAGTGAAATTGCCAATGTTATAATAATTCTTACCTCCTTTCACGTTTTGCATCCAATTGGTTAGTTCTTTTTGCTGCCCTTGAAGTTAAAAAACAATTAGCTTTTTTCTATTGAAAACTTGTGCACGAGAGTTTTGTTTATACCCGGACAACATGCATTTTTTAGAAGATCAGAGTGTCAGTAATTTATTATATAATTGAAACTATAAAAAGAAGGATGAAATTTAAAATCATATGTTTACTACTCAATAATTTGTCAGCACCACTAACCTTCAAGAGGCACCACTGGTTTAGGATTGAAAACGGAAGCCTCTACTCCTTTTTAGAGAAAGAAGCTAGGTTGTTGAAGCTTAAGGATCCATGCTACTCGACTAACAAATAAGATAAGGTATAAATCAAATAAATAGAGTTTTCCAAATACAATAGATCAATTTTACTTAAAATCTAAGCTACGTTCGGAAAAGCAATTACCTTAGTTCACTGATTCAGTTGTGTAAGGAGCTAAGTAGAGATATGACTACAAATTTCTACAATTAACTTTTTCTAGATTTCAACAATTGAAGGATGCATTTAATTAATATCGGTGGGTGTTGAAAAGGTGAACATTGGAGATTGTGATCGACTAATAATATCCATTTCAGTAGAAAAAATACACATCGGATTGCTTGCTACAATAAATTTCTATGCATTCATCAGTATATGAGTGTAAAATTAAAAAGTGGCTCTTTAGGTTTGCAAAGGATGATATGCTCACTGTGCATATCTCGTGCAAAGTATTTAATAATAGACGCATCCCAGAGCGGTGCCCCCAACGAAAATCCCTGTTAATCTTTAGAGTGTTTAAGTTATGATATCAACAACAGCAAATTGGATACAAAAAAGCTGTTTTTTCTTATTAAAAAAACCTGCTTTTTCTTCAAGATTGACCATCCATATTCCTTTTGCTGCTTTTCTTCACTACAAATATATAAATTGAGTAAAACTACCAATGTTATAATAATTCTTACCTCCTCTCACGTTTTGCATCCAATTGGTTAGTTCTTCTGCTTCCCTTGAAGTTAAAAAACAATTAGTTTTTTTCTATTGAAAACTTGTGCACGAGAGTTTTTGTTGTACCCGGACAACATGCGTTTTTTAGTAGATCAGAGTGTCAGTAATTTATTACTCCCTCCGTCCCTAATTGTTTGTCTCATTTACTTTTTGCACGGTTTTTAATACAACATAACAAATGATACTAACTTTCCAATTTTACCCTTCAAAAGTAGGTGTTATTTGTACACAGTACAATTGTACTTACCTCATTAATGGTCTAAACAGTTGAAAAGTCAAAAGGGTATGTAACCCCTCGGTTTTTACGACAAAGTTAAGATTCGAAAATAGCGATATAATTTTTTTTTAAGCTATGACAATTAAGAGAGGACTGTTCGGTACTTGAAATAATTTTTCGTTTAAGGATTAATTATCGATAAGCTGCGAACTACGTATCGGTTGCGAACCGAGAAAATTTTAAGGACATGGATTCAATTCGGATTTTTCAGAATTTGAATTATTGAGTACCATACGATTAGGCCTGAATTTTAATTGGTTCAAGAGAATTTATAAATGGACCGTAAGGGATAAATTGTTACAGACTCTGAACCTAAATTTAACGGACTATCGGGAAATTCCCAAAATTGGTGATTTGCGACGGGAATATTTTTACGATAATTTTGGTATTAGAATTTTCCCGAATTAAGTTATAATCCTCCGAACATTCATCTGATTTAAGCTTAAACTGATCAAGTGAACTAATATCTTCTTAAGGGATTAATAGGGTGTTGACATGTGGCATTACAATCTAGAATGAGATTTGATCTTGATTTTGCATTTAATGAAGTATGGTGCATTGTACTATGTTTCTTGATCTTCAAGAGAGCTAGCTAATCACTCACATCACCACCTCTTTCACTCTTCCTCTCCCATTCGTATTACACTAAGAAGAAGGGAAGAAAATAAAACTTAAGCTAGCAAGGTGATCATTCCCTCTTCTCTCCACTCCCATTTTCGAAAATCCCAAAGAGAAGAAGAAGAAAAAATTAGCTAAGTCTTCATTGTGATCTAAAGCTTCCTCCTACTATTTTTCTAACTCAAGTAACCAAGTCTAGGTAAGACTTTAAGCTTTAATGGTTCAAACATCTCTAGCATTTAAGTGTGATGTTTAATACAAGAAAAATGTTGTATTATGGTGGACATTTCTTTAGGATTTTTGGAGAAGAATCCAAGGAACATCCTCAACTTTACGGTTTAAAGTTTCTACAAAGGTAAGGATTCCTTAAGTCGGTTCAATCGCTTGGAAATAGGCAAATGCTAGGAAAATTGCATGCTTAGAGATTTTGTTCATGAAAAGATGTGCTTGTTACTTAGATCTAAAGTTGAGCTCAAAAATCTTTGCTTTGATTTTTGATAAATTTGTTATGCATGTTCATAGCTATTTTATGCATGTATACGTTGTATTTATGTCCATATAAGCTTATACTTGTGGAAATAGAGAAAGGAAAATCAGGGTAGATTCTGGCGGTAACTTCCGTGAATTTTTGGGAAAAATCGGTAAGGTATTTTGACCCAATTTTTTTTATACATGTAGTTCTATAAGTGTAGAAGCTGCATATAAAATTTCATAATTTTTGGAGTAGTATAAGTATGGTTTCCAAATTATTTTCCGAAACTGGTCCAGAGAGAAGAAAAATCCGGACAGCACACTGCCAAGGGCAAAAATGTAATTTTCTGTGCAAATTCGTGAACCTAGGTGACCAAAACTTTTTATGAACATTAAGTACTATGAGTTAGGGTTCTACCATAAAAATTTCATAATTTTTGGAGTAGTATAAGTATAGTTTTCGGAATTATTTTCCAAAACTGGTCCAGAGAGAAGAAAAATCCGGACAGCACACTGCCAAGGGCAAAAATGTAATTTTCTGTGTAAATTCGTGAACCTAGGTGACCAAAACTTTTTATGAACATCAAGTACTATGAGTTAGGGTTCTACCATAAAAATTTCAAGTGAAAAAGAGTTCGGGAACTATTTTTACCGGCTCAATCTTTCGGACTGCGCCAAGCTGAAATTTTCTGAAAAAAAAGGATGGTTAGAAACAATTTTGACAAATATTACTTTTTGTGTATTATATTAACGTGGAAAATAACTATGTTTGGAAAATTATTATGACTCCTATACTTGATTTTCTGTGACGTGACTAGTACTAACCTAAGCATGCGGGTTGGGAAAATATATTTGAGTGAGTTATTGGTGATGGAGTCGTGTGATGAGAATTAAAGGTGGGTGATGTGTTCCCCACGTGTTACTCAAAGATGGGTGATGTGTTCCCCACGTGTGACTTAAAGGTGGGTGATGTGTTCCCCACGTGTGAATTAAAGGTGGGTGATGTGTTCCCCACGTGTGAATAAAGGTGGGTGATGTGTTCCCCACGTGCGAATTAAATGTGGGTGATGTGTTCCCCACGTAGGAAATTAGAGGTGGGAGTTGTTTACCCCACGGGCGGTGTGTGAGAGCTAACCTTAAGATGTCTTAACATTAGAGGTGGGAGTTGTGTACCCCACGGGTGAATTAATGATTGTGTTATATGCTTGAATTACTGAAATAAAGTGAATTTGCTTGTTGTTAGACTGCTTGCAGGTATACTGCGATTGTTGGGTAACGTTTAGCTTACCTTATTGTATTATTGATTGTGGTTCGAAAACCTTTGTTTATTTTCGAGTGACCATGGATATCCTTACTTAGCCGTCGCGCTAACTACACTTCATTGTGTCATTTATTAGATGCAGTCTAGCGTGGGCCCTGTGGCCGATGAGCTCTAAATAGGATGGGAGTCGAGATTGAAGATTACTCTATCCTAGAATAGATACCCTGAGGAATTATTTCCACATGTACATATCTGGATATTGATATGGTTATTTGAGGTTGTAAGTTTAGCCTTAGAGTTTAGGTATAGGAAAGATACCTAAGCGTGGCGGTAACACCCAGTTTTCTGCTGGTTAGACGCTTCCGCAATGTATTATATTTTAAGGATTTTGTAATAAATCCAAGATGTGAAAAATTGGGGTGTTACAAATTGGTATCAGAGCCTAGGTTATGAAATCCTTGTTTGGACAGTAGAGCTTGATACGCTCTGTTACTAAGTGAAAATCGAGAACCTAAGGTTATGAGATCTTGGAAATAGATCAGAGCTTTAGGTTGTGAGATCTTTGCCATGGGCAATAGAGGTGGGTAAGCTCTGTTACATAGTGTAGTTCAGAGCTTAGGATTTGAGACCCTTGTTATCAATAATAGAATTGGTGAAGCTCTATTATAAACTGGAATCTATCAGGACTTAAGGTTATAAGTTCTTGGAAACAGAGTTTGGTACGCTCTGTTATAAGTTGGTATTAAGGCGGTTCGAATCTTTGGAGGTTAGATTGGAACCTAGGCGGGAAAATCTTTGTAAGACGTGACATCTTTGTGATAAGATTAGGATTTGAGATCATTGTTATCGATGATAGAATTTGGGACGCCCTGTTGCGAGTAAGATTTCATGATCACTAAAATTATTATTTACCCAATATATATGTATATTCATATATGATATGATAAGATATCAAAATTATGTGTTTTGCAAAACTAATATGAGTATGATTCTCGAATTATCGAAAATTGGTTTTTACGGGTTATACCCGTGTGTTGAGTAAATGCTTGGCTTGGAATTTTGGTGTTATGTACATATATGTGCTAAGAATGATATGTTCTTATGGAATAAATTATTGTGGAGGAAAATGTGTTTTGAGAAATTATATATTTTTGAAGAAGATATTTATCATGAGGAAATGATATATTTTGGAAATTATACGTACATATTTAGTCTTGGAGGGTAAGAATACTTGCAGCCGGTGTGAGCCGGAAATCTCACAATTTGGTTTATGAAGTATGAAATTTGAGTATTGGTGCGGATTGAGTCCCCCAATTTGATTTTGATTTGGCTAATGATGCCTATTGGTGCTTATGGAGAGAGTTTCTCCACTTGGTATTTAAATCCTCCTTGATAAATATGTTATTTTGGAAAATGATATCTCCACATGTATTTTGAGAAAATATTTCATGAAGGTCATGAGACAAATGATATATATA
>CP025659.1:2377434-2512436 GCA_003576665.1 Ipomoea trifida | reverse complement strand
TCTTGTTAAAAACAATAAATTCAATGGCAATATAAATTAGGGAAACTGCATATATGTTTGTACCTGGGTGGTAATGTCGCAAACTAGTTCCACATAATGTCAGGCGGCCACGCCTCGTTGATTGTCGTCGTTGTTGTTCTTGGATCGGCTGAGGGAGAAACGCATCCATTGTCGGTAATTGCAATTGCCTACCACCTTGATCGGATGACTCTCCTCTTCGAAAGTCCTGTATTGGGTAGCTCGAAGGCATATTGTTGTATGTAGGACGATGTTCATAATTATATATGTGAGGTTGGGGTTGTTGATAGGATGACCCAAGTTGGGTGGGGTTGTACACTGCACTCGCTTGGGTCGTATAATTTGGATATTAAAATGAAGATGGAGCGAATGAAACAACCCCATATGGTGAGTACTCCCAAACTGGGTAGTAGTAGGGGTACCATACGAACTACTAGAGGCCCCGACTCATCCTCGTCAAAAGAGGAACAAATCGTAATAGGCAATAGATTTTCCCTCCTATCACAATCATCCATACCCTCATCCTCATCATCTTCCTCTTCATTAGCTTGACCGGCCCATGCATTTCCCTCAGCCTGGACGCCTGGATGCATAACACTGCCACACCCACGCCTACCGCCTTGTCCTGCACGCCCCCGCCGCTGCTCCCTATTGCGACGAAGACCCTGAATCGGTTCATCTAGGTCAGGTGCATTGTCAAGCATCTCATCAGGGACATGCTCTAAATATGTGTACGGGGTCGATTGTAACAAGTCAAAAGCCTGTCCGGTCATGTTCACAACGGTTTCATTATTTTCACCATCATCAATTAAGCGCCTCCCGTTAAGACCCAACCCTCGCAACCCATATATCTACGCCACAAAAAATATATAACACATAAAAATCGTAATATAATAATCTTAAACGCATGAATATTTAAAAATAGCACATACTAACCACTTCATTAAAATAGGCAGACTGTGACCCTCACGTATAGTATGTGCAAGATTACCAATGATGCGCCGCCCACATTGGTGGTACCACCTCTGGTAGGCATTGCATACACTATGTTGACCCTGGGGTACATGCATTTGGATGACACGGTTCGGTGCATCAATCCATTGAACCACATTATCCTTATGGTTTTCTAGCCAATTTGAAATATATCTCCCTGACCGTCCGTCCAAATCGTGCAAGTCGTTACGGAATTGCACTGGACGAGGTACGTCTTGAAACCCATGAAATTGTCTGTAGGAGCGGTCAGGGAAATTATATTCAACGATATAATAAAATATTAGCGGTACTTCTGCAGTCCATATTCCTTCACCCGCCTTGCAATAGTCGGGAAGAATTACCATAACTTCGTCGTACGGGGTGAACACAAACTGTAAAAAAAATCGTAATATATATATATATATATATATATATATATATATATATTTCTCAATTTTATAATGATATTTGTTATGTAATCTAAAATCGTAATATAATGTCATAATATAAATTAAACGCTATAGAAACTTACGTTGCGTTCGTACGTACGATCTAAGTGGTCTCAATATGCTCGGACAACGTGTGCGGTCGCATTGGAATAGCCATGTGAAGAGACCCACCTATAGTTGCAAATACAAACTTAAGTTAAGAAACACTAGATTATCAAATATAAATCGATTAACGTATTGCATACAACTAACCTCGCGCCGAGCGGCAGATCACCCAACGACTTCACAAGGAAATCACCTGTGGCCTAACCATGGGCAACCGCTCCCATGCCCATAACTGCAATAGAACCATGCAGCCGCATACTGTTGCAGTGTTGTAGTTAGAACCTCGACATCTTCATACTCCAACTGTAGCATGATCGATTGTGTGAGTTTCTCAACGATGTTAATGTCTTAGACGGACGACCGCTTCAAATTATAGTCGAGGATAGAAAGCTACGTCTCTACTTCGATAAAACATTCTACATTTAACAATGAGAGCAAATAACTGATTCTTTTGAGATTAAGATGGATGATGAGGTTGTATGCTTCAATATAAATGACAACGTCGTGCTCATACTAGTTAATGGTAAACGTTATGTTGACAATATTTGCCTGTGGTCAGTTACATACACTATTGATGACAATGTGTACGACGAATTTGAACGATTAAATTCGACCAGTGAATAATACATATTATATTTCACATAGCTTTCTTGAATTTTGCATGGCTAATAGAGATTTTAGAGATATGTTGCCATCCGAAAAGTTGTTTCATTGATAAATAATATGGGGCGTACGATAAAAAAATTGGAACATAGTCCATACGCCTTTTTATTTAGGCCACTACATAGAGGACTTTCTCAATTCTTTCTACTTCTTCCTGTTGGTGGAGAAGGCGGTGCTGGACTCGGATTTGCTGTAGGTTGATGAGGCTCGACTGGCTCGAGTTGACGGGCCGAAATCAAACGTAGTAAAGTATATGAATCCTGGTTCTCTTGGAGGAGAGTCATCTCCCGTAGTCAGTGAGTCAAGATGCTCATTCACGGTTTTCTTAGCAGGCTTTGCCGATTCCATCTCTTCTTCTTCAGAAATGCGGACAAGAGGATCAATAGGAGTGTCTCCAACTTCGTGACCTCCATTTGCAGCACGTCTTGCCCTTAGCATTTCTTGCCTTGTTATTTCTGCCAATCTCCTGGACTTGCGTTTTGGTGTGATCTTCCGATCTGGCTTCTTTGAATTCATGGTGTCCTGCAAAATAAACAATGGAGATACTCTACACGAGTAGAGTGAGGAGAGTTCCCAATATATGGATGGGAAAGGATGCCTTGGAACTTAAAGCTGTTGAAAAAGATGACATTAATTGCCTCTTTTTAAGGCTTTTGCGTTTTCACAACCTTCAAAAACCAATGCCTTTAATTCTCAAAAGGCATTTTCCTTCTTGCATGGTCAAAAGGAGTAATTAACGGTTGCATTCTAGGCTTTCAAGCCCGCAATTGACGGTTTTCGATTTTGCATTCCTATTATAGCAGTGTGTAAATATCGAAGGAAAGTCTACGACTTGTTCAACCGAAATATTACAAATAAAAACAAAATGTTTAAATAATTAACAAAAAAAAAAAACAAAGCTACCACGGGCCTTGGTCACCCATTGTAACTTTTTTAATTAAAAAAAATTGAAATACTATCATGGGCCTTAATCGCCCATGGTAGGTTTCTCAAAAAAAAATTAAAAAAATCAAAAAAACTACCACGACGGCACTAGCCCCGTGACCAAGGCCCGTGGTAGCTTTTGTTTTTTTTATTATTATTATTTAAACATTAAGTTTTTATTTGTAAGATTTCGGTTGAACAAGTCGTAGACTTTCCTTTGATATTTACACATTGCTATAACAGGAATGCAAAATCGAAAACCGTCAATTGCGGGCTTGAAAGCCCAGAATGCAACCGTCAATTACTCCTTTTGACCGTGCAAGAAGGAAAATGCCATTTGAGAATTAAAGGCATTGGTTTTTGAAGGTTGTGAAAACGCAAAAGCCTTAAAAATAGGCAATTAATGTCATCTTTTTCAACACCTTTAAGTTCCAAGGCATCCTTTCCCATCCATATATTGGGAACTCTCCTCACTCTACTCGTGTAGAGTATCTCCATTGTTTATTTTGCAGGACACCATGAATTCAAAGAAGCCAGATCGGAAGATCACACCAAAACGCAAGTCCAGGAGATTGGCAGAAATAACAAGGCAAGAAATGCTAAGGGCCAGAGGTGCTGCAAATGGAGGTCACGAAGTTGGAGACACTCCTATTGATCCTCTCGTCCGCATTTCTGAAGAAGAAGAGATGGAATCGGCAAAGCCTGCTGAGAAAACCGTGAATGAGCATCTTGACTCACTGACTACGGGAGATGACTCTCCTCCAAGAAAACCAGGATTCATCTACTTCACTACGTCTGATTCCGGCCCGTCAACTCGAGCCAGTCGAGCCTCATCAACCTACAACAAATCCGAGTCCAGCACTGCCTTCTCCACCAACAAGAAAAAGTAGAAAGAATTGAGAAAATCCTCTATGTAGTGGCCTAAATAAAAAGGCGTATGGACTATGTTCCAATTTTTTTTTATCGTACGCCCCATATTATTTATCAATGGAACAACTTTTCGGATGACAACATATCTCTAAAATCTATATTGGCCATGCAAAATTCAAGAAAGCTACGTGAAATATAATATGTATTATTCACTGGTTGAATTTAATCGTTCAAATTCGTCGTACACATTGTCATTAATAGTGTATGTAACTGACCACAGGCAAATATTGTCAACATAACGTTTACCAATAACTAGTATGAGCACGACGTTGTCATTTATATTGAAGCATACAACCTCATCATCCACCTTAATCTCAAAAGAATCAGTTATTTGCTCTCATTGTTAAATGTAGAATGTTTTATCGAAGTAGAGACGTAGCTTTCTATCCTCGACTATAATTTGAAGCGGTCGTCCGTCTAAGACATTAGCATCGTTGAGAAACTCACACAATCGATCATGCTACAGTTGGAGTATGAAGATGTCGAGGTTCTAACTACAACACTGCAACAGTATGCGGCTGCATGGTTCTATTGCAGTTATGGGCATGGGAGCGGTTGCCCATGGTTAGGCCATAGGTGATTTCCTTGTGAAGTCGTTGGGTGATCTGCCGCTCGGCGCGAGGTTAGTTGTATTAAATACGTTAATTGATTCATATTTGATAATCTAGTGTTTCCTTAACTTAAGTTTGTATTTGCAACTGTAGGTGGGTCTCTTCACATGGCTATTCCAATGTGACCGCACACGTTGTCCGAGCATATCGAGACCAATTAGATCGTACGTACGAACGCAACGTAAGTTTCTATAGCGTTTAATTTATATTATGACATTATATATATATATATATATATATATATATATATATATATAAAACGATTTTTTGCAGTTTGTGTTCACCCCGTACGACGAAGTTATGGTTTGCCCGACTATTGCAAGGCGTGTGAAGGAATATGGACTGCGGAAGTACCGCTAATATTTTATTATATCATTGAATATCATTTCCCTGACCGCTTTTGCAGACAATTTCATGGGTTTCAAGACGTACCTTGTCCAGTGCAATTTCGTAAGGACTTGCGCGATTTGGACGGACGGTCAGGGAGATATATTTCAAATTGGCTAGAAAACCATATGGATTATGTGGTTCAATGGATTGATGCACCGAACCGTGTCATCCAAATGCAAGTGCCCCAGGGTCAACATAGTGTATGCAATGCCTACCAGAGGTGGTACCACCAGTGTGGGCGCCACATCATTGGTAATCCTGTCCATAGTGTACGTGAGGGTTATCAGTCACAGTCCACCTATTTTACTGAAGTGATTAGTATATGTTGTTTTTAAATATTCATGCGCTTAAGATTATTATGTTACAATTTTGATGTGTTATATATTTTTTGTGGCGTAGATATATGGGTTGCGAGGGTTGGGTCTTACCAGGAGGCGCTCAATTGATGATGGGGATAAATAATGAAACCGTTGTGAACATGACCGGACAGGCGTTTGACTTGTTACAATCGACCCCGTACGCATATTTAGAGCATGTCCCTGATGAGATGCTTGACAATGCACATGACCCAGATGAACCGATTCAGGGTCTTCGTCGCAATAGGGAGCAGCGGCGGGGGCGTGCGGAACAAGGCGGTAGGCGTGGGTGTGGCAGTGTTATGCATCCAGGCGTCCAGACTGAGGGAAATGCATGGGCCGGTCAAGCTAATGAAGAGGAAGATGATGAGGATGAGGGTATGGATGTTTGTGATAGGAGGGAAAATCTATTGCCTATTACGATGAGTTCCTCTTTTGACGAGGATGAGTCGGGGCCTTCTAGTAGTTCATATGGTACCCATACTACTTGTAGTCCGTATGGTACCCCTACTACTACCCAGTTTGGGAGTACTCACCATATGGGGTTGTTTGACTTGTTTCTTTCGCTCCATCTTCATTTCAATATCCAAATTTGTAACCCCTCGGTTTTTCCGACAAAGTTAGGGTTCGAAAATATTTTTTTTAGGCTATGACATTTATGAGAAGATCTCTCGGCACTTCAAAAAGATTTTTTTTTTCAGACTAGTTATTAATAAGCTGTGATCTACGTATCGGTCACGAACCGTAAAATTTTAAATAAAGCATATACAGTTCGAATTTTCCTAGAAAATGGATTATTAAGTATGATACGATTAAGCCTGAACTTTCTATTTAGTTCAAGTGAAAATTTAAACGGACTGTAAGAGTGAAATTGTTACGGACCTTCGTACCTATATTTCGCGAGATACCGAAAAATTCCCAATTTTAGCGGTTAATAACAGGATTATTTTTAGAATAATTTTGGTGTTATAATTTTCCCGAATTAATCCGAAACTGGCAAAATAAATTATACTCTTCAAAGATCTACCATGGGGATTTGACAAGTGTTACCCTTAATTACCACATGGTAATTAATTAATGGATTGTCATAGGAAGTATGGGATGAACATACTTGTTTCCTTAAGTTTCAAGCCAACTTCCCATCACACACACTCTCTCTCTCTCTCATTTTCGAATTTTAGAAGGAAAAAGAAGAGGAAGAAAATCTCATTCTTCTACATTGTGATCCAAGAACTCCCTAGTTTTCTCTTCAACACAAGTGCTCCATAATCGGTAAAAACTTTGGTTTTGTTCGGTTAATATGACTAGAATCCTTCCTAGAACTTAAGTTTAAACTAAGGGTTCATGAAAATGTTGTTATTATGGTAATTTTGTTTAGGATCTTCGGTGAAAAGTTTGGAGGAGGAGATCATCATCTTTCTACGGTTTTAGAAATCTACTCGGGAGGTAAGGAATCCCTTAAGTTGGTTTAGTCACTTGAAGGTGATCAAATGCTAGTAGATTATGTGACTAGGAATTTTATGTGAAAATTATGTGTTAAGTTTATGGATTACAAGTTGGCTTAAAAGACTACACTTTGATTTTTGGTAATTTTTGTATGCATGTTCATAATTAATTTATGCATGTATATGTTGTGTTTATGTCCGAATAAGCTTATACTTGTGAAAATAGTGGAAAACCGGGGCGCTATAACTCGGCTTTCGCTGCCCGAAGATGGCAGAACCGGATGTACGCGGCCTTGGACGCGCGTCCATCCGCGCCCATCGTTTTGGCGTCACGGCCGAAGGGCCAGACGCGAACACGGACGCGCGTCCGCTGCGCGTCCGTGGCGCCCAGAATTTCGGCGTCATTTGCCGAACCAGCGGACGCAACCCGGACGCACGCGTCCGCCGTGCGTCCGTCACTGCGGACAACCGCGAGTTTGCGCGGCGCGGTTCCGTTTTCGACTGAACCTTCTTCCAATGTTTTTACTCCCGAGTGTTATGATGTTTGGAAGGCCTACGGGCAACCGAGTCAATTTTTGAAAGCTCAAATATTATTTTGTAAATTATGTTCATCAATTTGGGAAAAATTTGTGTTTTTAAGAAACAAATGTGATTCTTGTTTCATAACGAAAAGTCATTTACAAACATGGGTATTTTGGAAACATATTTGGATGAGAATGACCGTTTTGGGTCATCGCGTGAATATACTAATTAAACCCAAGGAAATAAAGAATGTTTTGAAAATCGTAGTTTCTGGATAAGGTTGTTGAGATGTTAACTTTACGGGAGGCCTGCGGGAGCCGTGGCCCGGAAGTTATTGAAATGGTTAACTTTACGGGAGGCCTGCGGGAGCCGTGGCCCGGAAGTTATTGAAATGGTTAACTTTACGGGAGGCCTGCAGGAGTCGTGGCCCGAAAGTTATTGAAATGTTTGACCTTACGGTAGGCCTGCGGGAGCCGTGACTCGAAAGTTATTGAGATGTTTGACTTTACGAGAGGCCTGCGGGAGCCGTGGCCCGAAAGTTATTGAGATGTTTGACTTTGCGGGAGGCTTGTGAGCCGTGGCCCGAAAGTTATTGAGATGTTTGACTTTGCGGGAGCCTTATGAGCCGGGGTCCAAAGTTATTGAGATGTTGACCTGCGTGAGGCATGAGTGCCGCGGCCCGAGGTACTTGAAAATATTCCAAGTATGCCTTACACTTATCCAGCGGGAAACTAAGTAAAATTTTACTAACTATGAAAATCTAGTTACTCTGTAACTAGATTGCAGAATAAAATGTCGTGGTTCTGAACAGTAAAGTGTGTGTGTTGTTGAACTCACCATTTTGAGTCAAATGATGGAATTCTCGGAAATGAAAGTATTATATGCTGATGTCACTCATATACTATGCTATACTTTCTTTTGTTGATAATCTGATTGCAGGTAGATTGCAACTGATGGGTAAAGTTTACGGTTTCTGAGTATTATGTTGTTTTTGAAACCTTTGTTTACTTTCGAGTGACAATGGATTTCCTTACTTAGCCGTCGTGCTAACTACACTTCATTGTGTCCTTTATCAGATGGAATCTAGTGTGGGCTCATGCAGCCCAGCGGACTCCGATCCATCGGAGTTTGAGTTTCCGGTCTTAGATTACGATGACTACACACAGTATATACCTGATGGTGACCCGTACGCTCCCGGCTATGCTCCAGACCCCCCAGTCCTGACTTGTACTCCCGATCCTGCTCCCACTTCTGTCTCACCAGCGGTACCGGTTTGGTTACCTGCCCTTGTCGAACCGTTGTGTCCTTTTGATGTCATCCATGCTAGTTATGGGTTTTATCCCATAGAGGTTTTACCCGATAGTGATCCTCTCGAGGTTGTTGTTCGCTATTCCTACCCGTGGGACCCGAGTCCCCCAGATTATCACGAGGAGTGGATGATGTACATCAATACTTGCAAGTTTCTGGACCACATCACCTGGTTCGAGGGTGAGTGGCACGTCGTTTGGGGCACCTACACTGGCCCGGTGTACCACTCGTTAGACTAGGTAGTGTCTAGGGTGGGGAGTCAAGTCTGATCTTTTGTGTATATATATCTTTTGTAGCTATGCCAGTTCTGGGATGACTAGTAAAGTCGGGTCTAGTTCAAACCCTCTTGTTGGGCTGTAATTAAAACCTTGGTACATTTTGGTAGCTAGTTCGGCTACACTTTTGTCGATGCTTTAAAAATGCATATTAAGTTGATGGTTATGATGATATAGTACAGTTTCCTTATCTTTAGCCTGTGCATCTAGAACGAATCCTATCTGTATGTGATTGGGTTTAGTCTAGGTGTGGCGGTAACTACTCCGGTTGTTCAGCATAGCCGAGCCGGGGTGTTACAAAATTATACGACCCAAGCGAGTGCAGTGTACGACCCCACCCAACCTAGGTCATCCTATCAACAACCCCAACCTCACATGCATATATAATTATGAACCTCGTCCTACATACAACAATATGCCTTCGAGCTACCCAATACAGGACTTTCACAGATGAGAGTCATCCGATCAAGGTGGTAGGCAATTGCAATTACCGACAATGGATGAGTTTCTCCCTCAGCCGGTCCAAGAACAACAACGACGACAATCAACGAGGCGCGGCCGCCTGACATTATGTGGAACTGGTTCGCGACATTACCACCTCAGGTACAAACATATATGCAATTTCCCTAATTTATATTGCCATTGAATTTATTGTTTTTAACAAGACTTCATTAACTTAACTTGCAAGGGACAGCACTAAATTTTTGGATGAAGCAGGTGCTTTATTTTATTTTACAGATGTATATTAAATATGTTGAATTGTATTAATTTAAAACCGAAATTTATCGTACAAGTTTTAGCGTTACTATCTTATCTTTAACTCACGACAATAATTATTGCACAAGTATGACAAAATAATAATTTTATTATCATCAATCCAGATAATTAAAAAAATCATACAACTAATCAATTAACCATTTAATCATCTTTTCCAAAAAAAAAACCATTTAATCATCAATTAATCATTAATAACTAATCATTCTAATAACTAACTAATAATTGAAAGCTAATTAATTATATCATTAGAGTAATCATCAACCTGGTAAAAAATAATAAAAGCTAAACAGGTGATCAAAATAATAAAAGCTAACACTCCTCATGAAGAGGAGTGTTACCTTTTTTACTACAACTCCACATCTACACCCGTCTTTGCTTATTTTGCCGGTTTATTTTTTTCGCAGCATTTTGGAATCCAATTCAAATTACCCTGTCCGGCCGGGTAATGATTCATGGGCTATTGTACACTTAGGAGTCTCATTTCTTTTAGGTGGCGTGTGATTGCAGTTTACTAGGGGTATGGGAGGTTGTCCAAGTACAATTTCTATATAATATTTTATTTCTTACAGACCTGATTCTACCCTTATAAATTCATGCTGAATTTGTTAAGTAATATACTTCAGATTTTAAAAGCATATGTCATTGGCCGTGCAGGATTTATTCTCCAATGGAGAAACTAATAGGTGGAAAAATGACTAGGCTAATTGACTTTGTTCTTGAAGACATTAGGTATGTCTCTTTATTCTATTTCCGTTTATGGTTTGTTTTTCAAATGTGTCTTAGATGATTTTCTGCTAAGTTAAAATTTTATATAGTGAAAGACAATTTAAATGTACACTGTAGGATGACCATGTAGTTTCACAAAGTCATTATTTCCACTACTCTGTACTGCAGAAAATCGGTACTGCAGAGCGAAGTTCCTTCGCTGAGTGAAATGATGAGGGGTCTGTACGATAAATCTATACTGCAGAGCGAAGTCGATCTATTCGCTGAGTGAACATGTGAGGATTTTGTATGATTAATTCATACTGCAGAGCGAAGTCTATTCGCTCAGTGTTGTGTGACGGTAATGTGGGTGTTGTGTACCCCACAGGTGAAAATGTGGGTGTTGTGTACCCCACGGGTGAAAATGTGGGTGTTGTGTACCCCACGGGTGAAAAGGTGGGTGTTATGTACCCCACGTGTGAAGTAAAGTGGTGTTGTGTACCCCACGTGTGAATTAAGGTGGGCGTTGTGTACCCCACGTGTGAATTAAGGTGGGTGTTGTGTACCCACGTGTGAATTAACGTGTGATGTGTGAGAGCTAATTGTCGGGTGTCCTAACAGTGGTGTGGGTGTTGTGTACCCCACGTGTGAATTAAGGGCTGTGTTATGTGCCGAAGTTACTAACATAATGTGATATTTGCTTGTTGTTAAGATTGCTTGCAGGTAGACTGCGATTGTTGGGTAATGTTACTTTATTTAGTATTGGTGGTTATTTTTCGAAAACCTTTGTTTATTTTCGAGTGACCACGGATATCCTTACTTAGCCGTCGCGCTAACTACACTTCATTGTGTTATTTATCAGATGTCATCTAGTGTAGGTTCGTGCAGCTCGCCGGACTCAGACCCATCTGAGTTCGAGTTTCCCATTTACGATTTTGATGACTATGCACAGTATTTAGTAGATGACGATCCTTACGCCCCTAGTTACGCGCCTGACCCACCAGTGCTGATATGTACTCCTGACCCCATTCCTGCTCCGGATTCGCCAGAGATTCCTGTGTGGACTCCTCCTCCAGTCGAGCCCCTCTGCCCCTTTGATGCATTACAGGCCAGCTATGGGTTCTATCCCATAGAGATTGTCCCTGACAGCCACCCTCTTGAGTTCGTGGTGCATTATCCATATCCATGGGATCCGAGTCCCCCGGATTTCCCTGAAGAATAGGTCATGAGTACGTGTAGGTTTCTAGATCATGTCATGTGGTTTGAGGATGATTGGCATGTAGTTTGGGGTACCTATACGGGCCTGGTGTACCATTCACTAGACTAGGTCGAGTCTAGAGTAAGGGGAGTTCAGGAATATTTTGTGTACATGTATCTTTTTGCTGCTCTGATGGTTGTCTAGTCAGGTCTAACCAACTCTCTCTCTCGATGGGTTATTATTATTGTTAGCCCTCCTTATTTTGGTAGCTTGTTAGCTACGCTTCTTGATGACATATATATATATATATATATATATATATATATATATATATATATATATATATATATATATATATA
Source organism: Ipomoea trifida (assembly GCA_003576665.1). NCBI lineage: Eukaryota > Viridiplantae > Streptophyta > Magnoliopsida > Solanales > Convolvulaceae > Ipomoea > Ipomoea trifida. Next base: position 2,500,429 of record CP025659.1, on the reverse strand, counting down.
TATATATATGATGCAGTTCTATTCTAAGGTTGCCTTGAACTTTGACGCCAAGAAACACGATCCTTGTTTTTGTTGATTAGCCTGTGCATCTAGAATGAATCCTATCTGAATAAGGTCGGGTTTAGTCTAGGTGTGGCGGTAACTACTCCGGTTGTTCGGTGTAGCCGAGTCGGGGTGTTACAACAACTTAGACAATAAACCAAAATCTAAGTCCAAAAATTTAGGGCTTCTTTGGTTATCAGCGGTTAGATTTTAATGTTAGCGGATTGTGTTAGCGGTTATCAAATAGCGGATTGTATTAGCGGGTTTGACCAGTGGATTGTATTAGTGGTTTGTAAAAAAATATTTGGTAAAATTAGCTGTTTAGATTAGCGGTTAACATGTAAAATGACCAAAAGGGTATATATATATATATATATATATATATATATATATATATATATATATATATAATAACAATAAATAATAAATAATGACAACAATAATAATGTTTTAAAATAAAAATAAATAAATAAATAAATAAATAAGGGAGTGGGGTGGGGGGAGGGGAGCCGCACAGTGGCTCCCCTTTGTTTCCCCACTTATCCCACATCGGTGGGATAAGTGGGGAATGGAGTCTTGAGGCTCCTTTCAAGGCTCCATTTCAATTCAATCAATTTGCCCAGCGGTGCGTTGGGCAAATTGTAAGTAAATTTTTTTTTTAATATATATATAAGGGCGTTTTGGGGAAAGTATTACTGTAACCCCTCACCTATTTCAGTAAGATTAAGGTTCGAAAAATATTTCTTTAGGCTATATATATGGTATAAATGTCACATTTTGAGTGTAAGCATATGGTATGTATAAACCGTATATACATGTGTTGATATGAAGAAGTGTGATGCTACGTAATTAGGCACACGTGTTATGTAGGTAGTGTTGCATATGTGTGAACATATAAATATTGAGTTAATACCTCCAATGGTCCTCCGAGTATTAGCGATTTACCAGCTGTGGTCCCTCGTCTTTTAAATGACCTCCAATGGTCCTCCAAGTTTTAAAAAATAACCACATGTGGTCCTAATTCTTAAAATAAGTCGAGTTTAAAATGACCATGAGACGTCCTAAAAGGACCATATGTGGTTATTTTTTAAAACTTGGAGGACCATTGGAGGTCATTTAAAAGACGAGGGACCACAGCTGATAAATCGCTAATACTCGGAGGACCATTGGAGGTGGTATTATGTGCATGTAAAGAATAAATGTACTTGAGTGTTATGCCCATGTTAAGGTTGGGAAGTGTATATGTTATATGCATTGAGATATAAATGTGTCAAGTATGATACCTATGTGAAAAATGTGGTGTTGAAAGTGTATGATAGTTACACTTGAATTGCCATTGTGAAAGGTTGTTAGTGTGCTATCCAAATGTTTTGCAAAAGAAAATGGAATTTCTGGATTTGGTTAAAGGGGGAATCAATTTCCGAGTATTGGAATTGACCCAAGTACGTCCAAAATATTTTCAATGCAAGAAAGGAAAAAGGTAGAAAAATGTTTTTCAAACCTTAGTTCTAGTAAATGGGGTGAAGGACCTTGTTAACCTACGGGATAAAGATGGGCTTAAAGTGCCTTTCCCGCATGATGGTTATGTGTATGATCATTCATACCGTCGGCGAAGTCTATTCGTCGAGTACTATATCACCCGGAAGGAAAAGGTACTCCTACGGGGGTGGGCAACCTTAAGTATAGTCACTCTATGTTCGGGTAGGTGTCGTTCTTATGAACCTAGTGAGGCTAGCTAGGAATCATTTCAACGCTCCTATAAGTCCAGGGGATCAGTATTAGATCGGGCGATGACCACTGAACCCGAGTTGAACGATCCAAGTGGTCAAAAGTGGAGAAAGAACTCTAGAGGCCTCACACTTTCTATCTAGGACCAAGTGAAATTTCGAAATATGAATGTAGTTACGCCGTAGCTACGGGAAAGAGAGATGTGACAAGTGTTTAAGTACCCAAAGATTGCGGGTGATCTCTCTATTTGAAAAGTGAAAAATGATGAGAATTTCCTTATGAGGGAAAGGTTTTTCAAATAAAGTGATTACGAGCAAAATGTGGGATTTGTGTTTTTCCATTACTTACTGGTATGCTTAAATGTTTAACAATACGTTCTTTGGGTAAGTAAATGATTATTAAGCGACCTCGTCAAGAGGAAAATGGTTCGGGATGGTATTGAATTTTGTCTATTGTGTGTGCAAGTTGCTATTTATAACTGTTGCAGGTAGAACTTCTGTCGATGAGTAAGGTATAGGGTTTCCATGTAATAATTTTACAAAACCTTTATTTAGTTTTGAATAACCCGCGGATATCCTTACTTAGCCGTCGTGCTAACTGCACTTCACTGTGTTCCTAACAGATGCAATCTAGTGTCAGTTCCTGTAGCCCGGTGAATTCCGGAAGTTCACCGGAGTATGTTTGTGAAGGCATCGATTACGACGTGTACATACAGATGATGGAGGGTGAAGACCCATACGCACCTGGTTATGCTCCTGTAGCTCCCATCAACCCAGATACTCCTGTAGCTCCGTCGGCCCCTTTTGTTTCTTGCCCTGTTATGGATGAGATCCAGGCTTCTTATGGCTTTTACCCCATAGAGCCTTTAGAGGGTAGCGATCCCCTTGAGTTCATAGTGCATTACCCTTACCCTTGGGACCCTAGCCCTCGGGACTGCTGGAATGAATGGTTGATGGTCATAACCACCTCTCGATTTTTGGACCATATCACCTGGTACGAGGGGGAGTGGCACCTGGTCTGGGAGAGTTCACCGGCCCCGTGTACCGAATGATTGACTAGACGTCGAGTTCTTGGGAGTTTTTTTTGTGTACATACTTTTTGTAGCCTTAGTGATGGCTAAACATGGCTAGTCGGGTCGTAGTTGACCCTTAATCTGTATTTTGACCCGAGGGGCAAACTCATGTATGTATAAGTGCAAGTATGTATATATTGCCTAGTTAAGCTTTTTCAGCTTATATGTATATAAGTGCGTAAGCAACTGTTGGGTGGCTGTTGTGGTTAGAGGAGTTCCCTTTAGCCTGTGCACCTAGAGTGAGGTTTATCGCGGAATGATAGAACTCTCTCTCTCGGTGTGGCGGTAACTCTCGTTGATGTACGGGAAGGTAGGTCCGGGGTGTTACAAAGTGGTATCAGAGCCTAGTTTGAACCTTTGGGAATCAGGTCGAAGCCTAGGTTGTGTGGTCTCGATTGTAGGTCGAGGCTTGAAATTCGGAGAATTCGATTTTCAAAGCCCAAGTTCGAGTCAGCCTAAGTTTGCTAAGACTGACCTAAACGGCTTTTTCAACTGAGTCTATGTGTGAGCTTCTGGAGCGGAGCTAGACACCAGGCAGCATCAAAAAGGGGTACCTCATCATCTGTATTTCGCGAAATCTCCCGATTCTAGAATGCTTGATCAATATTTGTGTATCTTTATGTGCGTTAATCATTGCTTATAATTGTTGTGAGTAAGCATACACTACTACAGAAAACACATTTAACGTCGCCTAAACAACGTCGGTTTTTTAAAAAACCGACGTCAAAAAGATACGACGTCGGTTGTAGTACATAACCGACGTCATTAAGTTTACGAAAATAAAACGACGTCGGTTGGGTAACCAAACCGACGTCGTATTATTTTTATTTTTTTTATTAAATAAATTACGGCGTCGGTTATGGGCATAACCGACGCCGAAAGTAAAATAAAAAAATGACGACGTCGGTTCGTGGGTGAACCGACGTCGTATAATTATTATTACTTTTTATTAATCTAAAAATTAATAAGGTTTTCAGATTAAAAAAAAAATAAATAAATAAATATGCTACGGCGTCGGTTGTGAAGAAAACCGACGCCGTAGGGTTTAATATAAAAGCCACCAGATCTGCGGGAACAGCAGATCTGGACTTCACAACATATTATTTCCACAGCGAACAGCCACCGCACTCTCCCACAGCGAACAGCAGATCGGCCCTCGGCCCTCTGGACTCCGCCACGGCGCTCCACCGCCACCGCCCTCGGCCCTCGGCCCTCCACCGCGACGGCTCCTCCACCGCACCGCACACAGCGTGCCGCCACCGCACAGAGCGTGCTGCATCGTTCCTCCTCTGCCAGCCCGCGCCGCCGCCACCGCACACCGCCGCTGCCAGCCCGCGCCGCCACCTGTAGATACACTCATCCTGCAGTTATACTGATATTGATATGTGTCTTTGTCCTTATATGAGTGTGATTTTTAGTTTTGAAGTTTATATGAGTGTGATTTTTAGTTTTGAAGTTTTTGCTTTGTTGCCTGGGGTAATGTGGTTGTGAAATGTGAAGTTTTTTGATTTTTTGATTTTTTTACTGTTCTTTTTGTGGTTGTAGAAATTATAGGTGAAGAAAGAGTGGGGGAGTTTTTGGTGAGTTGTGAAGCTAAGAAATGTCGTCGAGAGGGGGGGCGGAGCCGTCGCTGCAGCGGCGGTTAACGAGGACGCAGACGGTGGGGAACATCGGAGAGTCGATATTTGATAGTGAGGTGGTGCCGTCGTCACTGGTGGAGATCGCCCCTATTCTTCGTGTTGCTAATGAAGTCGAGCCCAGCAATCCCCGTGTTGCGTATCTCTGTAAGCATCTGTGTTTTCAATTTCATGAATGCCTTATGTAATCGTTTGGTTTATTTGTAATTGTTCGTTTCAGATTACCAGATAGGAGCCTGATGAATTTGCCTACTATGTAAACTTTTAGTTTTGGCCTTTAAAGTAGCTGCCTTTATAATCTGTATAGCACTCAGACAGTCAGTAGATGATGTTTTTGATTAGTTGTTACAGATGAACTTGTCAAGATTATAACATTTTAGTCTTTACTGGGAATCTAACTATCTAAGGTTTTCTTTTTCAATTTTTATTTTATAAATTAAATTTTACTAATTTTCAGTGGTTTCTGTTCATTGGATTATCAAGATGAGAATTGTCCTTGCATTATTATAATTGTTTACACATAATTTCCTGGTTTAATGTAATTTTGATTGATTTTTTTTTAATCATTACCTTTTAAGATATTGGTTAGTGTTTTTTCATCAACTGATTAGGTATGGGTTAGAAAAGCATAATTCTTTGCTATAATGCGAGGAAATTCCATTTTTGAGGAGCTCACAAATGTAGTGCGAGGAAATTCCATTTTTAAAATAAACGACGTCGGTTTTATAACAAAAACCGACGTCGTTTCATTTTTTTAATTATTTTAAAAATAAACGACGTCGGTTTTTTTAAAAAACCGACGTCGTTTCATATTTTTTATTTTTTTTTAAAATAAACGACGTCGGTTTTTTTAAAAAACCGACGTCGTTTCATATTTTTTAATTTTTTTTTAAATAAACGACGTCGGTTTTGTTAAAAAACCGACGTCGTTTATTATTTTTAAATTTTTTTTTAAAATAAACGACGTCGGTTTTTCTTAAAAACCGACGTCGTTTCTTATTTTAAAAAATAAAAAAAATACAAGAACGACACCTACCCGAACATAGAGTGACTATACTTAAGTGTGCACACCCCTGTAGGAGTACCCTTTTTCCTTCCGGGTGATATAGTACTCGGCGAATAGACTTTTCCCACAGTATGAATGATCATACACATAACCATCATGCGGGAAAGGCACTTTAAGCCCATCTTTATCCCGTAGGTTAACAAGGTCCTTCACCACTTTTACTAGAACTAAGGTTTGAAAACATTTTTCTACTCTTTTCCTTTCTTGCATTGAAAATATTTTGGACGTACTTGGGTCAATTCCAATACTCGGAAATTAATTCCGCCTTTTTCCAAATCCAGAAATTCCCCTTTTCTTTTGCAAAACATTTGGATAGTCCACTAACAACCTTTCACAATGGTAATTCAAGTGTAACTATCCCACACCTTCAACTCCACATTTTTCACATAAGTATCATACTTGACACATTTATACATGAATGCATATAACATATACACTTCCCAACCTTAACGTGGACATAACACACAAAATACATTTATTCTTTACATGCACATAATACCACCTCCTTATAATATTCATAAGTTCAAACATATGTAACACTAGCTACATAACACATGTGCCTAACTACATAGCATTACACTTCTTACTAACAACATATATATTTACGGTTTATACCATACATACCATAAGCTATACTCGAAATGTGACATTTTACCATATATATATATATATATATATATATATATATATATATATATATATATATATATATATATATATATATATATATTCGGCACACACACACACCTATATATATATATATATATACACACACGAAACACACACATCCACATACATATACACACACGTCACATATATATATATATACACATAATTACATAATTGTCCTCCTCTTAGCATAGGTATCCCTATCATATCATTACTATACTACTAAGACATAAACTTCTCATCACATAGATTTTCATGTTCACAAGTTAACAACAAATCATAACCTAGCTATCAATTATCTAGTTTCAAAAAACCTCAACCAATTAAAGGGATTCCTTACCTCAACCGGGTTACTAATCTCGTAGAAGACTCTTGGAGTTTATTTTCCCCAATTTCACCTTAAAAGCCTAAAATTTCACCAACAATATAACACATAATTTAAGAAATCTTAACTTAGATTCATGTTCTAGGAGGGAAAATAAAGCTATTTACCGAATAAAATCGAAGTTTTACCGAATATTTGGAGATCTATGAAGAACTTGCTAGCTATGAAGTCTTGAAGCTTGATGAAGATGATGAAGATCTCACCCTACTCTCCCTCTCTCTATTTCGGCCAAAATGAAGGGAAAGGGAAAAAAAATTGGCTTTATGATCTCAATCCACTTGGTTGACTAGTCCACCCCAACATGTGGTATATAATTGTGACAAGTGTCACCTCCCTATGGTTTGATCTTGGAAAATATCTTAGCTTAGACTGATCAGGATTAAAACAGATGAATTCTCGGTAGAAACTAATTTAATTCAAATAATTTTCGATACCAAAAAATTATCCCAGACTGAAACTCAAAATTGGGCTAGGTTCGGTACACTGCGAAATTTCGCGATGTACGATCAAAAATAAATTTTTGCTGCTATGGGCTAATTTAATTAAATAGGAAATTCAAGAATAATAGTATGGTGTCTAATAATTCATTTCCTAGGATAATCGGGTCCGAATACCAGCTCCTAAAATTCTTACGGTTCGTGACCGGTGCGTAGGTTCGCAGCTTATTAATAACTATTCTCTCCTATAATAATTCTTTTGAGACATCGGGAGGTCATCACATGAATGTTATAGCCTAAGGAAATATTTTTCGAACCTTAATCTTACTGGAATAAGTGAGGGGTTACAGAGGAGTCTTCCCTCCAGCTGCTTTTAATAGAGGTCATTTCACTAATGTGCTACCACAAGGAATAAATCTAATATTTGGTGTTAATTCTAGTAATTATTTTCCTTAATTAGCTTTATTAGTACAATTTTTTCTCTCCAATGCTTGTGTGTTACATTACATTTAAAATTAAAGACATATTTAAAAAAATATTACTCCGTAATAACATAACTAATGTCTCTTGTAGTTCCATGTTACACGTACAACTACTCATACGTATTTGCATATGAATACATACACATACAAACATACATCCATGTGACCAATATATATATATATACACTTGCCTAATTTTATAATAGAAATATGATGAATATTTGTTTTTAATTAATTTTTTTAAATATTTATATATATTATAATTTCCTTTTTATTTCTTAGCATTCATGATTTTGTAAATCACTACTAAACAAATTAAAAATGGGTCAATGTAGTTCATAGTTTTCAATTTCAATTAGTTTGATCCTCAAATTGTATAAAATTTCGTCAATTAGCCCTTCTGAGGGATTAAAATGATGATTTTTTCATTTCTATAATTTCGTCAATATGATACTCAGAGGGTTTAATTGACGAAATTTTAAACAATTCGACGATAAAATTATTTGAAATTGAAAACTAGATACTACGTTGATAGTTAGTTGAGAAATAATTGAGGAATAAAAATATTGATTTTCTCTTTAATAATAATAATAATAATAATAATAATAATAATAATAATAATAATAATAATAATAATATGTTTGTTTGTTTTCAAAAAAAAATAATAATAATAATAGTAATAATAACAACAATAACAACAACAACACCTTATATTTTAATATTTTTTGATAGAATGGTAACCATAAATTTATTCATTTGTTACTATTAAAATTAAACCCTAATTGCACTTTTTTGTTAACAACAACAACTACAATAATAACAATAATAATAATAATAACAACAATAACAACACCAACAACATGTAATTATATTTTAATATATTTTATAGAATGGTAACCATAAATTTATTCATTTGTTAATATTAAAATTTAACCCTAATTGCACTTTTTTGTTTAGATTGGTTTTTGAAGTTGTATTAGCTAACCTTAAACTCTTTTTTTTTTTTTTATTATTATTAAATCACATATCTATCACTGAAAAAGAATGCATGTAAGTTGTGAAAAAAATGAAAAAGATGAGAAGCAAAAACAAAATGGCCAAGAAGTAAACCTACCTAGCTAGGACTTTTTATCATCCTTATCTTGAATCATTCAGGAAATCAACCTAGTAAGTTTAAAACACATTTTACGCTAACAAAGTTCAAATATTTCCCTCCTTTATACATAAAAATGTAATTAAGATTTTAATATTTTAATATATATATACATGTGTATATATACACACATGTGTGTATATACACACATATGTGTATATACTGATATACACACATGTGTGTGTGTATATACACACATCACATATGTATATATATATATATATATATATATATATATATATATATATATATACATGAAGGTGGAGGAAAATTTAAATCTGTAGGCAGCTGCTTCGGACTGAGCGAGCGGAGCATTATCGCAACTCACGACTATCATGGAGCCTCATGTACCCGAAGAGTGCCTAACGGATAATTAAACTGCCTCCCACACGCTACTGTGGCTGGGCAGGGGAGGAGGTGGCGGTGGCGGTGGCGGTGCATTTTTATGTTTTAAATTGCTTAAAGGTAGAAATGAGGTAACAATGATGATCAGCGAATGGTGGCGCGGAATTAATATACTGCACTCGACCTGCTCTCCTCCTGCCCTACAACTGCACACTACAATAATATTTATACTAGCTACTGCAGTATTGTTGTCTTTAGTTCGCGTTTCTATTCTCTCAAATGGAATAACCCAAAAAGTGGGTGTAGCATTTCAAAAATGTCTATCTCTTTGATGAAGGTATCTGCCTTGAAGCAATTCAAGATGTCTAGGAACAATGCTAATGGCTCTTCTTTCTTTAATTCTCTTCCACCTACCCAGCCACAATAGCATCATATTTGCACGGTGTGTGGGAGGTGGTTTAACAGCGGCCAAGAACTTTTCGGGCACATGAGGCTCCATGGTAGTCATGGGTGGAGAATCGCCTACATACCCTCATTTTTTCAATAGAGGCCATTTGGCCAATGTGCAGCCAAGACCTGGTATTCCTGCAGTCGGCGGTCAAGTTGCAGCTACCCTGCCTCCTCCTATAGCTACCCCTCCCCCTCCCGCATATAATGCTCCGCTGGCTCAGCCTGAAGTACCAAGTACCTGTAGAACTGCCGGATCTCAATGAGCCTCGGCATTATATGTATTAATGTATATGTTATATGTATGTGATTGTAATAGATATCATGTTTGTATATTGTGTTATATGTATGGCCTTGTAATGGGTATCGTGTTTATTCTGTTATATGTATGAGATTGTAATAGGTATCATGCTTGTTGATTGTATTATATGTATGGGATTATAATAGGTATCATGTTTGTTTGTATGAGATTGTAATAAATATCATGCTTGTTTATTATTTTGTATTGCAACTTATTACTTTATTATATTATATGTATGGGATTATAATAGGTATCATGTTTGTTTGTATGAGATTGTAATAAATATCATATTTGTTTATTTTTTTGTATTGCAACTTATTACTAAGAATGAAAATTTTCAAAACTTATTGAGTGTTGTAAATAAATATATGTTGACATTACTAAATGAATTATAGGATATACCTTCTATAGCTTCTTTAGTTTACGTACTCAATTACGCCATCTATATATGGTTATGAATAAGTATGAAACAAAATGGCTATCATTATTCTACAGGTTTACCATTCAAGAGGAAACACAACTAACAACATATCAAGTATGACTGTGGATCAACACGGCTTTCGCTTCCATTACTACGAGGTCAAATTCTTTGTATTTAAGTTTAGTCAATTAATGATTAAATTAGGGTAAAAACTTGTGTGAGACCGTTTAACAGGTCTCAATCTGTGAGACGGGTTGGATCTTTGAGTAATGAGGTCAAAGATCCCACCCATTAATCAAAAATTCGACCTATGAATCAAAGATGCCACCCGTTTCACAAATTGAGACCCGTTGAATGGTTTTACATAAGTGTTACCCTTAAATTAGAGATATATCTAACATTTGTATGGTAGATGAGAAACTGATTCTTTATTAAAGAAGAAAAAAGTATAATAAAGAATAAAATACTATTGGGAGGAAAGAATAGAGTACTATTACTTTCATGATTTTCCTCTTTTCTTTCAATTTTTAATTCTTCTTTCTTTTTAAATACATTTTTAATTCATACATGCATATATGTATCAATTTATATATGAATTGAAATCGAATGAATTAAAGAAGTCATCATCATGACGTGTGTTGCCATCTCTAACATCCTTAGGTAGCTTTAATTTAGTTTCATTTCGTTTTTTCCTTTTCTTCTTTTTCATTTTTTCCCTAACTTGCATGGATTCTTTTTCTATACTTAATTGATGATTTCTTTATAAAAAGAGTTTAGCATTAGCTAAAGCATAAAAAATCGTCCTCAAAAAATTGACTGTGGGTGACATCCTCTGTCTCAGAACTGTTCCACGACCACCCCGGTAGTGAGGAAAAATCAAGGAAGAATAGCCATCAGTATTGTTTGTCAACATCTTGAATTGGTTCAAATCATTTGTCACTTGAGCTACCCCATTGGACTACACCACAATAATATTTGTGATGTGTATGAGAGGCTGTTAAGCACGATTCGGGCACATGAGGCTGCATGGTAATCGAGATTCCTCTTGTTTTTGATAGATAAGAATTTGCCAACGTGTTACCCATATTTAGGGATGGCAATTTCAATCCGCCCGTGGATAATCACCCGAATCCACCCCGCATGGATCGGGTTTTTTTGGGTGATAATGGGCCATATTGTGTACATGCTGGTCTTGGTGGCACCACCATGAAGTAAACACAAATTAGTTACGGAGTATTAAATAGCTGAAGGCCGGGCATTCTTGTCTTTCACTTTTCATTCCTTTCATTTTGTTATGTCTATTTTACCTATATATAGATGATGTTACTACATTCTATATTAGAACTTACCACTTGTAATAAAAAAATTAAATAAAGTTTCTTCCCATATGAACTCTTGTTTCTCCATTTTGCTGGATTTGAGTTCTTCCATCATGGTATCTAGCAACGAAGTTAGCTGCGGTCCTATATGTCAAGCGTTTCACCTTTAATAATAATGTCATCTTCGAGTTTCGCCTCTTCTTTTTATTGTAAAAGATATTAATAACAACCAAATTATATCTAAAGGGAGAAATTAAAGCTCCCGAGGGTGGTGGGAGGGGAGGTTATACAAACTTCCAATACAAAATCGAATGAAATAAATAAGTCATCATGACCTGCATTGCCATCTCTAACGTCATAGGTAGCTTTAGTTTCATTTCTTTTTTTTCTTAGCCCTTCTCCTTTTTCATTTTTCCACAACTTGCATGGATTATTTAATTTTTCTATACTTGATCGGTGATTTATTTACAAAAGGAATTTAGCATTAGTTAAACCATCAAAAAACAACCTCAAAAAACTAATTTCCGGTCACATACATCCTCTGCCTCAGAACCGATTCACGGCCACCGCGGCAGTCAGGAGAATTCAAGGAAGAAGAGCCATCAATATTGTTCTTCGACATCTTGAATTGCTTCAAATTAAAAAAACTAAGGTCGAAATGAGGTAGCCGTAAATGGTGGCGGGAATTTAATATATTGCCCTCTACCTTCCCTACCACTGCACACCAAGTGTAAACGACGAGGTTTTCATATATCAAAATAAATTTTGTAGCTGAGTATAGACGTTTCTCCCCCCCCCCCCCACCCACCCCCACGGATAGAAGTAGATAAACGGGAATTATTTCTAACTCGCGAGTAACTGGTCGGGCCGCTAAAGTAGTTATAAATCAGGGCGTACAGAAAGTCCATCTATTTCCAATCTCCAATGGCCACTACTACACAGACGGCTTTTAACGTCGGCTAAATGGACCCTTTAAAGTCGGCTAAAATCCGACGTTGATTTGGCCGACGTTGTAAGGGTACACATACAACGTCGGCTAAATGTTAGCCGATGTTGTAAGGTACACATACAACGTCGGCTATTTACAAATCGCCGACGTTGTAGGAAATTTGAAAACAAATAAAATACCCTATTTGAAAACGCATACAACGTCGGCTATTTACAAATGAATTAGACTCGGGAGTATAGCTTGGGTCGAGTTGTTTCATTATTCGCACGAGCTTACTCTCTATGTTTTGGGATATTTCTCTGGAGCTTAATGAGTCAATTTCATGAAAATTGGGTGGTAGTGAAGGGTAATTTTCTTGGAAAGGTGGAGATGGTGTTCCATATGGATATGGGTGATGGTTGGGTGTATGAAATGGATATGGATATGGAGGTGGTAAATGGTGGTGTTGAAATGGGTAAGGGTATGGAGGTAGGTAGTGGTATGTGGGTGGAGGGTAAGTATAGGTGGGATGGGGCACTAGTACAGAATAGACTTTAAATTTAGGGGCATCTGCGTCCTAAGTTCAAATACTGGACGCACAAAGCGGCGCGGTGGCATTTTTGTAATTAAATTGTCCACTTTTTTTTTTTTTAAATGATATGCTGCGTCCGAAGTTTACACTTCGGACGCAGCTGAAAGATTATAAAATTATTATAAAGAGTAGCTGCGTCCGAAGGTGGAACTTCGGACGCAGCTAATAAACGCGTGACACGTAGCAGCGTCCGAAGTTCAAACTTCGGACGCAGCTACCCTTTTTTTTTTTTAAATATATATTCAGATCTGGATCTTGAGCGGCCGAACTGAGAGCGACACGAGCAGCCACACGAGAGCTTGAGCGAACAGCCGCCGCCGTCCACTCCTCCTCCTACTCCGGTCGACACAGTCGCCGCCGCCGCCGCTGCTGCTGCTCTCCACAGCCACCGCCTCCTCCTCTACCGTCGCCGCTGCTCTCCGAAGACTCCGCGCCTCTTCCCCTCGCTGCCGCCCAACGCAACCGGTCGTAGCTGCCGCCCAACGCAACTGCTGCTCTCCACAGCCACTCCCTCGCCGCCGGACGTAGCTGCCGCATCACCGGTCGCTGCTGCACTCCCGTCGGTAAAGGTACGCCGCCCTCCCCCCCCCTTCGGATTTAATCTTTTATTTTATTTTATTTATTTTATTTATTTGTTATTTGTTATTTGTTATTTATTATTCTTAAATTTAATTTTGATTAATTATTATGTATTATTGTATATGTTTGGTATTAATATTGTGATGTTGTTGAATTAATAAAATTGTGTGTTATTTATATCCATATACTTGCTATTATGTGTTTGAATGTTCAATAATATATTTTAAATTATTTAGTTAGTTTTAATTAGTATTTTAACAAAGTATATAAGTAAATAGTTAGTTTTAATTAGTATTTTAAATTATAAATTATTTAGCTAGTTTTAATTAGTATTTTAACAAAGTATATAAGTAAATAGTTAGTTTTAATTAGTAATTTAAATTTTAAATTATTTAGTTAGTTTTAGTTGGTAGTATTTTAAAGTTTACAATAAAGTGTACAATAAATAATAAGAAGCTAAGTAACTATAAAAAAATTCAAGTAAATCAAATAATACTCAATAAAGTATATAACCATGTTTAACAAAGTGTCCAATAAATTTTTAATTAGTTTTTGGTAGTATTTTAAATTTTCAATTATTGAACTTGAGCCTTTAAGTTGTAGCTCAAATAAACTAATTCATTTATCAAATGTTTGTGTGACAATAGGAGATATGAATCGGAGTTGGATGTATAAGAAACGTAATACATTTGAATATGTCAATGGGGTTCTAGACTTTGTACAAATTGCCGAGGAATATGCAAGTAAAATTGATGAAAAATATATAGTGTGTCCTTGTTGTGATTGTAGAAATCTAAAAAAGTTTCGTGGGATTGACGAAATTAAGAGTCATTTGATACGTCGTGGTTTTCAAGAAGGATATGCCCCGTGGATATGGCATGGTGAGAATGTACATTTTAGTACAGATGATGTCGAATTAGATGTAGAGAAAGATAAACGTAAAGAAGATACTGTTAGAACTGATGAAGACAATGACCGGCTAGATGAATTGATGCGTGATATTCAAGGAGATTTGAATGAACTGCCTCAAGAGTTTGAAACTTTTTTTGAAAATTCTGGAAAACCTTTGTTTTCAGGATGTAGTAAATTTACAAAGTTATCATCAATGCTGAAATTGTATAACTTAAAAGCAAAGTATAGGTGGAGTGATAAGAGTTTCACGGAGTTATTGAAACTTTTAAATGACATGTTTCCCGATGATAACGAACTTCCTTGTTCAACTTATGAGGCAAAGAAAATGTTATGTCCGTTGAGTATGGACATTGAAAGAATCCATGCATGTCCAAACGATTGTATTTTGTATTGGAAACAATACAAAGACTTGCATGTGTGTCCGAAGTGTGGAGCATCGCGTTATAAACGGAAAGGATACGATGATGCATGTGAGAAGAAGAAAGGTGATCCTGCGAAGGTGTTGTGGTATCTACCGGTAATTCCAAGGTTCAAGCGTTTGTTTGCAAATCCAAATGATGCAAACAATTTGCAATGGCATGCTGTTGGTAGAAAAGTAGATGGAAAGTTGAGACATCCCGCCGATTCTCCTCAATGGAAGAACATTAATATGAAGTTTCCTGAATTCGGTTCCGAAAACCGAAATCTTAGGCTTGGACTATGCACAGATGGAATGAATCCTCATGGTAACATGAGCAGTCGCCATAGCACTTGGCTGATTCTTTTAACAGTTTACAATCTTCCTCCTTGATTATGCATGAAGCGTAAATACATCATGTTATCTTTGTTAATATCTGGGCCTAAACAACCAGGAAACGACATAGATGCGTACTTGACACCGCTTATTGAAGATTTAAAGATATTGTGGAATGAAGGTGTGGCGGTGTTTGATGCTCATAGCAAAACCAACTTCACCTTGCGAGCCATGCTGTTCTGCACAATCAATGACTTCCCAGCATATGGTAACTTGTGAGGATACACTACTAAAGGGGTGGATACACTACTAAAGGGGCTAAGGCATGCCCTATTTGTGAAGATGAAACAAATGATCTTTGGCTAAACAATAGTAAGAAAAATGTGTTCATGAGTCATCGAACCTTTCTACCCATTGACCATCCTTATAGAAAGAAAAAAAAAGTTTTCAATGGAAAATCTGAGACTAGAGTGGCTCGCTCACCATTATCAGGGGATGTCGTTTATGAAAGAGTCAAAAACATTGATATTGTGTTTGGAAAAACTTCAAAAACAAGTCAGAAGGGTATTTGGAAAAAGAGGTCTATATTCTGGGATTTACCATATTGGGAGCACTTATCTGTTAGACATTGTCTTGATGTAATGCATGTAGAGAAAAATATTTGTGATAGCATTATCGGGACATGGTTGGGGTTGAGGATTTGTATAGGATTGTCCTCCATGATGTGGGTAATCATGGGGATTCATTTTAGCACTCTTTGGCAAGCTTCAATTGATTTGATAGAGAAAATTTCCTACACAATAGCTAAGCCAACAACAAATATTTGCAACTAAAAGTAGTTGCAGGTGAGCACAAGATATACAATAACAAATAGTTCACTTCTCAAACAAGTAACAAAAATAAAAAAACAATATAAACAAAAAGAAAGAAATTCAAGATTCTTAACACAAGGAGGATTGCACTAAACTCTTTAGTACAAAATAAGCGATTGTGCCTCGACCACAAAGCTAGCTACAATCCTCAAGATTTTTCACAAGCAACACTTGTTACTCCGCACCTTTCTACTAAACGTAGTAGAGAAAAGGTTGTTCACAATCTCTAACTTCAAGACTCGACATGGAGCTTCTCGTTGAATGGCGTAGTCCGATCCTTTGAGCTTGATCTTGTAATGTAGCTTTAGCTCTCTCTTCATTGGTCTATTGGATGAGACTTGTTCGCTTTGCAATGCACTTAAATAACTTGTTCGCAATAATTGAATGTAGCTATTTATAGACCTATTTGAAAATATGTCCGCTGTAGAGAAACAAATTTCAAATATCTATTATCTTGTGTCCAAAGACCAGTGGGTAATGTAGTAAGTTACTTTTGTCAAATTTCCAACCGTTGGATGCATCTTTTTTTTGCGTCTACTCCTACCTTTGTTAGTTGTGCAAAATGTTTAGTACTTTTTTGGGAAATTTTCCTTGGGATGTGTACTTAATTAGGACTCCTTTTGCGTTGGTAATATTCTTCTTACACTATGAGCTTTTGAAGATGTTTACTATTCGACCAGAGAATGCTTGGATAGTATATGCGGAAAGGTAACATTTGACTTATCGTGGTTAACCTTTTGAATTCTTCCTTAATAACATCTCAGATTTGACTTTCTTTAGTCAATCCTTAACTAATCAAAAATGAACTTCTCGCTTAAGTTAACTTTATGTGCCTCTTACTTTCCAGTAAAGGTTAGCCCTTCCACTTTTCGAACATTGAACCTTCTAGTCTTCAACTCTTCGTATCTTCGACTCTTTTATCTTCAACCTCTTGAATCTTCAATGTTTCGAGTCTTTGACCTCTTCACAACTTCAACCTCTCAAAGATTATTGTCTTGTAGCTTTTTGAAGATAACTTCTAGTAGAAAAGTCTTCTTGTCTTCAAGTAGGTTACTTCTAAAATTAATTTTGTTCCACGTTGGTAGGGTTCATTCTAAAAGTAACCTTTTGAGGGATGAAAATATCCTAAGGCTACTTTTCGAATTTGTTTACTTTTCGGTTAATTAACTTCCCAGTAGGTAAATTTCATTCTCTAAGTTACCTTTCGAATTCCTATTTCTAAAAACAAAATAGGAAATAAAATTCCTAAAATAATTTGGTATAAAAATCTAAAAACACTTGTTCCTAACATTACATATTCAATTTTTGTTGTGTACTACAAGTTCAATTTGACTTGCCATATGCTAATTAAAAATGAACATGTAAACATGTATTTGGCGTCCGGCGATGGTCTCAATTTGTACTGTTATTTCAACCGTAAATTAAAAAAAAATGAACTTACATATCTAATCTAAAAACATAATAAGTCTCAATCAAGGTTATATTCTTGATTTATGTCCATCTTTTTGTATGCTAATAAATGTATACATTTTACTTTAAATGTTGTACACTTCAATGTTATTAGACAAAATTGTCCCTACTACATTCTTGTTATACAAAACTACCTTACACCATTATAACACCGTTACTTTTTAACTCTATCATTATTATCATACACCTATATCTATCATATCTTTTTTCTTATTCTTTAATTATCATTTTATTAAAATCATTATATAATTAATTTAATGTTTCGGTTATGGTTCAATTTTGTTCGGATGTTGTTCAACTAGTGGGCAGAGTGGACAAGCTCATCAATGATTGGGGCTAGGGTAGAAAATGAAGATAATAAGAAAAAGAGAGAAAACATTATATAAGTTTTTGAGAGCTATTATTTGTTTATTTTATTTCGATGCAAATAGATAAAAAAAATGCACGAAAATATTATGAAAAAATGTTCTTTGGGAATTGGGATAAAATATAATGTCTAAATATACAATTTTTCCCAATAACAATAAATTTAATATAAAAATTGAATTGTAAATCTATAACTTGAATTTGAACTGAATAAACAAAATACGATTGAAAAATTATTTTCACTAGCTAGTTTCCATCATATCTCTATGATCCTTTTCGTACATTTCTCTTCCATTATCTTCCCACATATGTTTTACCCATCTAAACAACCAGCTTTGTTATATCAGGAACATATATAGTTATCTAGAATTTCTAGTTTTCTAGTTTTCCCTTTCAAAAAAAAAAAATAAAAATAATTTCTAGTTTTCATGTGTATTATATTATAGAGGTAGTATAACAATGTTTGTGTTTCAACCTTCTTATTTTATTATTGGTTTTGTTGGACATGTCACAACTTGAACCAGGTCCCAATTGCAATTTTGTTCTTACCCAGCAAAAGCTTTATAGATCTACTCAAGTTTGTCAAATAAATCTACCAAGTTGTCGAGTGTGCGTTTGCTGGTGTGCGTGTTCTTGATATGTTATTAATTTCTGAAAGATTGAGTGGATGATTGTGTTCCAGTTGTGATTAATTTATGTGTTGAAAGATAGATTGGAATTAAATTGGTCAAGTGTTTGGGTGCAAGATTTGGGCAACGATTGTGCACTATGTCAATTATATTGAAAGGTGTACACTGGCTGTGTGTTGTTCAGCTGGTTTTGGAGCTTCAAATCCTTTTGCAAATTAAAATGCAGAGATAACAACTCAATTTTCGGAAATTCTGGTTTGCTCATGACCCGACTGTGTATCATGCAATTACTAAATGGAATGTTATTTTCTAACATGTTGAACAATGCAACATGGTGAGATTATATATGTTTCTTAGTCCACAAAAGGAATTTTAGAGTGCCAACAATAGTACAGAATTAGTCATTTGCATCCAGAGTTGAGGACAATTGCCTCAGGAGTTGCAAAATGAGAAGGAAAATGGAGACGACATGAGTAATGCTATTTATATAGGTAGGGTTTTTGAGGGCAAAATTATAATTATTAAATTTTAGGCTAAAAAATATGGGTTAGAGATTTTGCAACCTAGTGGTTAGAGATTTTAAGCGACAAGCACAAAACTCAACCTCAAAGTCGTATCACATCGGATTTGATTGGAGTTCAATCCAATTCAGGTTATGATTTTGAGTTGTGATGTGATAGGCAAGTCCTAAATCCCATCTTCTATTCTTAGCTTGTTGTTTTGGAATCAGGAGTCTATGATATTTAGAATGCTGATTAGTGCAGCAACTATAGACACTTGAGAATTAACTAAAAGTTAAAAGTATGGTTCAACATGTTAAGGGATTAAGCTTTCAGTAATTACAATGCAAATATAGTATGTCTAGTTATGAAAGTTAATTTGGAATCCTGCTGCTAATTATGTGTTCTGTTTTTTTTTTTTTTCTTCACATTCTTGCAACTAGTTTCTCACACTTTTCTTTTTAAAAAAACACAAAAATGTCCTCGAATTCTTTTAGGGAATCTTCATTTTATGGACACACACAACACTGATCGTTGTCAAAATTGAGATATTATATTCTGAAAACTGAAATCAAAGTTTTATGCATTAAAGTTTAGGCATGTAAAAACTACTACAATAAACCAAGTTGGTGATGTGATATAAACTTATTACAAAATTAGAGCTTAGAGCCCAGTGCAAAGATAAGACCGTAGTTGAGCGCTGCGGTCCAATCACGTTGTCCAAAACATTGAACTGCTATGTAGAATTAATTAATATATTGCAAGTAAGACTTCTTCACTGACAAACAAAACCATGTCCACTTCTTTGTCGTCTCTGATTGGCTTCTTTATCCCTCAGTTTCTTGCATCAGATGCCTCTGTAATGTTTGGTTCCACAGAACTTCAACTCATTTTGTACTTCCCATTCAGGTGAATTCCCAACCCCATGCTAGCACACCACAGGCTTCTGGATTAGGCCGAGATTACAAATCACCCTCAACAACTTCAGTCTACATTCTATGGGGCAGGACAAGAGGGTTTTGAGTCTGGCAAAAAAACTATTTCAGAAATTGGACAAACTCACTGTTTACGAAGAAGTTAAATGCAAGATTTGTGCAATGATGGTGTTATATGTGCATCAATTGAAGATTCCCTCAAAGAATTTGAGGACATTTTTTGTGTTCTTTTGAGAGAAGAATTTGAAAATTTTGGTGCAAGAATTTCATAGTGATAAGCTGTAAATTAACCTATAAATGTGTTTTAATTGTACTAATTTCTAAGTGTATGTTAGGTGTTTGTGCAAGAACAAAGCATATTTCAGGTGGTTATGTCTCAATGATTGGAAACCGGGACCCAAGCATGTTGAAGCGTGAAATGAGGGTGATTTCAAGGCAAAATGGTGCAAGAATGAATGACTAAAATCATAACAAAGTTCAACGGAGCAGCGAAACAAGGATTTAAGTCAAATCGTACCACCGGGAGGATGTCAAGCTGCCGGTCACACCGTGACCCGCAGAGTGACACCCTTGACACATTCTGATTAGTGTTAAGCTGCTAGTCACACCATGACCAGCAGCTTGACGACCACTGATCAGAAAGTGGTCACAGTGACCACCGTGACCACTTTGCTGATTTCAGTGGTCACTCTGCTGGTCACGGCGTGACCAGCAGAGTGACTACTGAAATCTGCAAGGTCGTGGCTTGGTCACGATGGTGGTCACATCGTGACCAGGCAAATTGGTGGCGGTTTTTTTGCCGCAATTTCATTAGTATCAATAGGTTTAGGCTTTATTTTGAACTTATTATCTTTCAAATTTCTTAAGTCATCTTTTAGGTTTTCTGTCTAGAAACACATTAGAACATATTTTAGTTGCAAATGCATTACTTTTTAGGGAGATTTAGAGAAGAATTACTCTTGTAATTGCAATTTCATTACAATTTCAGATTCAAATATTATATAATCATTCAAGTAAGTATTTCAATTTCTTCTTTTTGCAATTCTCAATTTCCTTTTACATTAAATTCCTTGCTTATTATTCCAATTGTTTTAATCTTCAATTTCATTATGAGAAGTTAAATCCGTTAGGGATTTAGATTGAATTTCCTTGTATGAATGCTTATATGAACTACATTGTTTAATCTAGGTTTTTCATTGCTTTTATAATGAATGTGGTTGTGGAAATAGGATATTGTATCTCTGGTTAGCTTCTTCGTTCCTCATCTTATTGCATCAGATGCCTCTGTAGCGTATGGTTCCACAGATGGGCAACCACAACAATGGTTTTCTTTTGATTTTTTGTAGAGAACAAACTTAGGGTGTTCTTTTTAACAAATGTGGGGTGATTTTTTTATTAGTCATTTTTACTCATGCAAATCAAAAAATTTTGTGGGATCCACTAAATGGGAAAAGGAGAGAAAACAGTTGTCCCTAGTTAGGACCACGGTTCAATTCAAACTGAACCGTTAACGGTTAGAACACTGCTGGAAATGTTTCATTTTCCGACCACGTTTCCGACCACCAAGAAAAATGGTTGGGAAAATAATAGTTTTTCGATTTTTCTGTAGAGGTAGGAAAAGCGTCAACATTTCCGACCACTATTGAAGAGTGGTCGGAAATATTTTCGACAGATTAAATATTTTAAAAACTAAAAAATTCATCTGCCTCGGGAAATCTGCATCCGCATAACTCCGGACACAGAAAGTCCTAACTAATTTCGTCCACGGCATATGCGTCCGGGAAACTCCCGACGCAAAAAGTCCAAAACTCCGGACACAAATTGTCCTTTTTGTACTAGTGTTGCTTCATCGCCCCCACTCAACATAAATCCAGGCTCTGCCACTAGATCTTCACAAACAGTGTGTTTGTCAAATTTTTGAAATATTTTTTTTTATATCTGAAATACATATCAGTATATACGACTTGCATTTTTCATATGTATTACGACACACGGCAAACAAAAGTGGCACTTTATTCTTGATACCTCCCTAACCCTTGAATATTTTGGCTACTTGTCCATTGTTGCTGTATTTGTGAGAATAGATTGGCATGCAACAACTATTTTTCTCATATTAATCTTCCACCGATGAACAAACTACACCATCCTTGCACAAATAATCTTGCGCTGAAAACCTCCAAATTTTACACCCAACATTGTCGCAAATGAACACACCTTGAAATCATGCACAAACTCCACCTTCATCCACCCTAACATTTTTGCGCTGGTCATGGCTCGATGGATCCTTGACATGCAGCAGATAAATTTCCTGCTTTCTCCAAACCATCTCTACCCATCCTACTTAATTATGCTATATATGCATAAAGTGGCCTCATTTGCATTAATCAAACAAAATTTTGTTGGACTAATTGATTAATGATGTTCAGAATCATAATAATGCTTTCACAATCAATGACTATGCGAAATTTATTCTGTGAGGTTTTCTATTTTCTGCTTATTAGTTATTACACCCTAAGATAGACCACAACAAATAACCCACATAAATACATCATTGCAATACGAAAGTTACCAAGTCTTGGGCCTAGTGGAGAAGAGAAGCTCAAATGAAGAAAAAAAACTTAGAGGGAGAGAGAGACTTACATGAGAGAAGGACAGGAATTGTGGGCTGCAGAATGAGAAGGAAAATGGGGACTAACATGAGTAATGCAATTTATATAGCTAGGGTTTTTTAGGGTAAAATTGGTCAAATCAACTTAAAGATGACTAATCAGACATTTTCCAAACACTCATGCTATAAAATTCTTGCACCAAAATTTTCAAATTCTTCTATCAAAAGAAAACAAAAAATGCCCTCAACTTCTTTTAGGGAATCTTCAATTGATGCACACACATAGCACCATCCTTGCACAAATCTTGCATTGAACTTCACACACGTTGAGTTTGTCCAATTATATTTCTGAAATCTTTTTTTACCTAAAATACATGTTAGTACATACAAATTGCGTTTCTTGTATGTATTACGACACACGAAAAATGCAAGTGGCACTTTATTCTTGACACCTCCTTGACTCTTGAACAGTACTTTGGCTACTTTTGTTGTTATATTTGTAACAGTAGATAGGCAGCAAACAGTAGTGTTGCTTAACTTGATATCGCTCATTCTTATTTTCCATAGACTCAAAACCCTCTTGTCCTGCCCTATAGAATGTAGACTAAAGTTGTTGAGGGTGACCTGCAATCCCGACCGCCTAAGCCAGAAGCATGTGGTATGCATGTTAGCATGAGGCTGGGAATTGAATTCCCCTGAATGGGAAGTATGTACAGAATGAGTTGTAGGTTGCTGAAGTATACTTTATATGGAACCATACATTATGGAGGCATCTTATGTAGGAAGCTGAGGGACGAAGAAGTCAACCAGAGATGACAAAGAAATGGGCATGGCTTCGTTGGTTGGATTTTAGGTGAACTTTTTTTTAAAGAAATTTTACAAATTGAAGTGGGACTTGCATTCTTTGCGAGAAACTTCCAAACGAGGTTTTCCTTCTTTTGTTTAAATTTTAAAAATTTCCCGTCCATTCCTGTTGAAATTTACTCATTTTAGTCATTTTGTTTTGTCATAATAGTGGAAAGAAATTTAATCGAAACTGAACCGTGCACTGTTAGAACCGGATCGAAATCGAAAACAGTTGACCCTAAAGGTTCTGGTTTTGGTTGTGAAAAATCTGTAACTGGAACTGTCCAGAACCGGACGGCTCCGGTTCCAGAACTGTAAAAAAAATGGTTTAAAATTTAAAAGTCATTGATTGTTACTTGAATGCAGTAATTGTCCACTTGTCCAGCATGTTCAGTATGACTGTAGGAGCTTCAGACTGCAACCACAATATAATCCCCAATAATAATGGTATCAGCCAAATCTCCAGAACCAAAAATTATGATAAAATAAACATGCAATGCAAACCCCATTGTTGGAAAAACCCTAAAATAAAATAAAAAGTTAAAATCTGTAGCAATGATCAAATTAAAGTGGGAATCATAATATTATGGGGGGAAAGCAGATTAAAGCAAAAAACGCAAACATGTACTTGTTGGGTATGTTATTGATCATGATAGTGGTTATGCTATCTCTGCAATCTCATTCCTTAATCTCTTTTTCATTTATCATGAAGCACTAAATTTTGTTATTCAAAATTGGTCAAATAAACTAAAAATGACTAATTAGACATTTTCCAAACACTCATTTTCTTTTCGCACTTAAATTTTCAAATTCTTCTCTTAGAAGTACACAAAAATTGTCATCAAGTTCTTTTGGGAATCATCAATTGATGCACGCACACAGCACCATCCTTGCACAATATTATATGCACACAAAATTTTACATGACTTTTTTAAATTCATAAATGTGTACCTGGAGTGGTTGAAAGATTATCATGCCTCCAACATATGAATAGAATACAATTTGACAAACGTCAAGATCATTGTCTTTATAAAATGTCTCCCAACCGTCTCTCTCTGTACGTATGTGAACCCTCCATTGGTGACTTGACGGCTGCCTCAAAGTTGCAATCTCACCTAACCGATTTCCCAATTGCTTGACAATCATCGGTGGAATCAGCTTCAAAATGACAAAAACAATGAAAAAGTTACTGCTAATTAAATAACTTTGTATTTTGGATATTTCTTTTTTCTATGTTTTTTGTTGTCATGATAAAATTTTATAATGACATAAAGTGAATAGAGGATGGAATGGGGGAAAAGGAAGAAGAGAGTTACCAAGTCTTGGGCCTAGTGGAGAAGAGAAGCTCAAATGAAGAAGAAAAATTTAGAGGGAGAAAAAGACTTACATGAGAGAAGTAGAGGAATTGTTGGCTGCAAAATGAGAAGGAAAATGGAGACGACATGAGTAATGCTATTTATATAGGTAGGGTTTTTGAGGGCAAAATTATAATTTTTAAATTTTAGGCTAAAAAATATGGGTTAGAGATTTTGCAACCTAGTGGTTAGAGATTTTAAGCGACAAGCACAAATCTCAACCTCAAAGTCGTATCACATCGGATTTGATTGGAGTTCAATCCAATTCAGGTTATGATTTTGAGTTGTGATGTGATAGGCAAGTCCTAAATCCCATCTTCTATTCTTAGCTTGTTGTTTTGGAATCAGGAGTCTATGATATTTAGAATGCTGATTAGTGCAGCAACTATAGACACTTGAGAATTAACTAAAAGTTAAAAGTATGGTTCAACATGTTAAGGGATTAAGCTTTCAGTAATTACAATGCAAATATAGTATGTCTAGTTATGAAAGTTAATTTGGAATCCTGCTGCTAATTATGTGTTCTGTTTTTTTTTTTTTTCTTCACATTCTTGCAACTAGTTTCTCACACTTTTCTTTTTAAAAAAACACAAAAATGTCCTCGAATTCTTTTAGGGAATCTTCATTTTATGGACACACACAACACTGATCGTTGTCAAAATTGAGATATTATATTCTGAAAACTGAAATCAAAGTTTTATGCATTAAAGTTTAGGCATGTAAAAACTACTACAATAAACCAAGTTGGTGATGTGATATAAACTTATTACAAAATTAGAGCTTAGAGCCCAGTGCAAAGATAAGACCGTAGTTGAGCGCTGCGGTCCAATCACGTTGTCCAAAACATTGAACCGCTACGTAGAATTAATTAATATATTGCAAGTAAGACTTCTTCACTGACAAACAAAACCATGTCCACTTCTTTGTCGTCTCTGATTGGCTTCTTTATCCCTCAGTTTCTTGCATCAGATGCCTCTGTAATGTTTGGTTCCACATAACTTCAACTCATTTTGTACTTCCCATTCAGGTGAATTCCCAACCCCATGCTAGCACACCACAGGCTTCTGGATTAGACCGAGATTACAAATCACCCTCAACAACTTCAGTCTACATTCTATGGGGCAGGACAAGAGGGTTTTGAGTCTGGCAAAAAAACTATTTCAGAAATTGGACAAACTCACTGTTTACGAAGAAGTTAAATGCAAGATTTGTGCAATGATGGTGTTATGTGTGTGCATCAATTGAAGATTCCCTCAAAGAATTTGAGGACATTTTTTGTGTTCTTTTGAGAGAAGAATTTGAAAATTTTGGTGCAAGAATTTCATAGTGATAAGCTGTAAATTAACCTATAAATGTGCTTTAATTGTACTAATTTCTAAGTGTATGTTAGGTGTTTGTGCAAGAACAAAGCATATTTCAGGTGGTTATGTCTCAATGATTGGAAACCGGGACCCAAGCATGTTGAAGCGTGAAATGAGGGTGATTTCAAGGCAAAATGGTGCAAGAATGAATGACTAAAATCATAACAAAGTTCAACGGAGCAGCGAAACAAGGATTTAAGTCAAATCGTACCACCGGGAGGATGTCAAGCTGCCGGTCACACCGTGACCCGCAGAGTGACACCCTTGACACATTCTGATTAGTGTTAAGCTGCTAGTCACACCGTGACCAGCAGCTTGACGACCACTGATCAGAAAGTGGTCACAGTGACCACCGTGACCACTTTGTTGATTTCAATGGTCACTCTGCTGGTCACGGCGTGACCAGCAGAGTGACTACTGAAATCTGCAAGGTCGTGGCTTGGTCACGGTGGTGGTCACATCGTGACCAGGCAAATTGGTGGCGGTTTTTTTGCCGCAATTTCATTAGTATCAATAGGTTTAGGCTTTATTTTGAACTTATTATCTTTCAAATTTCTTAAGTCATCTTTTAGGTTTTCTCTCTAGAAACACATTAGAACATATTTTAGTTGCAAATGCATTACTTTTTAGGGAGATTTAGAGAAGAATTACTCTTGTAATTGCAATTTCATTACAATTTCAGATTCAAATATTATATAATCATTCAAGTAAGTATTTCAATTTCTTCTTTTTGCAATTCTCAATTTCCTTTTACATTAAATTCCTTGCTTATTATTCCAATTGTTTTAATCTTCAATTTCATTATGAGAAGTTAAATCCTTTAGGGATTTAGATTGAATTTCCTTGTATGAATGCTTATATGAACTACATTGTTTAATCTAGGTTTTTCATTGCTTTTATAATGAATGTGGTTGTGGAAATAGGATATTGTTTGACTCTTGTTTGGTTAGGATCCAACCTTTCAAGAGATGTATGGAGTTGGTGTTTCACCTATGAGAATAGGGATTCACCATGACCAATCATTTCCACATTTCTAACTTGCTTTTGAGAAAGGGAAGTTGGAAGGGATTATGCACACAAGGTGTTTGATTAAATACCTCACCTAGTCTAATTGCTATGAGAATGGGATATGGACTTTGGTGGTAGTCATTGTCCACGAGAGTGGCATTGGCATTAACGTGATTCCCTCACTTCATAGTTGAGTATTGTTTAGCCTAGAATCTTAGAGCATTAAAGAAGCATTTGTACATGGTTATTTGATTTAAATCCTATTCTTTATCATTGTTTAGTACTTTAATCAATTACGTGTTTTATCTTGATCTCATGCAATCAAACACATCATTTTGGTTAGCTTTCAAATAAGTGATTAACTCGTGTTTAATCCCTTGCTACTCGAATCCCTCCTAGCCATTCCTAGAGGACGACAATCACTAAATTCAACCACTAAAATTACAACTTTCAAATGACGCCGTTGCTGGGGAATGGCATCGGTTTTGAGTAGCATGTCCATTTGGGTTAACATGAGCCATCATCTAAGTTAGAGAGTCTAACCACTATTATTTACATGTTTCTTTTGCAATTTACTTTGTTTGTTTTTGAAATTTTTGGATACTTGAATTGTTACTACTCTCACAAGCAACTACTTCTAGTTGCAAAACACTATATTGTCTTTGTGATTGTAGGTTGATCCTCTACGATGTATTCTCAAGCAAGATATCAACAAGAGGAATACTATGATGACCAAAAAGGATATAGGCAACAAAGGGGAGGCTACAATGCTCACTACAAAAAAACGCCTATATAACGACGGATTTAGCGACGGAAGATTTCCGTTGCTAATTTAACGACGGAATAGTGACGTTTTAGCGACGGATTTTAATTTTTTTAGTAAATGGATATTTAGGGACGGATTAGCGAGGGATTTGCGATGGATATTGCGACGGAATATTTCCGTCGTTAAATATGTAGCGAATATTAGCGGTAAATTTTGGCGCAAAATATAGTGATGAATTAACGACGGATTAGCGACGGATTATTTGCGGACTAGCTCCAAAAATTGTAAAAATTGTAATTATTACAATATAGCGACGGATTTTTAAATCCGTAGCTAAATATAGCGACGGATATTTAAATCCGCCGCTATATAACGACGGATTATAGAATCCGTCGCAAAACTTTGCCATGCCAAATTTTTTGATTGTATTTTAACGACGGATATTTAAATCCGTCGCTAGAGTTAGCGACGGATTTAAATATCCGTAGCTATTCTTTACATGGCTAAAAACTGTTCTATAATTTAGCTACGGATTTTGAATCCGTAGCTATTTTTAACTCTAAAAAATTATAATCCTAAATTCCTAACCCTATCTCTCATTTCCCTTCTGTGATCCGCTGAACTCACGAAGGTACACTGACGGCGGTGAACACCGGCAAGTCAAATCTTCTTCTTACTCTGCGCCTCAGGCAAAGAAATTAGTCTTCTTCTCACTTTTCAGATCTAGACTTACTGTCCCCTTGCCTTGCAAGCCGTTCACTCCGGTCAGAAATTCTTTGCACCGTCACGACATAGGTTCCTGTTTCAAATCCCCTTCCCGTCGCCGTAACGATAGTCGCCTCCACCAAAACTTTTACCAACAGCAGAGCAGAGCTTCGTTACCTTAACATCGCACGCCTGGGTGTTCGCCGTCAAAGTCGTTCATCTCCGTCGTCGTGGTCGTCTCTACTGCGCTACAGGTTAGTTCTATTACTCAAATCCTAAACCCTAATCCCTCAATCATAATTTCATTAAGCCGTAAATTCTTTAATTTGTGCTCTCTTTGCTTTACATCAATCTGGATTACTGCGTTAATTACTTGCAAATACTGTGCATGACTGCATCTATATGCAAATTCCCAATTTTCTGTGTATAGACAGCTCACAGCTCAGTGTTTCTGTGCATATCCATAGATAAATGTTTCGTAGTGCTGTGATAAAGGTTGAAAGCATTTGAAAGATTAGTAAAAAAAGCATTCGTGAAATATAAATAGATTGAATTTGAAAGATTGATAAAGGTTGAAAGCATTCGTGAAACATAAATTGGGTGATGTGTATAGATCTTACTTTATGCAACAATACTTGTATGACTAATCTTATTAGACTCAATGATATCATCATTTTAGTTTAAAAAAATTTAATGGTGAATCTGTCATTAAAACTAGTTGATAAATTAGTAACTGAATCATGTTAGAATTCAGTATGTTCACATTCTTAAAGATCTACAAAGAGAGATTTCTACGTACTTTGGAAATGGGGGTATCTCAAAGACTCAAACAATTTTTAATGTGCTAGCACTGAATGCTAGTACTTTTTTTTAGTGTACTTGTCTGTTTTTTTCATTGGGTGGGAGGATACTTGCTTTAATAATCTTGCTTTGTAGGAAACAATACCACCTTAAGGTTGAAGCAGTTGGGAATGGAGTTTATAGTATGAGAGTCTTTAAATATGTTTATATGTGAGTATTTAATTATTTATGTTGCATTCTTTTCCCACTAAGTTATCTATCACAATTCACACATACCTTAAAGTTGCTGTGGATAAACTAACTTTTCCATCAATGAATATATTATTAACAATAGTTCCTAGAAGGAATGTAACTAATGTTTATTGATGAAATTAATGTAATAACCAGTGCAACCTAAAAATAAGTATTTCAGCTGCACTGTGTATAAGAAAATGCTTATGGCAGTGAAATCATTAAATGTTATAATGACCATTTTAAGAGGAGTCTGTCTCTTTTTATTCCTACTATGGATTACTTTTCAAGTTTTAAAGAAGATTGATTAATCATGATGAATTGGTAAAGCATTGCTTAGCTGAAAAAAGAAAAAAAATGCTTTTGTGTGTTGTAGATGCTTGAATTATCAATCTTTATAATCATCATATGACTCGCTCACATTTGATGCTTAAGATGGTAATAGTGATGCCATTAACAATTACTTATCAAAAATATAAAGAATAAAGAACAATGGTATTTAACATATTAGTCTTCTGAATGAGGAATTTGAGCATAGTTTTTTTTTTTATTATCCTTTTCCCTTGTATGATCACATTCTTCTTGTTCTTCATTATATTCTTGCCCAAGACTCTCAGACAATCCTCAAAAACTATTTGCAGGTGGGTGCCTTCATGTGAGTGTATCATTGCTGGTTCATTACTCACAATTCTAATTAAAGTATGATTTAACAACAGATAGCAGCTGCAAAGAGGTGTAGAAAGCACATGGTGGAAACTGACGAGTTTTTGTCAACAAGTTTAGAAGGTTTCGTTATGGATTCAGTAACTATCTCAACGGCATATGCTAAGATGAAGAACCTCTACATCAACATAAGCAATGAAATCCAGGCAGATATCAAATTTCACAATCAGGACATACTACCAAGGAAGGTAAAATGCCTTGGGAAACTTAAACTATAACAACTACTATAATGATGCAGTATTATTCAAATTTCTGTATAATCTGAGTATTAACACAATGATTTGGAAAATTGAGTTACATTTAGGAATTACATTATAAAAGCTGATTCACTTAAAGGTGAAATTGTCTCACATTGCCTCCTTAATTCTTTCAGTTCAATTGTCCTCTCAAGCATCACGACAACAATCTACAGCACTGAGTTGTGTAAGAGACATAGAGCTTTTCTTGAGGCTTGCCCTGCATCAAGTCCCATGCCACATGTAAATGAACTTTTGATAGCAACAATCGATTTTGAGAGGAATCTAGAGTTATGAAAATCAGGTTAATGACCTTCAACTCTTTCATTCTTTCTTTCTCAAAGAAAAACTTTATATTTGTGATTATTGTGGGCCAAAAAAACTGTAAACATGTCATTTTTGCTGCTTTAGAAAAACATTTCTATACTCTTATTTTGCCCTCTCATTGTCTTTCATATTTTCAGCTTGGTGCAAGGTGTAGTAGACTCAAGAAGCTTGTACCACATATATATAATGGTTTGGGTGGAGGACATGCAACGACCCACTTTTATGCCACGACTTGCAACTACTCAAACTGAACATTCTGCTAATTCAAATGCTCTAAACATAAGAGATTAGATTGTGTTTATCACGGAGTAATATATTTTGTATTGTTTTTAAAGATGTAAAACTTTACAGTTTGTTATTGGATTCGAATTTCTTAATATAATATATTTTACAGTTACATTATTGAAGTACAATACAATTATATGATATTAATTAGTAGGTCGATTTTTTTTTAATTTTAAAAATTTAGCAATAGATAAAAATCATAGGAAATTCGTAGCTAAATGCCTTGCGACGAATATTTCCGTCTCTAAGCCGTAGCTAAATGACACCTATTGCAACAAATGTTTACAACTTAGTGACGGAGTTTTCTGTCGCTAGATTTAGCGACGGAAATATCTGATGCTATTCCTTTACAAATTTCATTATTCAAATCGTCGTGGAGAGAAAAATAGCGACGGATTTATTTACATGTAGCGACGGAAATATCCGTTGCTAATTTTAGCGACGGAATTATATTGCGTCACAAAATTTTAGCGAGGAGGGTTTTAGCGACGGACCATTTCCGTCGCTAATCCGTCGCTAAACCCGTTAGCGACGGATTTTTCCCTTTCTAGCGACGGAAAATTCCGTCGCTATTTCCGCGTTTTTTTGTAGTGGCTCAACTTTCTAACCCTTATGGTTATGAAGATGATGAGGACTATAAAGCAGAATATCAACTAAGAAGACCACCACTGAGGACACATGATGATGAGGCATATGATGAGTATGATGATCCACCACGAAGGAAATCATCAAGAGCTCAATATGATGATAGGGAATATGGTGATCACCACTACTATAGGAGAGCTCCACCACCACCTCAAAGAAGATCATTCTATGATAACTCTCTGGAGAGCTACCAAGGGTCTTATTATGGTCCTGAATATGGGCATTCAAGGAGGGACCTACTACTACAGAGAAACATCTCTTATTATCATTCAATGAAATACCAAACACCTAGGTATTACCGGGATGATTATGATGATGGATATCATGATCAAGAGAACTATTACTATGAGGACCGGGGAGATAGAAGGAGTGCATCTCACCAACGCTACAGTTCTCAATCTTACCCCTCTAGCCACTATGATGAGGATGCAGACTACTTTCCACAAAGAAAAGCCATTAATTCTCAATCATATGACTCCTACCCACCCCAAGCCTATATTCCACAACCTTACACTCAAAACACACCTCTACCTAAAAAGAAGTCCATTGCCGAGCACATGTATGAACATTGGTTGGAACCCAAACCAATAGATCCAAATGATCCCTACAAAACCATTGAGGAACATATGTTTGAGGATATGAACTTACAAGTGATTTGTCATGCTTGTAAAGGCTCTCACTATAGGTATCAATGTCATAAGTACCTTTATTGCAGTAGATGTAAGGCAAAATTCTCATGTGAATGTAGGGACAAGCACCAGAGGGATAGAGTTGATCAAGGATGCAATGCCAAGCTGCAAGGAAAGTATGGATTGAGTGAGGCAACTTGGGCAGTGGCGAGGCGTTTGGGAATCAACATTGTGCCGGATGATAGCATGGAGGAGAATATTAGAGTGACTCCAAGGGTTGATCAAGGTGGGCATAACCGTAGGAAACAAGTGAGCTTCAAAGTGCCCTTAGAGGAGGTCATTGAAGATATAAGGGAGAGTGAGCTAGAGATCCCCGTTAGTGAAGTGTTGCAAGGCCAAGAAAATGAAAATCAATACGAGGGATATAGAAATGAATTTGAAGTAAAGAAGGATGAGGAGGTGGAAGTAGGGTTGGATAATGAAAAATCTCATGGTGATACGTTTGAACCATCACATGGTAAAACTCTTGATTCTAGTTGTGTTCTTACTACTCTTGATAATAATGGTGCTAAATCATGTGGTTATATGCATGATGAGGAAATTACTTGTGATGATATAGGTGTGCCTATTTGTTTTGATAATTCTAATATTGATTGTGTGGGTGCTTGCATTGAAAATATTGTTGTTGATGAGAGTTGTGAAATTGTGAATGATGATAAGGATTCAGAATTGGATATCTTTGATGAAGGGGAGTGTGAAAAAGGTGTTGATGTGAATATTGATAATGTTGACGAGATTGAAGAAGTTATGGAGGAACACATGTCATTCGAGGAGAATAATTGCAAAATCAATGATGAGAAAGAAGAAGAGAAGATGAAGGAAAAAGAGAAAAAGGAGGAATGTAAGAAGTCTGAAGAATATGGCATAGTCTTGGATGTAGTTCATTACATACATTGTGAGGAGAATGTGCCTATTATGTGCTTTAAGGAGTTTGTGAACGCCCACCACTTGAGGACATATCTTGAAGAGTGAGTGGATGGGGAGAAAACACTAATTTCCATCCAAGTGTTCAAGGATGGCCGGTTGTAAGTTGCGTCGGGCTAAAGACGTTAAACATGGCGCTCTTGGGAGGCACCCCAAGCCCATTTAATTTCTTATTTTTGTTTCTTGTTCATTTGTGTTTCATTTGTTTCATTTATGTTTAGTTCATTTTGGAATAAAGAGGAATGCGTAGACGCTAATCTTGTGTTTTAAGTGTGGCAAATAGCAGGTCCAACGTCCATGCGTACACTTATGGTCATAACAGGCGAATATGTAGTTTAAAAATTGCAAGCTAGAGGTATTCTTTTGATGGTTTGCGATCTTCTAGAAGGCGGAACTTTGTTAGAAAAGCAATTCACTTCTTTCGACTATCACTCTAAGGGAGTCCCTATACCCTCTAATCCATATTCTTGCATGATTTGATTTTGGCTCATTCATATGATTGTTTCATTGTTGCATGCCCTACCTCATTTTATCCCCACCCTCCCACTAGTCGCTTGCCTAATGCTTTGTCTTGCTTGAGGGCAAGCAAGGTCTAAGTGTGGGGAGGGTTGAGATTCTTGTGAGTACCATGTACCTTCATTGTGATCATACTTTTGTTAAGATTAGGTAGGTAGGATGTGCATTTGAATTCTTGGATATGTTGTTGTTCCTTTTAATTTGTAAGTGTGGAAAAGGGGGTGTTGTAGGCTCAATTAGTTGAAAATGTTCGGAAACCACCCCTACACCGTGTGAGATTTGTATAGGACCTAAGTAGGTTTTTAATTCAATTTTGCATGCTTGTTTGTGGTTCAATGTGCAATTTCCATAGACCTCAGTTAAAGATCTCTCGAAATGGGAGTGTACACGGTAAGGATTGTGGTATGTAAGGTGGTATGACCTGGAATTGAATTTATTTGGTGTGGCACAAGGCAAAAGGAGAGATTTTTCATTTCTTGTGAGATTGTGTGATTCCCTACTCCCATTGTAAAAGGCATGAGGGGTTGAAAAGAGTCAATAGAAAAAGCTAAAAAAGACTTTAAGCTATCCTTGCTTGAGAGGGAAAAACATGAGGTGAGCCATCTCGTAGGATTTGGGCAACCATTGCACAGACTTCAAAAAAGCGTAGAGCTCTACGTGAAGGCGGTTGACTCAACGGGGTATCCTAGAGGTGATTAGAAAATAGAGAGATTTTCACGCTAAGCCAAAATGCGTGGAGAGGCTTGTGTCACACTATCACGCTTGTTTAAATGGGTCTTTGGGGACAAATGAGGCAAAGTTGGAAAGGCCGTGTGCATCGTTCCCATTAGTGGGCTCAGCTGGGTAGGCCTGTGGAAATTGTGGATTGAATCAAACCCCTGTGCTTGTGAATTTATGTGTTTGAGAGGGTTTAACATGCAAAAAAATGAGTGACCTTGGGGTTTTTGGGGGTCCTTACATTTTGAGCCAATTAAGGGTACCACACTCACTTTCCCATTTTTGCAAAGTAAAAAGATGAACAACATATCATTGATTTCTTGTGCATAGATTATTTTCTTGATCGTTAGAATTGTATGGTTGCTTTTGAATAGGCCCGGAATTTCAATTTGCTTAACTTGGTTTTGTCTTGCTTTAGGGCAAGCAAGGTCTAAGTGCGGGGAGATTTGATAAGCTGTAAATTAACCTATAAATGAGCTTTAATTGTACTAATTTCTAAGTGTATGTTAGGTGTTTGTTCAAGAACAAAGCATATTTCAGGTGTTTATGTCTCAATGATTGGAAACCGGGACCCAAGCATGTTGAAGCGTGAAATGAGGGTGAATCAGGGTGATTTCAAGGCAAAATGGTGCAAGAATGAATGACCAAAATCATAACAAAGTTCAACGGAGCAACGAAATAAGGATTTAAGTCAAATCGTACCACCGGGAGGATGTCAAGCTCCCGGTCACACCGTGACCCGCAGAGTGACACCCTTGACACATTCTGATTAGTGTCAAGCTGCTGGTCACATCGTGACCAGCAGCTTGACGACCACTGATCAGAAAGTGGTCACGGGAGTCACGGTCCACAGTGACCACCGTGACCACTTTGCTGATTTCAGTGGTCACTCTGCTAGTCACGGCGTGACCAGCAGACTGACTACTGAAATCTGCAAGGTCGTGGCTTGGTCACGTTGGTGGTCACACCGTGACCACCACCGTGACCAGGCAAATTGGTGGCAGTTTTTTTGGCGTAATTTCATTAGTATCAATAGGTTTAGGCTTTATTTTGAACTTATTATCTTTCAAATTTCTTAAGTCATCTTTTAGGTTTTCTCTCTAGAAACACTTTAGAACATATTTTAGTTGCAAATCCATTACTTTTTAGGGAGATTTAGAGAAGAATTACTTTTGTAATTGCAATTTCATTACAATTTCAGATTCAAATATTATATAATCATTCAAGTAAGTATTTCAATTTCTTCTTTTTGCAATTCTCAATTTCCTTTTGCATTAAATTCCTTGCTTATTATTCCAATTGTTTTAATCTTCAATTTCATTATGAGAAGTTAAATCCATTAGGGATTTTGATTGAATTTCCTTGTATGAATGCTTATATAAACTACATTGTTTAATATAATCTAGGTTTTTCATTGCTTTTATAATGAATGTGGTTGTGGAAATAGGATATTGTTTGACTCTTGTTTGGTTAGGATCCAACCTTTCAAGAGATGTATGGAGTTGGTGTTTCACCTATGAGAATAGGGATTCACCATGACCAATCATTTCCATATTTCTAACTTAGAGTTTTTTCCCAAAATGGTCCCTCGACTATTGCTCATTCTCAATTTTGCATTTCGACTTTCAATTGCACCTAATGTGGTCCCTCGACTTTCAAAAACTCACCCAATTTGGTCCTCCGTTACATATTCCGTCAAATCAGTGTTAAAATAGAGGGTATTTTCGTCCATTTACCTATTGTTAGCCCAATAAACATTAAGAAATAGTTGAGGGACCATTTTGAGAATAGTCAAGGACCATTTTGGGAAAAACTATTTTATTTATTTCATTTTTGTTTATTTTCATTTTTTAGACTCTATAAAATTAGAATTTCTATACATTTTTTTCTTACAAATATAAATAGTTAAAATCGCGCAATCCAACCTCAAAATTTTTAACTTTCTTTACAGATTTTTCCTCTCTAAATATACAAACTATTCCTATGAAGTTTTACAATAAGTTCCGTAAATTTCATAAATAGTCATATACTTCTTTTTATTTTTTATTTTTTTATGTTCATAGACAATCAATCACTATGTATCACATTAAATATTGCTTTTACCATTGAAAATAATATTTTTTTTCAAGCCTAGACACCGAAAGAGTGTAAAATGTAGGGAAAATATTGGACCAAAAGGTAAATTTTTCTAGTAAACTTCTCAGGTGAGTCGAAAAGTAAAATCTCGTCAATGTTTCCTGCAATATTTTCTGTATTTGATTTCGAAATAATTATTAAATTTTATATTAATTTACATTATTTAAAATATTGTATGACATCTTTTATATGTTTTCCTTTTCTTATTTTTTTTATTAATTATTAATTATTAAGGAAAGTATTCCCTCTGTCCCATTTTACCTGTCCTGTTTACTATTCATTGGTCAAACTAACCGTTTCTTCATTGCTTATTTTCTTTAATAGTTTATAATTATTTTTAAATTTGATTTTTTTGTGTTTAATAGTATTTTTAATGTAGTTTCTAAATATATAAATTTTATATACTAATACTAAACTTAATATTATGAAAAATTGAATTAAAAATAACTTCAGTCAAGCCTCGTTAACCGAATCAGACAAACAAAATGGGACGGAGGTAGTATAATTTATTTTGTAATGTGGACACATTATTTTTAATAATTTTGATTTAATTAAATTATACCTTAATTATAAAAATTCTACCTAATAATTTTAGTATATTACACGGGCCACAATAATTATTATAAATAATGTTTAATAATTGTCAATTTGTATTAAACAATAAAATTTATAGTTAATTTTTAAGTCAATCATAAAATCTTTTGTGTTGTGGGCACATTATTTTTAATTATTTGAGTTTAATAATATTATATCCTATTTATAAAAAAAAAAATCCAAAGTAATGTATTTAGTACTACAGATGTGACTAAGAATTATTTCAATCGGTGCTTAAAAAATGAGTATTTATGAAATTTACGAAACATATTGTAAATCTGCATAGGAATAGTTTGTATATTTAGATAGAGGGAAAAGTATGTAAAAAAGTTAAAAATTCTTAGGATGGATTGCACGATTTTAACTATTTTTATTTGTAAGAAAAAAATGTATAGAAATTCTAATTTTATAGAGTCTAAAAAATGAAAATAAACAAAAATGAAATAAATAATATAATTTTTCCCAAAATGGTCCCTTGACTATTCTCAAAATGGTCCCTCAACTATTTTGTTTATTAGGCTAACAATAGGTAATGGACGAAAATACCCTCCATTTTAACACTGATTTGACGGAATTTGTAACAGAAGACCAAATTGGGTGAGTTTTTGAAAGTCAAGGGACTACATTAGGTGCAATTGAAAGTCGAAATGCAAAATTGAGAATGAGCAATAGTCGAGTGACCATTTTGGGAAAAAACTCTTCTAACTTAGCTTGCTCTTGAGAAAGGGAAGTTGGAAGGGATTATGCGCACAAGGTGTTTGATTAAATACCTCACCTAGTCTAATTACTATGAGAATGGGATTAGGACTTTGGTGGTAGTCATTGTCCACGAGAGTGGCATTGGAATTAACGTGATTCCCTCACTTCATAGTTGAGTATTGTTTAGCCTAGAATCTTAGAGCATTAAAGAAGCATTTTTACATGGTTATTTGATTTAAATCCTATTCTTTATCATTGTTTAGTACTTTAATTAATCAATTACGTGTTTTATCTTGATCTCATGCAATCAAACACATCATTTTGGTTAGCTTTCAAATACGTGATGAACTCGTGTTTAATCCCTTGCTACTCGAATCCCTCCTAGCCATTCCTAGAGGACGACAATCACTAAATTCAACCACTAAAATTACAACTTTCACATAGCAAAGGAGTGTTTGACAGTTTTAGCGATTGATTGGGTATATTTATTAAATGACAGTTTTAGCGATTGATTGGGTATATTTATTAAATGACAATTTTAGCGTTGTAATTTCTAATCCCTAACCTTTCTGCTGCTTCACCATTTCTAGATTTGCATTTTAAGAGACAAATGGGGCAGCATTTTTAATGGATTACACCTCAAGTTTTTCCATTTTCATCTTCATCCACAAAACTCAAAACTCACAAATTTTATAATTCACTAATTTTTAAAAAAAAAAAAACAAAACAAAAAAGCAACAACAACAACAACCAAATTTTAGAACTCACAAAATTTTTCTCATCTTCCTCATCTTCTTCGTCATCTTCGTCGTACTCATCTTCTTCATCATAAATAAATAAAAACAATACACTCAAAGCAAACTCATCAGTGTGTATTTTTTTCAGGTCTAGGTAGGAAAGATGAGGGAAGATAGAAGAGTAAAGGTGAGAAAAAAATTCTGGCAAAAAAGAATAAATTAATTTTTCTTTATGCACCTAGCTGGCGCATGTAGTGCTCACGCCCTGTTGGGTGCACATTTTCCCACATGCGAGAGTGGCGTGGCTGCTTTCTCTCCTTTCCCCATTCAGTGGTTCCCACAAAATTTAATTTTTTAATTTGCAGGAGTAAAAAAAAAAATTAATAAATAAATAAAACCACCACACATTTAAAAAAAAAAAAAAAAAAAAACTCACCCTATGTTTTTTTCTTTGCAAAAAACACAAAAGAACCACGGTTGTGGTTGCCCTTATATATGTTCTTAGAAAAGAATATATGTGGTGACTTAAATTTTAGAATCATTTATCAAGCATACATCCTAATATACATAAAACTTAAAATAATACAATACACTCATTCCTTAAAAGTTATTTTATATGTAATCAGCTAATAGTAAATAACTAATTTACAAAAATACATTTCTAGAACCGTCCAATTAATACTATTAGTGGTAAAACCAACTAACTTTGGGTACACTAAAAAAAAAAATCAGTTATAATATTGTAATGTTTAAGGAAATTTGCGTGAATTTGGTACTTGGTAGAGAATTTATTTTGTAAGTAAACAAACATGTCTCTTTTTTGTGGTCTTTTTTTCACTGTTAATTCTTCACGACAGGGGAAATGATAATGTCAAGTGGGTTGGTTAGGCCAGGCCAGGCCTAATGAGAATATGAGATTAGCTTATTCCAACTTTTTCTAAAAACCAAAATTATCCCTATCTTCTCTCTTATGGATTACCCCTGAATGTTTGAATCCTTTAACTTAATCAAAATATTAAAATATTAAAATATATTTGACTAAGTTAAATTATATATTATAAATACTTATAGTCACTTAGGTGGCTTAATCATGGCTTCGTTGGTTGGATTTTAGGTGAACTTTTCTTTAAAGAAATTTGACAAATTGAAGTGGGACTTACATTTTTTGTGAGAAACTTACAAACGAGGTTTTCCTTCTTTTGTTTAAATTTTAAAAATTTCCCGTCCATTCTTGCTTAAATTTTGTAACACCCCAATTTTCACATCTTGGATTTATTACAAAATCCTAATAATACGGTACATTGTGGAAGCGTTTAATCAGCAGAAAACTGGGTGTTACCGCCACGCTCGGGTATCTCTCCTATACCCAAACGCTAAGGCTAAACTTACAACCTCAAATTACCATATCAACATCCAAATGTGTACATATGGAACTAATCCTCCAGGGTGTCTATTCTAGGATAGAGTAGTCTTCAACCTCGACTCCCATCCTATTCAGAGCTCATCGGCCACAAGGGTCCACGCTAAAATGCATCTAATAAAGGACACAATGAAGTGTAGTTAGCGCGACGGCTAAGTAAGGATATTCATGATCACTCGAAAATAAACAAAGGTTTCAAAAATAATTTTCAATAATAACAGGGCAAGATACCATTACTCATCAGTCGCAATCGACCTGCAACCATTCTAACAACAAGCAAATTCACTTTATTTCAGTAATTCAAGCATATAACACAATCATTAATTCACCCGTGGGGTACACAACTCCCACCTCTAATGTTAGGACATCTTACGGTTAGCTCTCCCACCTTACCCGTGAAGTACACAACTCCCAACTTAGATTCATACGTGGGGAACACATCACCCACCTTTAATTCGTACATGGGGAACACATCACCCATCTTTAAGTAATACGTGGGGAACACATCACCAATCTTTAAGTAACACGTGGGGAACACATCACCCACCTTTAAGTAATACGTGGGGAACACATCACTCATCTTTAAGTAACACGTGGGGAACACATCACCCATCCTTAAGTAATACGTGGGGAACACATTACCCACCTTTAAGTAACACGTGGGGAACACATCACCCACCTTTAAGTAACATTGCTGGAAAAATGAATATTTCCGTCCACTTTTCCGACCAACCAGAAAAGTGGACGGTAAATTAGTTTTTTTTTGTTAAATTATTGACCACCTTAGAGGGTGGTCGGAATGTGGTCGGTATTTCCGACCACTCGTAATGGTGGTCGGAAATATTATGACCATTAATTTTAAATTTGTCGGATTTCACGATTTAGTGGTCGGAAATAAGATTATATATAAAATCCCTCCATCTTTCCACAGGCAAATCTTCAAACTCTTTTTTTCCCCAACCTATCGCGCTAATGCTAAACCTACGGAGTCAGTGATCTCCATCCTCAACCGATTTGTACACTGATAAAGTGATTTCCCCTCAACCGAGTCATTGCCATCTTCAATCTAAAGCTATGGAGTCACACATCCACATCTTCAAACAAAAGGTATCACCATTTTAGTCTCAATATCCATGCATCCTTTTTTTTTCCTTTTTCCTTTGGCAGATCTATAATAAAATTTAATTTGCTGAGCAGAGTTTAGATCCAGAGTTGAAAGCATCATTTTTTAGCCCTTGACTTATGGAGGTAGTGAGCCAAATGTTTTGTGATTTAAGATCTTATCGAATTGACGTTTGATACTCTTGTTGGATTTAACCTTTTGCTTTTCCACACTCATTCTTTGAACATGCTTCTTCAATCTCCCATTACATTTCAGTTATTCCATTTATGTAGTCCCAAATTGGTTGTCATTTTGCTTGCAGTAAAGTGAATATTTATTTTGTGATTAATTTTCAATTCAAGTAATTCCATTTCACAGGCTTAAGGACAGGAAATCAAGTTTAACCTCTTGTTTCCTGCTAACTCACTTGTTAATGCACATAATTTGCAATGCAGCTGTTGAAATGTCTACTAAATAGTGTTTTTAATTTGCTACAGTAACAATTGTTTTAAGAAGAATATAGTTATGGCAACTTTTTGCTATTTTGCGATGTTGGTGTTTGGATCCAACTGAGTTAGTATTGAGCATCGAGTCACTCTACTACTTGTACTACTCATCATAATTCATGTGGAAGGCAATAACCATGCCCATAGTTAAGATATCAGAATTTCTTAGTTTATTAGGCCATTATTGTATTATTAATGAAGAAATCTTGCCCTATTTGTTCCAGATATACTGCACATTTTCTCATACTTGCCTAGGGATCTGAACTTTCTCGAGCACACAAGTAACATTGGTTTGAAGGAGTGAGCACATTACTAATTTACTGAATTTTGTGATCGTTACATATTTTCAGCAGTTAAAATGGATTTTTGTTCTCACCGTGGACATTAGTAACTCTGAAATACCTTGTACAAGTTTTGCAGGTATCATCGAGCGAGGCCTATAATCATAGATCCTGGCTTATATCATTCTAAGAAATCTGATGTATTTTGGGCCAAGGAGACGAGGTCATTGCCTTCTTCTTTTATGCTCTTCATGGGTACTTACTATTTTCTTTGACTCCTCCTTGATCAGATATTCTAAATTGTGGGCGAGATGTAGCTTTTAATTGCCTTTTCCACATACTATTAATTAGATTGTTATTAGTCGATATCTTGCAAGAACTGGTTTGGTTTGGTGTTTTGTGTTAGAAGGAAATAGGAGAGCAGTATTAGAAGAAATCAAAGAAACAAATCGAAAGCTTGTTGAAATTCGAGTAGAGATGGTTGTTGATAGCCGTGAAGACAATGTTCACAGATTTGTCCTAAGCTGCAATCAATTTCTTAAAACCACATGTACAATTCTCTTGAAACTCAAAAGCACTCTGCATAGTTCATCTATTTGCTGGTTAGATTAATATCCTTAGTGTTATATTTTATACTTTATATCTCCTGTAGTAAAATTATTCTAGATGGTTGATTGTATGTTGTCTTTTTGGAGTTATGTTCAAGTCTTATACTTGTCTTTTTGCAATGGATTGTGAACATGGAGCTTTGTTGCTGTTAATTGTTACATGCTCTTTTATTAAGCTGGTATACTCTTTATTTTGCTTGACATTCAATTACTTTATGCATTTTATAGGATGCTATGAAAGTTGCTGGTGCAAATGTATTAGAGGATGACATAATTGAGACCTATGGCAATGATGATGAGGCCTTAAATGCAGTTGAAAATGGAGTTGCGGTGGGTGCATAATCTGGTTCAGGTTTCCAAACATTTCTTTTCTCCTTTGTTTTCTTTCCTTCATCTCTGTATACAAAGAATGGAAGATGGCTTTCCAAACTGTAAAAAGTCACCTTAATAAACTATAACACAATTTCCTTCTATTTTTCATATTAACTCTGCTGAACTTTGATTGATAAAGACATGTTTCATATTGGTGTTTTAGGTTGGGGATCTTTCACATTATGGTCGGATAATAGGTAAGCTTGTCCTTGCATTTTCATATTATTGTCTGAAACTTAAATCTTATAATCTGATGACCTAGTATTATGTATATTAAATAATGCAAGTTGATGGATTCATGAAAGTGGTCTAGTCAGTTGTGATCAGTATGGTACATTCCTGATTAAATATGAATAAGTTAGTAAAGAATGTTATTTTATGTAATACGTTGCCTTAACCAAGATTGTGATTTTGGATGCATTGGAATTCTGTGTAAGCAAACCACAATTGCATTACTGTGTCTAAATCTGTGTAATTCATAATGTATTTGAAAGCTACTTTGTCTTTGCTTTAAAAAGCCATAATTTTCTCTCCAAATCTTGAAAGCTTATAATACTCTACCTCTTTTTGGTTTATAGTATATGTATGTTTGTGAATTGTGATTTCTTGGTTTGATTGGGTTGAGCGATCCCGAGAAGAGGCGGAAGAGGTCCAATTGGGTTGAGAGGCTTCTGGAACTCCGAACTGATTGGAGACACAATGTGGTGGCTGCATATGTGGCTAATTGGAATTAGAAGAGAGCAGTAGTACCTCCTCAGAGATGGCTGCATATGTGGCTGCTGCATCAGTAGTGACTGCAGTGGTGGCTGCAGGTGAGAAGACAAAAGAGGAGGCAGCTAGGGAACTTCAGTCACCACAATCCTCACCTTGTGAC
Organism: Ipomoea trifida; assembly: GCA_003576665.1. NCBI lineage: Eukaryota > Viridiplantae > Streptophyta > Magnoliopsida > Solanales > Convolvulaceae > Ipomoea > Ipomoea trifida. The sequence goes on along the minus strand of CP025659.1, from coordinate 2,456,337 downwards.
TGGTTTGTTTGCGACGATTCCACCACACACACGCGCTGTTTCATTATCCAGGTATGTATGTATCTATGTACTTACTCATAATCAGATTAATTGATTCACCATTATATTAACAAGCTAGAATTGAAGGTCATCTATCTGCAATTTGCAGGGATCAGAGTCTCTTGCATCTTAGCAGGCAAATCTCTTTTTTGAACCTACCAAGTTTGAAGTAAGTGGCCATGATAGATCTTGAACCTACCTACCTAGCTAGCTTAAGAGTGATGAGTATATATGAAATTAGCTAGCTAGATTCATATCTATTTATGATGATTTTTCTGCCAGGATACAGATGTGTTGGTTCATAGAGGGATTTATGAAGCTGCAAAGGGAATCTATGAGCAATTCTTGCCAACAATAAAGCAGCATTTGAATGAACATGGAGATCAAGCTAACTTTCAATTCACTGGCCACTCTCTTGGAGGAAGCCTCTCACTTCTAGTCAACTTGATGCTACTCACAAGAAAGGTTGTCAGCCCAACCTGTCTTCTACCAGTTATGTTTGGAGCACCACACGTTTTCTGTGGCGGCGAAAAAGTCCTGGAACAACTAGGTTTGAATGAAGCAGCATGCGGATATCAAATGCAGCTGACGAAGCAGCCTGTGGATATTAAATGATTTTTTATTTTTTTTACTGGGTATCTTTCCGACCACCAAAAGTGGTCGGAAAATCCCAATTTATTTTTTTAAAATGGAGGCATTTACCGACCACTTGATGGTCGGAAACTACGCAACTCAAATTTTCCTTACCCGACAAGATTTTCCGACCATGTTGTAATAGTGGTCGCTATTTCCGACCACTTCATGAGCTGGTCGGTAATAGCGATGAGGGTTTTTCCGAACACCAAAGTGGTCGGAATTTTGGTCGGTACAGGGGTTACCGACCGGGAAACATTGATTTCCGACCACTTTATGGTGGTCGGAAATATTAAGATTTCCAGCTGTGTAACACGTGGAGAACACATCACCCATCTTTAAGTAATACGTGGGGAACACATCACCCACCTTTAAGTAATACGACTCCATAGCCAACAATCCTATCCAAAAATATTTTCCCAACTCGCATACTTAGTTAGTGTTAATCACATCACAGAATATCCAAGCATAGAGTCATAATAATTTTCAAAACGTAGTTATTTTCCACGTTAATATAATACACAAAAATAATATTTGTCAAAATTGTTTCTAACCATTCTTTTTCAGAAAATTTCAGCTTGGCGCAGTCCCAAAGATTGAGCCGGTAGAAATAGTTCCCGAACTCTTTTTCACTTGAAATTTTTATGGTAGAACCCCAACTTATAGTACCTGATGTCCATAAAAAGTTTTGGTCGTTTTGATCCGCGAATAAACCCAGAAAATTCCGTTTTTGCCCTTGGCAGTGTGCTGTCCAGAGTTTTTCTCTCTGGACCAGTTTTGGAAAAAAATTCGAAAACCATACTTATACTACTCCGATCATTATGAAATTTTATATGCGGGTTCTAGACTTATAGATCTACATGTCCAAAAAAATTAGGATTAAAATACCTTACCAATTTTTCCCAATAATTTTCGGAAGTCACTGCCAGAGACTAGCTTGATTTTATTTCAATATTTTCACAAGTATAAGTCTATATGGGCATAAATACAACATATACATGCATAAAATAGCTATGAATATGCATAACAAATTTATCAAAAATCAAAGCAAAGATTTTTGAGCCAACTTTTAGATCTATAACATAGCACATACTTTTCATATAAAAATTTCTAATTCACATAATCTCCTAGCATTTGCCTATCTCCAAGTGATTGAACCGACTTAAGGGATTCCTTACCTTTAATTTGTAGAAACCTTTAGAAACCGTACTAGTTGATGGTGTTTTCCTTGGATTCCTTCACCAAAGATCCTAACATAATACCATAATAACAATATTTTCATAAATCTTAAGTTCAAGCTTAAATCCTAGGAGGGATTGAACCGAACAAAACCGAAGTTCTTACCTATAGAAGAACTCTTGGAGTTGAAGAAATGCCTAAGGAGTTCTTGGATCACAATGGAAGACCAAACTAATTTTTTTCTTCTTCTTCCTAAGTGTGTTTTCGAAAATGGATGATGAGATGAGAGAGATGATCATTAATGTTTGGCTTGAAATGGAAGTCACAAGTACTAGAGCACCATACCCCTTATGTCACAACATTAAATGGCTCAATCTAGACTAAGATTTGGGTTTTGCCACTTGTCATCACCCCATGAATCCCTTATGAAGATATTAATCTAATTGGCCAGTTTATGCTTAAATCAGATGAATGTTCGGAGGATTATAACTTAATTCGGGAAAATTCTAATACCAAAATTATCGTAAAAATATTCCCGTCGCAAATCACTAATTTTGGGAATTTTCCGGTAATCCGCCAAATTCAGGTTCAGAGTCCGCAACAATTTATTCCTTACAGTCCATTTAGAATTTATCTTGAACTAATTAAAAATTCAGGCTTAATCGTATGATACTTAATAATCCCAATTCTGGAAAAATTCGAATTGAATCTTCATCCTTAAAATTTTCCTCGGTTCGTAACCGATACGTAGTTCGCAGCTTATCGATAATTAATCCTTACGAAAAAAATTATTTCAAGCACCGAATAGTTTTCTCTTAAATGTCATAGCTTAAAAAAAAATTTATATCGCTATTCTCGAATCTTAACTTTGTCGTAAAAACCGAGGGGTTACAAATTTACTCATTTTAGTCAAAAATCCAAACACACCAACAAATGCACACTTGACAACTTCAACTTTGATGACAAAGGAATGAATCCTCGATCAGGATGGTGGACGGGTTGGTAATGACACGACATGTAATCAGGCTATACAATCTAAGATCACCACCATTTGTGGTTTTTTTTTTTGTTTTTTGGAGTTTTTAGTGGGGCCAAGACTAGGGGTCCAAAAAAATAAACATTAAAAACAACTCATTTTGGTGCACCACATGTGCCCAGTCAGCGCATAAATCTATTCTTTTTGACACTTAGTTTCTTATATATTCTCCTTTTTTTTTCTTCTGTTTCTCCTTCAATTCCTACAAGGCCTGAGAAAACCTCAAAAAACCAAACAAATAAAATTACTCCAACATATTATTGTAACCAGGTCCGGTCATTATCATCATGACCCAGTCCATTCACAACATTTTCTTCACCTTTTTCCCATTCTATCAACTATTGCATGTGTCTAATGCTCTAGTTTGTGCCCCATTTCCCTCCTTCATCAATTTTGTGCAAGTCTACTTTCGTGTACGTCTAAAGTTTGTTGGCAACTGCTGCTTGAATTTTTCAAACTGCCGGACAACTCTATCCGAAAACTGTAACTCTACCGCCTTGTACATAATCAGAGGAGACTTCGCCATCCAAACGTGCTATCCTGATTTGCAATAATCTGGTAACTCATCCAAATGCAATTGAAAAACTAACAAATACATTAAGTGATCAGCCAGTTTCAATACACTGTGTATAAGAATATAAGTATCTTTGTACATACATGAGTGTCTTCTTGCATATTGTCAAGTTGATCTCTATATGATGCTTTTAAGACATGACTGGTAACATGGCCAAATATCTTAGAAGCACACCTCCTAAAAATAGCGTAAAAAGTATGTAGTGGTTAGTTTGGCTTAGCTATTGGTGGAATGGATTTGCCTTAAACGTGATGTTAAAAATTAAATGTGATCATATTAGTGACTAATAATTTCACCTATCACTCTATCATAAAGTAGAAATTAAACATGAAATATGAAAGAAATAAAGGAATAAATAATATTAAACTAAAAAGAATACTTGTATTGATGACATTGAAAATTTCAAATGGTAGCCACTATGAGTACCAACTACCATTTCTACTTATATCACTAATACAGAATGCTTTTAATTTCTAGTTTAGTATGGAGTATTATTTACTTCTTTATTATTTTTTTAATTCTACGTTCATTCCTTTTTAATGGCGGGTACCTATTATAGACGATATTTAATTTTTAACACATGATCTTGGTTTAGTACCTATTACATACATGCTTCAATACTAGCACCACTTGTAGTCATTGGCACTTTGCAAATCTCTAATGTAGTCTAAGAAATAGTCTCACATTGTTGTTTGACATGTCTGAAAATAACACTCCACCTAATAATGCTAAAAAAATAAAATACCAAAAAAATTTGAGGTTTAAATATTTAACAAATACGAATGTCAATAGTCTTCAATATACTTGAATTTGAATCGAATAGCATGATATTTGACTCGATTCAATTTGTTTAATCCCCTAATTTCATACAAGTGAACTCGTTCGATCATTATCATCATCACCCATTCACAACATTTTCTTCACGTTTTCCCATTCTATCAACTATTGCAAAAAATAATTTCACCTCTATCACTGTATCAAAAAGTAAAAACATAAAAGAAAAAAAGAAATAAAGGAATAATTAATATTAAACTAATTACAAAGAATATTTGTATTGAAGACATTGAAAATAACAAATGGTACGTAGCCACTATTAGTACCAGCTACGATTTGTACTTTCATATATCACTAATGGTTGGTACGTATTAGACGATATTTAATTTTTAGCACATAATCTTGGTTTAGCGTAACTTTGAAATAGATTAATAAATATATATACTTGACAATTCTAAGTCGATATATTAGATCTTGAGGGAGGATGAGTATGTTTGGAGAAAGTATGTAAGGGGATACACTTCCAAATCCACAATTGAAGAAGATTAAGGGAGGTGAATGATGATGAGAAATCCAGTCTTCTATGGAGCAAGTATGTAAGGACTTATATTGTGAGTCTTTACACTAGAAATAGAAAGCTCAATCCTTATTACATTATTATGAATAGTAAGTTCAATTTTGCTAAACTCATAAGTTGCGTCCTATGGGGTATCTTTCTTGGGGCATCTTGATCTAGTTATCCCTTGGGTTGGTCCCTGCGGCCCAGGCCCTTTTGGCTAACTGGTTCAACCAGCTGCCCAAGGGGCAGTCCGACTTGTCAATCTAGTATGTCATCTATTATGTTTTGCTACTCAGATCCATTTTATAAATACAATATGTTTATTATAACAAATATTAAAGTATCATTTTAATTTTTCTATAAATTCATTTTACAATTGATGCATATATATATATATATATATATATATATATATATATATATATAGAAATAATTTCAAGTGCGGCCGTGCTCACCCGTGAGGCCGTGCGATCACACACCACTCAATGTTACGAAATACACCACTCAATGTTAAGAAACACACCACAAAAGAACACAGAAATTGTCCTCAAATTCTTTTAGGGAATCATCAATTGATGCACAAATCTTGCATTGAACTTCACAAATGGTGTGTTTGTCAAATTTCTGAAATCTTTTTTTGCCTGAAATACATGTTAGTATATACGACTTTCATTTCTCATATGTATTACACACACGACAAACGCAAGTGGCACTTTATTCTTGATACCTTCCTGGCCCTCCATCGGTTATAACAATACTAAAGTATCATTTTAATTCTTTTACAATTTTATTTGACAATATGCATATTTGTAGCGTATCACCATGGTCCACATATAACGATTGTGTTAATCTCATTAGGCCTGGCCTAACCGACCAACTTGACATCATCCTTTTCCCCCCGGGTGGTGAAGAATTAACAGTGAACAAGCCAAATTTTTTTGTGCAGTCTCATGAATTGACGGATCTCACGAACTTGTAAAATTAATATATCCAATCATATAGTCCAATGAAATAAAAATAATTTGAATGAGTGGGTTGCATTACTCTTCTCACAACATCCTTTCCCCTGGTGGTGACAAATTAATAGTGAAAAAAAAGACAACACCAGAAACTGAGACATGAGTGTGTTTACTTGCAAATAGTCGTGCCATTCTTATTTTCCTCAAACTCAAAACCCTCTTGTCCTGCCCCATAGAACGTTGAGTGAAGCTGTTGAGGATGATAGAAAGCATGTGGTGTGCGTGCTAACATGAGGTTGGGAGTTGTAGGTTGAGTTGTAGGTTGCTGAAAGTACTATGGAGCCATACATTATGGAGGCATTTGAGAAGTGGTTCAATGTTTTGTGTGGTTTTTTTAGTGGTTTTTACTCCACCAAATCAAAAAATTTTGTGTGGTCCACTAAATGGGGAAAGGAGAGAAAGCAATTGCCCCACTTTCGCGTGTAGGAAAATCTGCCCCCAATTGGGTGCGTGCAATTCAGGGGTCAGCTGGGTGCATGAGGAAACTATTTTTTTTGTCAGAATTCGTTTTTTTTTTTTGGCTCAATTTTCCTCTTCTATCTTCCCTCCTTTCTTCTACATTGTACTTTATTATATTCTTGATATCTCCTTGACTCTTAACTAGTACTTTGGCTACTTGGTTGTTGTTGCTGAATTTGTGAGAGTAGATTTGTTTGTAGCAAATAATAGTGTTAGATGCTTGTCTTGATACTGCTCATTCTTATTTTCTTCAGACTAAAAACCCCTTTGTCCTACCCCATAGAATGTAGAGCGAAGCTGTTGACGGTAATTTGTAATCTGGGCCTGACCTAGAAGCTTGTGGTGTGCATGCTAACATGAGGTTGGGAATTCACTTGAATGAGAAATGGAAGTTGTACTTGTGTTTGTTATATTTTAAGTTTTTTTTTTTTAAAAAAAAGAAATTTTTAAAATTTGACAAACTCAAGTGGCACCTTTTTTTTTTTTTTTTTTTACCATCTCTCAACTTTTCAGAAAAGTCCAAACTAATGAAGAACTCTATCTGAAAAGTGCCACGTACTCTACCACATGGTAAATAATCAAAGGGGACTTCGTCATCTAGATGTGCTATAATCTGGTAACACATCCAACTATATAATATTTAATGCAAGGTCTTCGATTAGTACAATTTCATATATGCAGCTCTAGTTAATCTATTAGGTCCTGAGAGAGAGAGTATGTTCAGAGGGAATAAAGTGATACGTTCCCAAACTAACGATTGAAGTAGAATGAGGGCACCGCCAATTTGACGAACATTACCCACACATTGTTGCCTTGCACATGCTTCGATACAAGAAGGTAATTCATGAACAACACTGCCCCAACACGAGCATTACCCACGTAGCCGTTGGCAGTCTGCAAATCCATTATGTGCTCAAAGAAACATAATCATACCATGTTGCATTGTTCAACATCTCAGAAAATAACATTCCACTTAGTAATTGCATGATAGGTACTCGGCCCTGTGTCGCACGTCTTCATGAGTTTGAATGCTCTGTCTGTTGTTTGTAGACATATCATGATCAAACCAGAGGTACCGAAAATTGAGTTAGGTGTTATCTCTGCATTTTATAGAATGATTTGAAGCTCCAAACCCAACTGGAACACACGCCGCCAGAGTAACCCTTTCATTTTACACCGTGCATGCACCATCTTTGCCCAAATCTTGCACCCAACTACTTCACCAATTTAATTCGGATAGAGATTGAATTTTTACCATAAATCTATCGCGAATTGTAAACAAAAAATAAATTACTCACCATGTAGGTCCCAGGGCTCGAGTTTACAGAAGTCAATTTTGCGAATCACACTGACATCAGCCTTAGAGCCGTTGATTTTCAGCTTCAGATAGTGATTGATGAGCTCCTCGTCCGTCGGCTGGAACCTGTACCCACCGGCAGCGAGCTCAGGGGCAACAACACCGTCGTCGATCATTCTAACAGAAGTATAGCCAGAGACAGGGTTGAATGTCTGATTGTTACATTTTCAGAGCAGATTTAGGGTTTCCTATGTACATAGCTAGAGAGGTTAAAGAATGAGCGGTTGAACTTGAGACGATAAGTATGAGTATATGAGGTTAGAGGTACTTACCAGAGAGGTGGAGAGCCAGAGACCTGAGGGCTGTCACAGGAGTGAGAGGGTTTGAGAGTATAAGTAATGTTTTCCATCAAAATTTTATGCATTAAAGTTTAGGCATGTGAAAACTAGTGCAATAAACCAAGTTGGTGATGTGATGTAGACCCACAAAATCATAGCTTAGAGCCCAGTGCAAGATAATACCGTTGAGTGTTGCCGTCCAAACGAAGCCAATGTCATCTTTGGTTAGCTTCGTTGTCCCTCAGCTTCTTGCATCAGATGCCTCCATAATGTATGGTTCCACAATACTTCAGCAATCTACAACTCATTCTGTACGTACTTCCCATTCAGGTGAATTCCAAGCTTCATGCTAGAATGCACACCACAGGTTTCTGAACCAGGCCGGGATTACATGTCACCCTCTACAACTTCAGTCTACATTCTATGGGGCAGGACAAGAGAGTTTTGAGTCTGAGGAAAATAATAATGAGCGGTATCGACTAAGCAACACTACTGTTTGCTGCATGCCAATCTACTCTCACGCACAATACAACAACGGGCAAGTTGCCAAAGTGGTCAAAGGGCTAGGGAGATATCAGAATAAAGTTCCCCTTGCGTTTGTACATACTAGAAACACAAGTCGAATGTATTGACATGTGTTTCACGCGAAAAAAAAATCAAAAAATTTGACAAACTTATCGGTTGTGAAGTTCAAAGCGAGATTTGTGCAAGGATGGTGCAGCGTGTGCACATCAATTGAAGATTACCTAAACGAATTTGAGGACATTTTTTTTGGTGTTTTCGAGAGAAGAATTTGAAAATTTTGGTGCAAGAATTTTATAGCAAAGGAGTGTTTGAAAATTGGTTGATTAGTCATGTTTTGACCAACTTTGGATAGGGCTGTGTAAGATCCGAGCAACCGACCCACCCGCCCGACCCGACGACCGAAGAGAGGGAATCTGAACCGCTCCACATCCGATAGCTGCCATACGGTAGGGTAGGGTATTTGGACACCTGCCCTGCCCGAATATGCGAAAGTAATTAGGGTAGGGTTTTGATGTTATCCATACGATGTCGTTTTAGTGTATTATATATATACATATTTACTAATGTTTCAGCCATTCTGATGGTTTGAGAGTTGAGACCTCAGATCTTGAGTGCAGCCCCAATCGCATTTCTCTCATCTCTCTGATGTTCGACTTTGCTCTGAGCATCGCTCTTCTTACTCTTCTATGTTCAGAGTGGTTATCTTCTCTACTTCCTGTCTTCCTCACTCCAATGTCCTCACCTCAGTTCCTGTCTTTATTCTCTCGGGTGAGTGCTCCTCCACTACCGTCTCCCCTGTGTTTCTGTATATCTTTAATCACTATGTGATATATATTCAGTGCTCAATAATTGAATATATGTTGGTTGATATAACCATCCCTGAAGTGTTCTTTGGTGGATTATTGGGCTCTATGTTTGGGCTTTCTGTTTCTGGATTATTTGATGTAATTTCAGTTTTTTTTTTTTAGGAAATGTAGTTTCAGTTTTGTTTTTCAACTATGTAAGTTTTTATTTGTAGTTTGTCACTTGTAATTTAAATTTGTAATTTAATTTTGCAATAATTGATCTTAATTCTTCACCACCAGGGGAAAGGATGATGTCGAGTGGGTCAGTTAGGCCAGGCCTAAAGAGATTAACACAATCGTTATACGTGAACCATGGTGATACGCTAGAAATATGTATATTGTCAAATGAAAGGTTGAGTACATGAATGATTGTGTTCCAGTTGTGATTAATTAATGTGTGTTGAATGATAGATTGGAGTTAAATTGGTTGTTAATGAGAAATTTTGTATACTTACACATTATATTAAAAGTTGTATTAATAATAAAAAATTGAATTTCAAAATTTTGAAAACAATATTTATGAAATTAAGTGGATAATATAACTTCTTTTATCCTTATGTTGTTCTGACATTATTTATAATCATTTTCCCCTGACTTTCTAATATAGGAATGACTTATTTTATCCCAATTCCCAAATACATTTTCTCAAAACATCTTCATGCATTTTTTCTATTGTGATAGTTGATGTGCTAATCTGATATCTTCTTTTTTCAATTTATAGATGATTTAAGTATGCTTTAGAGTCCTAAAAGGTCTCATTCATTAAGGAAAGGAAATAATGAATTCGCATTGGAATTGTAAAGCCCAAAATAATAAAGGGTAAGATTTTTATTTTTCAATTAAATTAATTACACTACATTAACAATACCTTATAAGATTAATTAATTAATATACTGCAAGTACGACTTCTTCAATTCTTCGATCTCCGACATAGGAAGTCATGTCCACTTCTTTGTCATCTCTGGTTGGATTCTTCATCCCTCTGCTTGTTGCATCAGATGCCTCAGTAATGCATGTATGTATGGTTCCATAGTACTTCAACTAATCCCGTACCTTCCCATTTAGGTGAATTCAATTCCTAGCCTCATGCTAGCATGCACACCACAGGAAGGCTTCTGGATCAGGCCAGGATTACAGGTCACCCTCAACACCTTCAGTCTACATTCTGATCTATGGGGCAAGACAAGGGTCAGGGAGCTATCAAGAATAAAGATCCATTTAAGTTTATAGTAAGCCATAATAAATATGAGAAACACAAGTCATATGTATTGACATGTGTTTCACGGTAAAAAAAAAATCAGAAATTTGACAAACTCACGTTGTGAAGTTCAATGCAAGATTTGTGCAAGAATGGTGTTGAGTGTGTGCCTCAATTGAAGATTCCCAAAAAGAACTTGAGGATATTTTTTTGTGTTTTTGTAAGAGAACAATTTGAAAATTATTAAAAGGAAAAAGGTGAAATAGACCCCTAAACATTATATGAAAGTGCAATCGAGTAGCCCCAAACAGATCTGACTACTTTGTGGAGATAGAACGACTGAAGGAGATGTACGGAGGAGAAATCCCCGTAGAAGGCGAATTGGAAGGAGATATGGAGGCTCATGGTGCCGATGACGACGAAGATGCTGGCAACTGCCATCTTCTTCATCTCAGCTTTGCCATCGCCGTCTTCTTCATCTCAGCTTTGCCATTATTGTTGTCTTCTTCATCTCCATCGCCATCTGTTTCTTTCTTCTTCTTCTTCTTTTTTTCTTCAAACTTGACAAAAAACTTGCCAAAAAAAAAAACTAAACAAATGAGATTGGTCTATCATATATATTATTTTAAAAGTTTGTAACCACGTCCAGTCATTATCATCATCACCCAGTCCATTCACAACATTTTCTTCACTGTTTTCCCATTCTATCAACTATTGCATGTGCCTAATGCTCTAGTTTGTGCCCCTTTTTCTCTCTTTCATCAATTTTGTGCAAGTCTACTTTGGTTTACGTCTAAAGTTGGTCGCCGACTGCTGCTTGAATTTTCCAAACTGACGGAGAACTCTATCAAAAAACTGTCACTCTACCATCTCGTACATAATCAGAGGAGACTTCGCCATCCAAACGTGCTATCCTGATTTGCAATAATTTGGTAACTCATCCAAATGCAATTGAAAAACTAACAAATACATTAAGTGATCTGCCAGTTTCAGTACACTTTGTATAAGAATTTAAGTATCTTTGTACATACATGAGTGTCTTCTTGCATATTGTCAAGTTGATTTCTATATGATGCTTTTAAGACATGACTAACAATATGGCCAAATCTTTTAGAAGCACACCTCCTAAAAATAGCGTAATCAGTATGTAGTGGTTAGTTTGGCTTAGATATTGGTGCAATGGATTTGTCTTAAACGTGATGTTAAAAATTAAATGTGATCAGTGACTAATAATTTCACCTATCACTCTATCAGAAAGTAAAGACCAGTCCACATATATCATTTCCAATCTAGATAATCCATCAAAGCTTACCAGTCCAATGTAAGTCATAACCCTATCATCAAATTTTTGCACCCAAATCCTCAAATTTTCCCTCTCTAGAAAAAAAAACCCATAATCTTTTAGGGAATCTTCCATTAATGCACAAACTGCACCATCCTTGTGCAGAGTGAGCAAAGATCTAGCCTATGTGTTCAGTTGAGTTACCATGATTTACATCCTCACAGATGCTTTGTGGGGCTAGGGGTGGGGTCCTTGGGGTTGGGGATTAAACCTTTTGGGAGAAGAGAAAATAACGGTTTTAATCATTTAATAATACTCATATTGTAATCTCAATTTTTAATTAATTATACTATTTTTTCTTCTTTAATTATATGCATTGTGGCGATTTTAATAAGATTACTGAACAACGAATATTTTACAGAAAATATTATATTACAAAAATTTATAACGGTTAACATAGTATTTTCACAAATATTCTCTATTTCGTCCACACAAATCCGTAATTATTTTCCTCAAACTCAAAGGAGAGAAAGCAACTGGGCCTCTCTGGCGTGTTGGAAAATCTGCAACCAAGTGGGGTGCGTGCAGTTCGTGGGCCAGTTGGGTGCATAAAGAAACTATTATTTTTTTGTCAGAATTTGTTTTTTTTTTCTCAATTTTCCTCTTATATTTTCCCTCCTCTCTTCTACATTGAACTTTATTCTTGATATCTTTCTGACCCTTAACTAGTACTTTGGTTACTTGGCTGTTGTTGCTACATTTGTGAGACTAGATTGGCATGCAGCAAACAATAGTGATGCTTGATACGGCTCATTCGTATTTTTCTCAATCTCAAAATCCTCTTGTCCTGCCCCATAAAATATAGACTGAAGCTGTTGAGAATGACTTGTAATTCAGGCCAGATCCAAAAGCCTATGTTGTGCATGCTAGCATAAGGCTAGGAATTGAATTCACCTGGCAAGTACATACAAAATGAGTTGTAGGTTTTTGAAGTACTGTGGAACTATACATTATGGAGGCACATGGGAAGTGGTTCAATGTTTTGTGTTTGTTTTATAGTTGCTTTTACACCTACAACAAATCCAAAATTATTTTGTTTGGTCTACTGAATGGGGAAACGAACGAAAGCAACTGCGCCACTCTTACGTGTGAGAAAATCTGCCCTAACTGGTTGCGTGCAGTTCACGTGCCAGCTGGGTGCATAAGGAAACTATTTTTTGTCAGAATTTATTTATTTTTTCGCAATTGTCCTCTTCTATCTGCCCTCCTCTCTTCTACCTGGAACTTTATTCTTGATAGCTCCCTGACCCTTGACTAGTGCTTTGGCTACTTGGTTGTTGTTGCTGGGCTTGCAGCAAACAGTTGTTAGTTGCTTGGCTTGATATGGCCCATTCTTATTTTCTTCGGACTCAAAACCCCTTGTCCTTCCCCATAGAATGTACAGTGAAGCTGTTGAGGGTGATCTGAAATTCGGGCCTGATCTAGAAGCTTGTGGTGTGCATGTTAGAATATGATCTTTTATTGTGGCTCAAATTTATGAAGAATAGGTCTTCCGCAATTGTTATCCACGTTGCATGCGTTGGTTCTCCACTGCTGAATGTTAGATGCACGGTCGCCGATCTTCATGGAATTTCTTACAATTGCCGAATTATTCTCTTAGTTTCAATGTATAAATAGGTTGCTTATTTGCTTTGTAATTTGTACTCATCAATTACATCAATTAATTGTAATTCATTCTTCTTTCTTTTCCTTTAGCTCCTCACGTGTCCTTATATATATTTAATATATATATTTCCTTTCCTACTCTTATTAATTAAGAGTATAATATATATTAGTATATTTTTCAGTTAGTCCATTCATTTGTCATTTATATTATTTCCCTATTATTTAACTTCTATAATTCTCAATTTTCGATCATTCGCTTCCGCATTATTCCGCTATATTCCTAACAAGTGGTATCAGAGCGGTTTTATTGAGAATTATTTTCAAAGATGTCGACTGTTACCAAGTTCGATATCGAGAAGTTCGACGGGAAAATTAGCTTTTCTATCTGGAAGGTTCAGATGGAAGCCGTTCTAACCCAGAACGGTTTGAAGAAAGCGCTAGCTGGGAAGAAGAAGAAACCGGCTACAATGACAGATGAAGCTTGGGAAGATTTGGATGACAAGGCACGTTCAACCATTCAGTTGTGCCTGTCTAAATCGGTTCTACGTGAGGTGATAGGTGAGACGACTACGTCAGGTTTATGGTCCGAGCTGGATTCGCTCTACATGGACAAATCCCTGGCGAACAAGTTGCGCCTGAAGGAGCGGCTGTACACAATCCGTATGACGGAAGGTACTTCAATTCAGTCTCATTTGGATGAATTCAATTCTATTTTATTGGACTTGGAAAATATTGATGTCGTAATTGACGATGAGGATCGTGCTATTTTTTTGCTTGTTTCTCTCCCTATGTCATACAAGCATTTCAAAGAAATTATGTTGTATGGTAATACTCTTGATACCCTAACTTTCGACAGTGTTAAGTCGAACCTATTGTCCAAAGAAAAATTTGACTTAGAATCTAAGTCTGAGGACAAAGGTGAAGGCTTAACTGTTAGGGGTCGTTCAGTTGAAACGGAGAGTAGCAATAAAAAAACTAGATCCAAGTCCAAAGGACGTAAGTCCAACAAATCCTGTAAGTACTGCAAGAAGCATGGTCATGATGTGACTGAATGCTTCAAGTTGAAGAACAAGCAAGAGAGAGAGAAGAAGTCCGCTGAAGCTAGTGTTGTTGAAAGTGATTCAGAAGGCGATGTTATGTTATCTGTTAGCTCCGGTGACAAACGGAGCGACACTGAGTGGATTCTGGACTCTGGTTGTACATTCCACATGTGTCCACACAAAGACTGGTTCATCTCCCTAGAACCAGTTGATGGTGGAGATGTCTTGATGGGTAATGATGCCCAATGCAAGGTTAGTGGAATTGGAAGTGTTCATATCAAAACTCATGATAACGTTGTCAGGACTCTTACCAATGTTCGGTATATTCCTGATTTGAAACGTAATCTGATTTCATTGGGCACCTTGGAATCTTTGGGGTGCAAGTACACAGCTGAAGGTGGAGTTCTGAAAGTTATTAAAGGCTCTCTTGTTCTTATGAAAGCTTCTCGTTCTGGAAGCTTGTACGTGTTGCATGGCAGTACAGTGACAGGTTCAGTTGCGGTATCCTCATCGGTGTCTGATGCTGATCTCACTCAATTATGGCATATGCGTCTGGGGCATATGAGTGAGAAAGGCATGCATATCCTGAGCAAGAAAGGCCTCCTCGGTTCAGGTACGGGTAAATTACAATTTTGTGAGCATTGTGTTTTTTGGAAACAAAAGAGGGTTAGTTTCTCTACTGCTACACACCGTACCAAAGATGAGGAATATATACATTCTGATTTATGGGGACCGACTAAAGTCCAGTCTATGGGAGGCTGAGATATTTTATGTCTATTATTGATGACTTTTCTCGTAAAGTCTGGGTCTATTTCCTGAAACATAAAAATCAGGCATTTTCTATTTTCAAAAAGTGGAAAATCTCGTTGAGACTCAGACAGGGAAAAGGTCAAGAAGCTCAGGACAGACAATGGCTTGGAGTTCTGTGAGAGAGATTTCACTGAGTTCTGTGCAGCACAAGAATTGCCAGGCACAAGACCTTGCCTGGAAAACCCCAGCAGAATGGTGTTGCCGAACGTATGAACAGGACTCTGTTAGAGAGAGCTCGTTGTATGCTCTCTAATGCTGGGTTATGGAAACGGCGTGATTTTTGGCGCGAGGCCGTTTCTACTGCATCCTATTTGGTAAATAGGTCTCCACATTCATCCCTCAATTTCAAAATTCCAGAAGAAGTTTGGTCAGGTAATCCTGTTGACTACTCTATGTTACGAGTTTTTGGATGTCCTGTTTATGCTCATTCTAGCACGGGTAAATTAAACCGAGAGCTGTCAAATGCATTTTCCTTGGTTATGCTTCTGAGTCAAAAGGATATGTCATGGTCTCCATCTCAATCATTCTGAGTCATGACATTATTTATCATCATTTTCTCCTGACTTTCAATTCTAATATATGAATCGATTATTTTATCCCAATTGCTAAAAACATTTTCTCATAATATTTTCATGCATGCATTTTTTCTATTCTCATCTAATTAAAATAAACAAATTAAAGGGACTTTGTTGGAGGAAACTAGTCCACTTGCCTGAAATGCTAGAACATATATATAGTCATATTTAGGGTTTAATTTTCTAGTCGATGTAAGAATAAATAAAGGTAATTCAAGTGAATAAAAGGGAGGTGAACGATGATGAGATATATCCAGTCTTCTATGGAGCAAATGAGTTCACAGGCTTATGACTGCTATGTTTGGCAAACCTAGCTGAAACGGTAGCTGAAAGTTGAAAAGTAACTCAATGTTGAAAAGCTATAAGCTCGAAGCTGAAATATGGAGAGCAGTTAAGCTAACTGTTATGCTTAAAAGTGTTTGATAAAATTAACTTTTTGATAAATTGATAAATGTAAAAAGACTAAAAAGGACATCTTTATAAAAGTTAAATAGTTTAAATTTAAAGTTAAAAATTATTGTTCAAACACAAATATCAAATTAAAATTACAACGAAAAATATTGAAGAAAAAAGTCCAAAAGAGTTTTAATTGGGAGGGATAAATGATGTCATTTATACAAAATAATAAGGATAAAGATGGAAAAAAGTTAAGAAGCTACTAGCTTATTTTTGAAAAGCTACCTTGAAGTAGCGTTTCAAAATAAGCGCTTATTTTATGCTACTAGATTATTTTGAGAACATTACCAAACAAAACTTATAGCTTATTAGTAGCTTAAAATAAGCTATAAGCTCCTAAATAAGCTCTACCAAACACAGCCGACATTAGAAATAAAACTTCTAGACGGCCTCATATTGTGAGTCCTTACACTAGAAATAGAAAGCTCAATCCTTATTACATTACTAGTATTTTTTATGCGCGATGCGCAAAAAATATGTGCCCAATATTAATACTTGATATTAAAATTTTAAATTTATTTAGATTTTAAATATTTAAATTATTGTAAATAATAATAATAATAATGTAAATATTTTTATAAATTTGATATTTAAATTTTAGGAAATTAGTAACATAATATAAATCCATTATATAATGTGTATATATTATTATTATTGAAGAAAATAAGAAAATATATGGTGGAGAAATGTGCATGGTAACAATAGTGGAAAAGATAACGGAAGTTATAACGGCAGGGGTATGTTTGTCCAAAATATTACAAAGTACAACTTTTATAGCATAATGTATAAAAAAACTTAACGGAAAAAATGGACATAAATGAAGGGTATAACTTTCATTCACACTTATTATGTTTTTAGACTATGAATAGTAAGTCCAATCTTGCTAAACTCATAAATTGCTTCTTATAGGGTGTCTTTCTTGGGGCATCTTGATCCAGTTATCACTTGGGTTGGTCCCTGCAGCCCAGGCCCTTTTGGCTAACTGGTTCAACCAGCTGCCTAGGGGCAGTTCGACTGGTCAACCTAGGATGTCATCCATATTAAATTCTGCTATTCAGATTCATTTTATAAATACAATATGTTTATTATAACAAATACTAAAGTACCATTTTAATTTTTCTATAAATTCATTTGACAATATACATATTTGTAGCGTATCACTATGGTCCACGTATAACGATTGTGTTAATCTCATTAGGCCTGACCTAACCGACCAACTTGACATCATCCTTTCCCGGGTGGTGAAGAATTAACAGTAAACAAGCTAATTTTTTTTGTGCAGTCTCATATAGTCCAATCATATAGTCCAATGAAAGAAAAATAATTTGAATGAGTGACATGCATTACACTTCTCACAACATCCTTTCCCCTGGTGGTGACCAATTAACAGTGAAAAAAAAAAAGACAACAGCAGAAACTGACACATGAGTGTGTTTCACATTCTTATTTTCCTCGAACTCAAAACCCTCTTTTCCTGCCCCATAGAATGTTGAGTGAAGCTGTTGAGGGTGACCTGTAATTCCGGCTTGATTTAGAAGCATGTGGTGTGTATGCTAGCATGAGGTTGGGAAGTACGTACAGAATGAGTTTTAGGTTGCTGAAAGTAGTGTGGAACCATACATTATGGAGGCATTTGAGAAGTGGTTAAATGTTTTGTATGAATTTTTTCTTTAGTGGTTTTTACTCGGCAAATAAAAAAAATTGTGTGGTCCACTGAATGGGGAAAGGAGAGAAAGCAATTGAACCACTTTTGCGTGTGGGAAAATTTGCACCCAATTGGGTGCGTGCAGTTCAGGCGCTAGCTGGGTGCATAAAGAAACTATTTTTTTGGTTATAATTTGTTTTTTTTTCTCAATTTTCCTCTTCTATCTTCGCTCCACTCTTCTTGAACTTTATTCTTGATATCTCCCTGACCCTTGACCAGTACTTTGGCTTCTTGGCTGTTGTCGTTGTATATGTGAGAGTAGATTGGCATGCTGCAAACAGTAGTTGTGGGCTGCAAAATGAGAAGGAAAATGGGGATGACATGAGTAATGCTATTTACATAGGTAGGGTTTTTGAGGACAGAATTGTAATTATTAAATTTTAGTAAAAAATATGGGTTAGAAATTTTGGCTTATGGTAAATTATTGGACTCTTAATCCCGAAGTAAAATATTCATTGACATAGATAAGGAGGTGGTGAGATTGACCTGAAACCTACTATCAGTTGACGAAAAAAGTGTAATTTACAATCAAGTTACACTCTTAATCTCGAAATAAAATATTCATTATTGGATATTAACTGTAAAAAAAAAAAAAGAAAAAAGAATCCTCAATTTCTTGTAAGGAATCTTCCATCATTGATACACAAATTGCACCGTCGTGCACTGAAACCCCTAAATCTTGCACCCAACATGGTAGAAATTGAACATACCTTGAAATCATGCCCATGCAAGCTCCACCTTCATTATCCACCCTAACCTTCTTCTTCCTCCCACCTCTTCTAGATATAGGGTGGGGCCCTTGGGGTTGGGGATTCAACCTTTTGGGAAAAGAGAAAATAACGGTTCTAATCATTTAACAATACTCGTATTGTAATCTCGATTTTTAATTAATTATACTTTTTTTTTCGTCTTTAATTATCTGCATTGTGGCGATTTTGATCAGATTACTGAACAACGAATATTTTACAAAAAATATTATATTACAGAAATTCATAACGGTAACATAGTAATTTAACAAATATTCTCTGTTTCGTCCCCACATTATGGAGGCACCTGAGAAGTGGTTCAATGTTTTGTGTTTTTTTATAGTTGTTTTTACTCCTGGAAATCCAAAATTTTGTGTGGTCTGCTGAATGGGTAAAGGAACGAAAGCAATTGCGCCACTCTCACGTGTGGGAAGATCTGCCCCCAACTAGGTGCGTGCAGTTCACGCGTCAGCTGCGTGCATAAAGAAACTATCTTTTGTCAGAATTTATTTATTTTTTTCTCAATTTGCCTCTTCTATCTTCCCTCATCTCTTCTTCATGGAACTTTATTCTTGATACCTCCCTGACCCTGACCAGTGTTTTGGCTACTTGGTTATTGTTGCTACATTTGTGAGAGTAGATTAGCTTGCAGCAAATAGTAGTGTTATTTGCTTGGCTTGATATCGCTCATTCTTATTTTCTTCAAACTCAAAACCTCTTGTCCTTCCCCACAGAATGTAGAGTGAAGCTGTTGAGGGTGATATGAAATCCGGGCCTGATCTAGAAGCTTGTGGTGTGCATGCTAGCATGAGGTTGGGAATTCACCTGAATGAGAAATGGAAGTTGTACTTGTGTTTGTTGTATTTTAAGTTTAAAAAAAAAAAGAATTTTTGAAAATTTGACAAACTCAAGTGACAACATTTTTTTTTTTACCATTGGCTCAACCTTTCAGAAAAGTCCAAACTGATGAAGAATTCTGTCTGAAAAGTGTCACGTACTCTACCACTTCGTAAATAATCAGAGGAGACTTCGTCATGTAGACGTGCTATCCTAATTTTTAACAATCTGGTAACACATCCAACTCGTTTTTGCACTCGAAAATGCAATTGAAAAAGTAATGTACACATACATTAAGGGTGTGTTTGGTATGTTAAAGGTTTGAAAACCCTCAAATTATCTGCTACAAAATGTAAGCAGAATCTCATTTTCCATCCTTTACAAAATAGAATCCTCAAATTTTCATGCTATTTGAACACATTACCTTCCGTGAATGAAGCATATATATTAGTTATAAGCTAATTGCCAAACACCTCTTATAACTGAATTATTTTTTGTTGTACCTAAGGTTAGTTGGTTTTGCCACTGATAGTATTAGTTGGTTGTATAAATGTAGTTAAAATTATTTGTTTAATATTAACTTATTCATATAAAATAACTTTTAAGGGAATGTGTGTATTGTGTTATTCTGTGTTCTAAATATATTAGGAGGTATGAACTTTTTTTTTTTTTTTTTTGAGAAAAGGAGGAATGAACTTTTAATCATTGATAAATGATTCTAAAATTTAAGTCATCAATAATAATAATAACCACAATAATACTTCTAATACTAACACATTATACTAATCCTATGTTTCAAGGAGATATATATATTGGTTTCGGTAGCCCATGGAACATCATACATTGGTCGTGCACACGCATCTCTTGTCCAGCGGGGTACAATGTAGCGCTTTGGAATTCTCTCCACGCCTTCCTGTTTCAATATCAAACCCAACCACTTTACTGTATGCTCGGTAGAATTCAATTCCTTGTTCTACTGTTTCAAACCGCTGCCGAGCATAAAGTTGAATATCTTCGTCGCATTCCAGTCTCCAATGCTTAGTGCCATCTGTGGAGATGTCCATTATACATTCCTCTAGCTCACTAGTGTTATGGGCATCACTGGTGAATCCCAACAAAAGTAAAATCATCACAGTTATCTTAATGTAACCTACCTCACGAGTGGGAAACTTGGCACCCACTAGATGCGTGCACTGTACGCTCCAGCTGGGTGCATAAAGATTTTTTTTTTAACTTTTTTTGTTAGAATTTGTGTTTTGTCCTCATTTTTCCTCTTCTCTCTTCCCTCCTCTCTCATGCATGAACCAGAAAAAATACAAACAAAAAAAAACCACACACTAATGAGGTTGCTCTGAGTGTGTTGTTTTTATTTATTTAACAATTATTGAATTATTTTAAATTTTAATATTTAAAATATCAAATAATTTTATTGTAATTATTATTATTATTATTATAGGTCCACAACCCATTACATAGCAATCATTATTGTATGGACCGTGATCCACACAGCTATGTGGACCACAGTCCAAAAAGACATAAAATATAATTATTCTAACTCATAAAAATATATTATTGTAACAGATAAAGTACATTATTTTAACTCATAAAATATATTTTCTTACCCAGAAATGTAATTATTCTAAAACATAAAATACATTATACATTAGTCTAACTCATAACATACATAATCTTATTCCATAAATTTCATTAATCAAACATAAAGCACATTATTCTATCACATAAAGTATATTATTAGAACTCATAAAATACATTGTCTTAGGTCTTACTCAAAAATGTTCATTGTTCTAACAAATGTGCAGAATAAAGAAATTATTTTTTTAACATCAAAGCAAATTGTTTTGGACCATGGTCCACACAATAATTTGCCATTAGATAGCAAATAGCAAATCCCTACCCGACAATATTTTCATCTCAGCAAATCGAAGGCAAAGAAGACAGCTAGACTTAGAGGAGAAAAAAGGGCAAAGAAATTAGCAAAGGTGGTATTGATAGCATTGGTTAGGGATTGTGAGTTTAGAAGTAGTCAATGATCAGATTGTGAGTTTAGAACTAGTCTACGGTGAGAATTGAAGATGAAGAACTGATGATTGGAGATGACGATTGTGGGTTAACTCATTTCTTGACTCGAGTTGGCCTGGTAGTAATTTCCATTGTTGTTGTTGTTATTTTATTTTATTTTAATTTGTGAATTAAAAAATATAGGTTTGTTTTGTGTTATGAGTTTTGACGATGAGGATGACCTTCTGTTGGGTTAGCTTGTTTCTTGACTTGTGTTGATAGTAATTTATGTAGTGTGTTTTGTGTTTTGGGGATGAAGATGAACACCTTAGTTTGTCGAATATGGAAAAACTTCAGGAGTAATCCATGAGATTGAAGATAGAAATAATCTTGGCTTTTAGAAAAAGTTGAGAAAAGCTAATTGCCCTATTCAGCCATTCCAATAAGCTCTTTCGATCCGCTAAACACTAAGGGTTTGCAAACATTAATGTAGAGGTGGTCATGACATACATATGTCACGCGACTCATCTTTTGTCTTCATTTAGAAACATCTTGCAACTGCCATGCCATCAATGCGCAATGTGATGGTGACTTCCCCAAATAATAGAAGTTGGAAAGAATGGGTCTCTGGCTTCCATCTCTCCACCATTGCAGTGATCAAAGATCAGTCCAAATATATCATTTCCAATCTAGACAATCCATCAAAACCTGTGAGCTGGCCGTATTTCCGTTAGAAAGATCGACGACGGTGTTGCTGCCCTTGAGCTCGCTGCCGCTGGGGTTCAGGTTTCACTCGACAAACGAGGAGCTCATCAATCACTATCTGAAGCTGAAAATCAACGGCTTGAAGGCTGAAGTCATTCGCAAAATTGACATGTGTAAACTCGAGCTCTAGGACCTGCCTGGTGAGTAATTTATTTTTTTGTACAATTCGCCATAAATTTATGGTAGAAATTCAATCTCTATCCGAATTTAAGTAGTTGGGTGCAAGATTTGGGCAAATATGGTGCATGCTCACGCTCTGCTGCTTCCATCTCACGGTTGACCCTGTTATTTTCCATCAATTACTTTCCAGCTTTCCAAGCATTTCTTTAGATGCTTCATCAGCGTTATTTTCAAGAGAAAGTTTCCCCATCTCTAGCTTCAATACTATCTAACTCACTAGCTAGGTTTTGAATTAATCTCCATTTTCAGTTTTGCAGCAATGGCTTTTTCTGGTAAAAAAATGCTCGGTAACATATCTTTCTGCAAAAACAGCTACTGATATTTTGACCCATTGTGCAAAAACAGCTTCTTGTTTTGCGTCCACGCCCATTGCTGAAGTAGTTGGGTGCAAGATTTGGGCAAAGATGGTGCATGCACAGTGTAAAATGAAAGGGTACTTTACACTGGCGGCATGTTTTCTAGTTGGGTTTGGAGCTTCAAATCGTTCTGTAAAATGCAGAGATAACACCTAACTCAATTTTTGGCACCTCTCGTTTGATCATGACATGTCTACAGACTACAGACAGAACATTCAAATTCATGAAGACGTGCGACACAGGGCCCGAGTACCTATCATGCAATTACTAAGTGGAATGTTATTTCCTGAGATGTTGAACAATGCAACATGGTATGATTATGTTTCTTTGACCACATAATGGATTTGCAGAGTGCCAACGACTACGTGGGTAATGCTCGTGTTGGGGCAGTGTTGTTCATGAATTACCTTCTTGTATCGAAGCATGTGCAAGGCAACAATGCGTGGGTAATGCTCGTCAAATTGGCGGTGCCCTCATTCTACTTCAATCGTGGGTTTGGGAATGTATAGCTTTATTCTCTTTGAACATACTCCCTCTCTCAGGACCTAATAGATTGACTAGAGCTGCATATTTGAAATTGTACTAATCGAAGACCTTGTATTAAATATTAAATATATATGATTGATTATGGAAGCATTATTATGATTCTGAACATTATTAATTAGTCCAATTCAATACATTTTTGTTTGATTAATGCAGGTGAGAGTTATGCATGGCTAAAGATGCTTTGGAGAAAGCTGGAAATGCAGGTGAAGGCTATGCTGACATTGAGGAATCAGTGTGTTAAACCTTTGACCCTCTTAGGCGAAGAAAGGAGACTTGAAACTCGACCCAATGGCATCCTGCCACATTGTAAAATCTTCCAAAAATGTAATTATAATCAAACGCAAGTGGGCAATAGTCAGATCAAAGGGGTCAACAGAAGAAGAAAAAGAGACATTGACATAAAAGTTTTAGAGAGAGAGAGAAAGTGGAGAAGTTTTATATGGATAATGAATGATGAAATGATCTGTATATATTGTAGTGTTACCTTTTGTGAAAAACATAAAAATAGATCAGAAGTTGAAAGTTACAATTTTGCTCATTTTTAGAAAAATGAACCAAACACCAAGACAACTTTCTAGAATGCAATCAAACACTGAAAATGAAAATGTTTTAGGGAAATAACTGAATTTCAACAAAACATTTTCAGGAAGTCATTTTCCTGATTTCCAAACACACCCTTAATGGATGTGTACATTGCTTTTTCAATTGCATTTTCGAGTGCAGTTTAAATGGAGGCTATATGAAAATGAGTTGGATGTGTTACCAGATTATAGCACGTCTAGATGACGAAGTCTCCTTTGATTATTTAGGAGGTGGTAGAGTACGTGGCACTTTTCAGACAGAGTTCTTCATTAGTTTCAACTTTTCTGAAAGGTTGAGCGAATGGTAAAAAAAAAAAAAACGTGTCACTTGAGTTTGTCAAATTTTCAAATTTTTTTTTTTTAACTTAAAATACAACAAACACAAGTACAACTTCCATTTCTCATTCAAGTGAATTCCCAGCCTCATGTTAGCATGCACACCACAAGCTTCTAGATCATGCCCAGATTACAGATTACCGTCAACATCTTTGCTCTACATTCTATGGGGCAGGACAAGGGATTTTTAGTCTGAAGAAAATAAGAATGAGCGGTATCAAGCCAAGCATCTAACACTACTGAAAAAGAACAACGGTTTTTTTTTTTTATTTATTATATCACATATCTATCACTGAAAAAGAATGCAGGTAAGTTGTGAAAAAAATGAAAAAGATGAGAAGCAAAAACAAAATGGCGAAGAAGTAAACCTACCTAGCTAGGACTTTTTATCATCCTTATCTTGAATCATTCAGGAAAACAACCTAGTAAGTTTAAAACACATTTTATGCTAACAAAGTTCAAATCTTTCCCTCCTCTATACATAAAAATGTAATTAAGATTTTAATATAAATATACATATACATACATACACACACATATATATAGATATATATATATATGTATATATATATATATATGTATATATACATATGTATATATATACATATACATATATATATACATATATATATGTACGTACATATATATAGGTACGTGCATATATATATATATATATGTATATCAGTTCAAACGCAAACATATATGCATCAATGCATGCATGCATACATGAGGGTGGAGGAAAATTTAAATCTGTAGGCAGCTGCTTCGGACTGAGCGGGCGGAGCATTATAGCAACTCACGACTATCATAGAGCCTCATGTACCCGAAGAGTGCCTAACGGATCATTAAACTGCCTCCCACACGCTACAAATATTATTCTACTGTGGCTGGGCAGGGGAGGAGGTGGCGGTGCATTTTTACGTTTTAAATTGCTTAAAGGTAGAAATGAGGTAACAATGATAATCAGCGAATGGTGGCGCGGAATTAATATACTGCACTCGACCTGCCCTACCACTGCACACCACAATAATATTTATACTAGCTACTTCAGTATTGTTGTCTTTAGTTCGCGTTTCTATTCTCTCAAATGGAATAACCCAAAAAAAGGGTGTAGCATTGCAAAAATGTCTGATCTCTTTGATGGAGGTATCTGCCTTGAAGCAATTCAAGATGTCTAGGAACAATGCTAATGACTCTTCTTTCTTCAATTCTCTTCCACCTGCCCAGCCACAATTCATATTTGCACTGTGTGTGGGAGGTGGTTTAACAGCGGCCAAGAACTTTTTGGGCACATGAGGCTCCATGGTAGTCATGGGTGGAGAATCGCCTACCCTCATTTTTTCAATAGAGACCATTTGGCCAATGTGCAGCTAAGACCTGGCATTCCTGCAGTCAGCGGTCAAGTTGCAGCTACCCTGCCTCCTCCTATAGCTACCCCTCCCCCTCCAATAGATAATGCTCCGCTGGCTCAGCCTGAAGTACCAAGTACCTGTAGAACTGCCGGATCTCAATGAGCCTCGGCATTACCATGTGCCTGATCTGAATTTTCCTCCTCCGCTCGCTTAAAGTTGCTTATGCATATATATATATATATATATATATATATATATATATATATATATATATATGTTATATGTATTAATGTATATGTTATATGTATGTGATTGTAATAGATATCATGTTTGTATATTGTGTTATATGTATGGCCTTGTAATGGGTATCATGTTTATTCTGTTATATGTATGAGATTGTAATAGGTATCATGCATGTTGATTGTATTATATGTATGAGATTATAATAGGTATCATGTTTGTTTGTATGAGATTGTAATAAATATCATGCTTGTTTATTGTTTTGTATTGCAACTTATTACTTTATTATATTATATGTATGGGATTATAATAGGTATCATGTTTGTTTGTATGAGATTGTAATAAATATCATATTTGTTTATTTTTTTGTATTGCAACTTATTACTAAGAATGAAAATTTTCAAAACTTATTGACTGTTGTAAATAAATATATGTTGACATTACTAAATGAATTATAGGATATACATTCTATAGCTTCTTTAGTTTACCTACTCATGCTGCTTAGAATAATACCAATACGCCATCTATATATATATGGTTATGAATAAGTATGAAACAAAATGGCTATCATTATTCTACAGGTTTACCATTCAAGAGGCAACACAACTAACAACATATCAACTATGACTGTGGATCAACACGGCTTTCGCTTCCATTACTACGAGGTCAAATTCTTTGTATTTAAGTTTAGTCAACTAATGATTAAATTAGGGTAAAAACTTGTGTGAGACTGTTTAACAGGTCTCAATCTGTGAGACGGGTTGGATCTTTGAGTAATGAGGTCAAAGATCCGACCCATTAATCAAGAATTCGACCAATGAATCAAAGATGCCACCCGTTTCACAAATTGAGACCCGTTGAATGGTTTTACATAAGTGTTACCCTTAAATTAGAGATATATCTAACATTTGTATGATAGATGAGAAACTGACTCTTTATTAAAGATGAAAAAAGTATAATAAAGAATAAAATACTATTGGGATGAAAGAATAGAGTACTATTACTTTTCTGATTTTCCTCTTTTCATTCAATTTTTAATTCTACTTTCTTTTTAAATACATTTTTAATTCATACATGCATATATGTATCAATTTATATATGAATTGAAATCGAATGAATTAAAGAAGTCATCATCATGACGTGTGTTGCCATCTCTAACATCCTTAGGTAGCTTTAATTTAGTTTCATTTCGTTTTTTCTTTTCTTCTTTTTCATTTTTTCCCTAACTTGCATGGATTCTTTTTCTATACTAATTAATTGATAATTTATTTATAAAAAGGAGTTTAGCATTAACTAAAGCATAAAAAATCGTCCTCAAAAAATTGACTGTGGGTGACATCCTCTGTCTCAGAACTGTTCTACGACCACCCCGGTAGTGAGGAAAAATCAAGGAAGAATAGCCATCAGTATTGTTTGTCAACATCTTGAATTGGTTCAAATTATGAAAATTAAGGTTGAAATGAGGTAGCAGTAAAAGATGGCGGGGATTTAATATATTGCCCTCCACCTGCCCAACCACTGCACACCATGTGTAAATCACTAGATTTTCGGGTCTGCTTCTGTCTGTTTTATATTCCGGATTCACCCGACAACTAATCCCCGCTTGTGCCGATCCAGGGGCACAAGAACTCATCCAGGAGAAATTATCACTTGTGAAAATCGAATCAAAATTATCCCAAAATTCTTTTCTACAAAGAAAGCTCATTTGTCAATTGAGCTACCCATTGAATTACACCACAATAATATTTGTGAGAGTTAATACCCAATATAGTCCTCGACTATAGTGGTTTTACTCAATTTAGTCCTAAGTGACTTTTTGTACTTAATTAAGTCCTCGACTTTAATGGTTTTACTCAGGTTAGTCCTAAATTAACAATTCAATTAGTGCACTGCTAAAATGAGAGTTAACATTGTAATTTCTCATTCATCATCCTTTTTGTCCGACCCTTTCTTCTTCTTTATTTTTCCTAATTTTCCCTCTGTCTTCTTCATCCCAGTAATTTCCCCAAATCCCCTTCAATGGAAGCTGTAGAAATTCTATAGTTTTCCCAACCCAACCAGTGTTGACCGTTTGGCAAGATTATCAATGGGGGATGCGAGACGATAAACTGGAAGCAAACTTACACCAAAATACGGTACAGTATAATGAAACTATACTTGAATTGATTCTTTGTCAGAGATTCTCCTTCTTTTCGCGGCTGAGCCTCCATCACCGATCAGCGAAAATGACTAAGAGGACGAAGAAGCCCGGTATTTTCGAAAAATATGGTACCCGCTATGGAGCTAGTCTCCGTAAACAGATAAAAAAGATGGAGGTAAGTCAGCATAGCAAGTACTTCTGCGAGTTTTGTGGGAAGTATGCGGAGAAGAGAAAGGCCATAGGAATATGGGGTTGCAAGGATTGTGGCAAGGTCAAAGCGGGCGAGGCATATACCTTGAATACTTGTATTATTTCCCTGGCCTTGGATAATAATAAAACTTGGATTATTCCCCATTGTCCTTCACTCCTTCATACAGTTAACTTTTATCCCCCAGGCCATTTGCTTTGAGATCATGAGATGAGATATATGTTGTAGATAATATAAAATAATAAATTGTATAATTAAAAGATGTAATTCTATATTTTTTTTTACTTAATAATACTAATCATACTTATTATTAATTATTTATTTATTATGAAATTAATTCTTTTTTTTTTTTGTTCCGTAACTCCAACATACATCAAAGTGATACAGATGATGACGAAGAGAGAGGGAAATTACTTGATGAAGAAGAGGAAGGGAAATTACTTGGATGAAGAAGGATGGAAATTAGGGAAAATAAAGAAGAAGAAAGGATCTGACAAAAATGGATGATGAATTAAAAATTACAATGTTAACCCTCCTTCTAACAACATACTAACTGAATTGTTAATTTAGGACTAAACTAAGTAAAACCATTAAAGTTGAGGACTTAATTAAGCACAAAAAGTCACTTAGGACTAAATTGAGCAAAACCACTATAGTCGAGGACTATATTGGGTAATAACTCATATTTGTGATGTGTATGAGAGACTGTTAAGCACGATTCGGGCACATGAGGCTGCATGGTAATCGAGATTCCTCTTGTTTTTGATAGATAAGAATTTGCCAACGTGTTACCCATACTGTATACATGGTGGTCTCGGTTGCACCACCATGAAGTAAACACAAATTAGTTACGGAGTATTAAATGGCTGAAGGCCGGGCATTCTTGTCTTTCACTTTTCATTCCTTTCATTCTGTTATGTCTATTTTACCTATATATAGATGATGCTACTACATTCTATACTAGAAGTTACCACTTGTAATAAATAAATTAAATAAAGTTTCTTCCCATATGAACTCTTGTTTCTCCATTTTGCTGTGATTTGAGTTCTTCCATCATGGTATCTAGCAACGAAGTTAGCTGCGGTCGTAATGAAAACCAAGTCCGGCGATAAGGAGACGCCGAGACACAACAACAGCAACTCCGATCACTCCATTGAATCTAGCCGCAATGCAACACACTTATGAGTTTGAGGATCTTCTGTAGCTCTTGTCGATCAACATGGACCACATGCCGCCTCACCACCGAAGCAACTTGCCCAGACACATTGTGGTCGTAGTCGTGGACATAGAGGAGGCTAAGGCTGCGTCGTGGCCATAGCTATGTTCCGAAGTGCCAAATTTTACTACAATTTGGCCTTATTGTTACAATGAGTGGAAGAATACACAGTGAATTGAATGACACTCTTCGAGTTGGCAATGGAACTGAATATTTCTTGTTTTGGGCTGGGCATACTTTTATATCCTCTCATTCATGTGTCTTATAGTTACAAAATGTGTTACATGTTCCTACCCTAACCAACTCTCTCATATATGTCAAGCGTTTCACCTTTAATAATAATGTCATCTTCGAGTTTGGCCTCTTCTTTTTATTGTAAAAGATATTAATAACAACCAAATTATATCTAAAGGGAGAAATTAAAGCTCCCAGAGGGTGGTAGGAGGGGAGGTTATACAAACTTCTAATACAAAATCGAATGAAATAAATAAGTCATCATGACATGCATTGCCATCTCTAACGTCATAGGTAGCTTTAGTTTCATTTCGTTTTTTCTTAGCGTTTCTCCTTTTTCATTTTTCCACAACTTGCATGGATTCTTTAATTTTTCTATACTTGATCGGTGATTTCTTTACAAAAGGAATTTAGCATTAGTTAAACCATCAAAAAACAACCTCAAAAAATTAATTTCCGGTCACATACATCCTCTGCCTCAGAACCGATTCACGGCCACCGCGACAGTGAGGAGAATTAAGGAAGAAGAGCCATGAATATTGTTCTTCAACATCTTGAATTGCTTCAAATTAAAAAAAACTAAGGTCGAAATGAGGTAGCCGGAAATGGTGGCGGGGATTTAATATATTGCCCTCTACCTGACCTACCACTGCACACCAAGTGTAAATGACGAGGTTTTCATATATCAAAATAAATTTTGTAGCTGAGCATAGACGTTTCTCCCCCCACCCACCCACTTGGATAGAAGTAGATAAACGGGAATTATTTCTAACTCGCGAGTAACTAGCCGGGCCGCTAAAGTAGTTATAAATCCTGTCAATAAAATAGGGCCTATAGAAAGTCCATCTATTTCCATTCTCCAATGGCAATCAAAAAAATTGATTCATTTATAAGTCTCCCCTAGTTGGATTAATGGATCGTCAACCTAGAAATGAAAACAAAATGTCAGTTGTCTTTTTATTTCCTTTAAGAATCAGTTTCCCGTGTGTCAGACAAAAGTTTGTTCACCAAAATCATGACCTTAGCTATACTTTTTATCATCTTCTTAAGGAACTATTCACGAAAACAATGTAGTATGCTTAAATGGTATTGTATGCTATCAACATACAATTCTTTTCTCTCAGATATACCTATCAACGATTAACCGTGTAAACTTGTTACATTCTTAACACTTTTTGTTGGTTCGTTTTGGATGAGTTAGATCAGATTGCATGCTAATATAATATTATAAATGAGCTTATTTCATGTAAGAAATTAGCACAATATTTATCATATCTATTATTTAATTTTTATATGTAATGATATTAAACACATAATGGTACATAATTACATATTACTCAAAGGACAATAAAAGGACAACCCACAAATCATTATCTACGATTAGTTTTGAATTAAGTATGAAACAAAATGGCTAATATTATTCTGCAGGTCTACCGTTCAAGAGGCAACACAACTAAGAACACATCAACTATGGATAGGATCAACACAGCTTCCTCTTTAGCTACTAAGAGGTCAAGCTTTTCGTAATTAAGTTTAGTCAATTAATCCTTAAATTATAGATATTTCTAACATTTGACTGAATGGCGGGCAGAAACGGGCTCATAATTAAAGAAGAAAAAAAAGTATAATAAAAAATAGAGTACTATTACTTTTCTAATTTTCCTCTTCTCTTTCAATTTTTAATTTTACTTTCTTTTTAATACATTTTTAATTCATACATATACGTATGAATTTATATATGAATTGAATTCGAATGAATTAAATAAGTCATCATGTAATGCGTCGCCATCTCTAACATCTAACATCCTAGGTAGCTTTAGTTTCATTTCGCTTTTCTTTTTCTTTTTTTTTTCTTTTCATTTTTTCCACAACTTGCGTGCATTCTTTTTCCATATTTGATTAGTGATTTCTTTACAAAATGAGTTTAGCATTAGCTAAAGCATCAAAAACCAACCTAAAAAAAACTAACTATCAGTGACATCCTATGTCTCAGAACCGCTCAACGGCCACTGCTGCAGTGAGGAGAATTCAAGGAAGAAGAGTCATCAACATTGTTTGTCAACATCTTGAATTGCTTCAAATTTGAAAAAGTAAGTTTGAAATGGGGTAGCAGTAAATGGTGGCAGGGATTTAATATATTGCCCTTCACCTGCCCTACCACTGCACACCAGGTGTAAATCACTAGGTGTTCTGGAGATTTAATATATTGCCCTCCACCTACCCTACCACTGCACACCAAGTGAAAATGACGAGGTTTTCATATATCAAAATTGTTGTGGGCTCCAGCTAAGGAAGAAGAACGGTTGGGTGATCGAAGTAAAGGTCGGAGTGTGGTGGTGCAAAGTCTCGCCACTCCAAGGATAGAGATAAGAGTTAGACGCCACTTAGGAGGGAAAGTCCCAAGATAAGTCAAAATACTCCTCAAGAACTCAAGGAGAAGAAATTGCTAAAGCAATATTCTTGAATTTACTACTATCAAAATTGTGTGTCTAACACAAATAAAAGCAGGGCTATTTATACACTTTAGCTAGTCCCTACATCAGGGCATTTAAGTTCAAAAAGTGTTATTCTAATGCTAAACTAGCAAAAAGATGTAACTAGTCACAAGAATAGGATAACTAAGTCAAATAAGTTTATAAAAAGTAAATTCTAATTGAATTTAGGATTTATAAGCTTAATTTGCACTTTACAAATTGAATAACATAAATACGGACCAAAATAATCTCAAACTTTTATTTGCATGAAAAAATACACCAAGTGTTGATTTATAAGGTATAAATCCCCACTCGATTTTATTCTTCAAATTGTGTGAATCAGATGGACCACCTTCAACTCAACTCCATCTTCATATTTTTGATTAGCTTGACTTATTCCTTTAATAAGGCCACTCATAGCTTCATGAAATATCTGCGCCTTTGCTCTCGTCATTGGACCCTCCAAGATCAAAGGATTATTTTCTTTGTCATCCTCATAGTTGTCCTCAACATCTCCTCACCCCTTAGAAAGATTCGTCCACGAATCAATTTTGCTGGCAGGACAAGGAGATAAATCTGCAACATTAAAGGTAGAACTAATCCCATACCCACTTGGCAATTCTAATGTATAAGCATTGTTGTTGAGCCTAGTAAGCACACGAAACGGTCCATCGCCACGGGGTAGCAACTTAGATTTTCTTTGGGAAGGAAACCGCTCTTTCCGCATATGGACCCATACGAAGTCCCCTGGATTGAAAATCACCTCTTTCCTGCCCTTGTTCACATACTTGGCCACCTGCTCATTTTTCTTAGCAATTTGTTTTCACACTTTTTCATGCATTTTCTTTAACATGTCAACTTTATTAGCTCCATCTAAATTGCGATACTCGTTCACCGGATATGGCATCAAATCAAGTGGAGTTAAGGGATTAAACCCATAAACCACCTCAAAAGGGGAAAAACCTGTAGTGTTGTGTGTGTGCCTGTTATAGGCAAATTCAGCAATAGGCAGCAATTCTTCCCAACTTTTCAAATTCTTTTTAATTAAAACTCGAAGCAAAGTTCCTAGAGTTCTATTGACAACTTGAGTTTGCCCGTCAGTTTGCGGGTGACATGTAGTAGAAAACAACAACTTAGTACCAAGCTTACCCCAAAGAGTTTTCCAGAAATAGCTCAAAAATTTTACATCCCTGTCAGAAACAATGGTTTTAGGCATCCCATGCAAACGAACAATCTCTTTGAAAAATAATGTAGCAACATTGCTAGCATCATCGGCAAGGAATGAAATGTGCCATCTTTGAAAACCTATCAACAACCACAAAAATTGAATCATGGCCTTTTTTGGTTCTCGGTAGCCCTAAAACAAAGTCCATGGATAAATAAACCCAAGGATGTTCAGCGACAGGCAAAGGATGATATAACCCATGCGGTTGACTTGTAGACTTAGCCCGTTTGCAAATAATACATCTATCACACATTTTATTTACATCCTTTCTCATTTTTGGCCAAAAGAAGTGTTCATGCAAAATATCCAAAGTTTTATGAATGCCATAATGGCCCATCAAACTTCCCCCATGGGCTTTTTTAATTAGAAGTTCTCGCATAGAACAACACGGAATACACAATCTATTTTCTTTAAACAAAAAACCATCATGCACATAAAATTTCCCATGAGCTCCCTTTTGACATTCCCCATAAAATCCTTGAAAATCAGAATCAGTAGCATATAACTCCTTTAAATGCTCAAATCCTAAAAATCTAGCATGCATAGTTGTCAACAAAGAATATCTACGAGACAAAGCATCAACCACCACGTTATCTTTACCATGCTTGTATTGAATAACATTTGGAAAAGATTCAATGTATTCAACCCATTTAGCATGGCGCCTATTGAGTTTGCTTTGACCTTTACGATACTTCAAAGATTCATGGTCAATATGGATTACAAACTCTTTAGGCCATAAGTAATGTTCCCAGTGTTCCAAAGCTCTAAAAAGAGCAAAGAACTCTTTGTCATATGTCGGGTAATTAAGAGCGGCCCCGTTCAGTTTTTCACTGAAATATGCAATAGGCTTGCCACCTTGCATTAGGACAGCTCCAATTCCAACTCCCGAAGCATCACAATCCAATTCAAAAGTTGCCTCAAAATTAGGCAAGGCAAGAACAGGTGCAGAGCTTAATTTTTCTTTCAGTATTTTAAAAGCAAGCTCTTGTTTTTCACCCCATTGAAAACCAACATTTTTTTTAATCACCTCTGTTAGTGGTGCAGCAATGGTGCTAAAATCTTTCACAAATCGGCGATAAAAACTTGCTAAGCCATGAAAGCTACGCACCTCACTAACTGTCATTGGTGTTGACCATTCACTAAGAGCTTGGACTTTGGCACTATCTGCTTCAATTCCATTGGCACTAATAATAAAGTCATGAAAATGAACATATGAGGTGCAAAACTCACATTTTTTTAAATTTGCGTATAATTTATTAGTTCTTAAAACAAAAAAAACATCATGCAAATGTTGAACATGCTTTTCAAAGCTTTTGCTGTATATTAGTATATCATCGAAATATACCACTACACTTTTGCCAATAAAATCCTTAAGCACATGGTTCATCAAACGCATGAACGTACTAGATGCATTAGTGAGTCCAAATGGCATAACTAGCCATTCATATAGACCTTGTTTGGTCTTGAATGCAGTTTTCCATTCATCCCCCTCACGATTCTAATTTGATGGTACCCAGACCTCAAATCAATTTTAGAAAATATGCATGAACCATGTAGCTCGTCTAACATGTCATCTAAACGAGGAATGGGAAAGCGGTACTTTATCGTGATCTTGTTTATAGCTCGGCAGTCCACGCACATCCTCCATGACCCATCCTTTTTGGGCACTAGCAATACTGGTACAACACTAAGACTTAAGCTCTCCCTTATTTGTCCTTTTTCCATCAACTCATACACTTGTTTTTGAATTTCTTTAGTTTTTTCAGGGTTGCATCTGTAAGCAGGTCTATTTGGAATAGGAGCCCTAGGTATTAAGTCTATTTGGTGCTCTATTCCTCTCATAGGAGGTAAGCCACCTGGAATCTCTTTTGGAAATACATCTTCAAGAACCTGCATCAAAGATGAAATGGCCTTGGGCAAATGCTCAAGGTTATCTAGTTGAGGCACAGACCCTTTGCAAAGCATAAGAAATATAGATTGTCCGGCATCAATAACTCTCTCAATTTCTTTTCTTTTGCAGAATATGTTTGTTTTTTCCTTCTCTCTTTCTTTTGCTCACTTTCTTTCTTTTCATTTTTTTTTTTTCATTTTTTCCATTTTTTTCATTTTTTCCTTTTTCCTCGTTTTCTTTTGTTTTTTTCTCATCATCATGAATTTGACTAGGAGTCAAAGGTACAAGAGTTACTTTCTTTCCTTCATGTACAAATGAATATCTATTACTAAAACCTTCATGGATGGTCTTCTTATCGAATTGCCAAGGCCTCCCCAAGAGCACATGTGCAGCCTACATGGGAACTACAACACATAAAATCTCATCGGTATACCTTCCAATGGAGAGCGGAACTAACACCTGTTTGTCAACCTTGATTTCTCCATTTTTGTTTAGCCATTGTAGAGAGTATGCCATAGGGTGCTCAATTGTATTCAATCTTAGCTTTGTAACTAGCTCAATACTAGCTACATTAGTACAACTGCCCCCGTCAATTATAAGCTTACACACTTTGTCATGAATGTGACATCTAGTGTGAAATATGTTTTCTCTTTGCTCTTCTTCACCTTTAGCTTGCAAATTTAACAATCTTCTCACCATCAACATATCTCCTTCAGCGGGGCTTAGAATTTCATCTTCACTTCCACTAGGAGCTCTAGATTCCTCCTCAGATTCTGGATCAGTCTCAAATTCCCCTGAATCAAGCAAAAGAACATTTCTTTTGTTAGGACAATCTTTAGCTATGTGGCCTCTACCTTGGAATTTAAAACATTTGGTGTTGCTCGTACGGTTGGTAGCAACATCAATTTTGTCCTTGCCCTTGTTAATAGACTTGCTCGCTTCTCCTTTGGGCTTGAAGTCCCTTTTCACTTCTTTACTTAACCTCCAGTTCTGAGCCCTTAGTTTTTTTTTCTTAAGTTTCTTTTCTACTTGGATGGCTTTTTGAACCACCTCTTCATAATCCAAGTAGTCACACATTTCAATTTCATCTTGGATGTCCCAATTCAACCCCTTGATAAATCTAGAAATAGTAGTTTCAGGATCTTCTGCAATTCCAAGCTTTGTCAAGAGTTTATGCTCCTCATGGTCATACTCAGCTACAGACATTCTACCTTGTACAAGTTCTTGTAGCTGTTGATGTAATTCTCGTTGGTATGAAGCAGGGACCCATTTCTTTCTCATCAACACCTTCATTTCTCTCCAACTCCTTACCTCTCTATCCCCACTCCTTCTCCTATCCAACACCTCTTTATCCCACCAAAGAGTAGCAAAATCACTAAATTCTAGTATCACCATCTTAAGTTTTTTTCTTTCAGAGTAGTTATGGCAATCAAAAATTCTGTCTACCTTCCTCTCCCATTCTAAATAAACATCAGGATCTCTCTTACCCATAAAGTTAGGAATAGGTGCGTTAATGTTCCTAATGTCATCATCTTCCTCATCTCTATCCCTCCTATATCCTCTATTATCTCTCCTTCTTCTCCTATCATATTCTTCTCCCCTATCTTCCTCACTTGTATTGCCTTCATCTCTTCTCTCATTAACTCTCACATTCACCCTCTCATTTTCCCTCTCATTTTGACCTTCATTTTGATGATCCAGTCTCCTATCTCCCTCCATTCTCTCTATTCGACCATTCAACCCCTCAATCGCATTGGTCATTTTAGCAAATTGTCCCTTCATGGCTCTCATCATAAGGCGCATGTCAAGACTTAATTCTTGCTCATCATTCTCACTAGGACCCGACATTTCCCTAACCCCCCCAAGTATGAGAATTGGACCTCACTTCACTCCCTCACTTGCACTCTTTTAATGGGGTGATCACTAGTTATCTTACCACTCGTGTATAATAAAACACTCTAATGATCTCACAATTAAATTAAAATTCACTCAAATAGTAAAAACAAGTCTTGTCCTATAGAGTTCTTTCAGAGTTTAAGACTAAGTCAAGAAACTTAACCAAAAAATGACTAAACTCACTGGAAGGGTAATATTTGGGAGAAACAAATGACCAATATGAGACAAAGGAATTCCAAATGCTGTTTTTCACCTTTTTTTTTTGTTTTTTGTTTTTTTTTTTTTTGTGTTTTCAATATTCTTTCCTTTAAACTTTTTTTTTTTTATAATAAAACTAGCAACAGATCAAGGTGATATCAATCATAAAACAATATAGAGTGTAGCAAAATTTACGCAAAAATTTTCATTCAGTAAGGTGGATTCACAGATTTTTCTGTGTTTATGAGAATAATATTTGGCCTCGGTTTTTTTTTGGTCGGCTAGAATGATAAGTTGGCTATGTCCACAAACAATTTCAAGGTAAAAGGACACCCGAAAGTATTTTTTTGAATTTTTTTTCTCTAACTGGGCAGACTGAAAATTTCTGCAGAAACTATGCTTGTTTGGGGTGTAGTTACTAATTAATGCAAAAATTATATGGATAAAATCAAGTAGAACGACGTGAACAAGATCATGTAGCAAAATATACGAATGAAGTTCGTATATGACACTTAGAACAAGCGCAAAATTTCAGTAAATACTCAACAGAATATAACTTACGTTGCATGTGTAGAAACTGAAATTTGGAATGATTGTAACAAGTTCATGTAAAGATTTGACATCAAAGCTTTGATACCAAAATTGTTGTGGGCTCCAGCTAAGGAAGAAGAACGGTTGGGTGATCGAAGTAAAGGTCGGAGTGTGGTGGTGCAAAGTCTCGCCACTCCAACAATAGAGATAAGAGTTAGACGCCACTTAGGAGGGAAAGTCCCAAGATAGGTCAAAATACTCCTCAAGAACTCAAGGAGAAGAAATTGCCAAAGCAATATTCTTGAATTTACTACTATCAAAATTGTGTGTCTAACACAAATAAAAGTAGGGCTATTTATACACTTTAGCTAGTCCCTACATCAGGGCATTTAAGTTCAAAAAGTGCTATTCTAATGCTAAACTAGCAAAAAGATGTAACTAGCCACATGAATAAGATAACTAAGTCAAATAAGTTTATAAAAACTAAATTGTAATTGAATTTAGGATTTATAAGCTTAATTTGGACTTTACAAATTGAATAACATAAATACGGACCAAAATAATCTCAAACTTTTATTTGCATGAAAAAATACTCCAAGTGTTGATTTATAAGGTATAAATCCCCACTCGATTTTATTCTTCAAATTGTGTGAATCAGATGGACCACCTTCAACTCAACTCCATCTTCATATTTTTTATTAGCTTGACTTATTCCTTTAATAAGGCCACTCATAGCTTCATAAAATATCTGCGACTTTGCTCTCGCCATTGGACCCTCCAAGATCAAAGGACTATTTTCTTTGTCATCCTCATAGTTGTCCTTAACAAAAATAAATTTTGTAGCTGAGCATAGATGTTTCTCCCCCCACCCACCCACTTGGATAGAAGTAGATAAACGGGAATTATTTCTAACTCGCGAGTAACTAGCCGGGCCGCTAAAGTAGTTATAAATCCTGTCAATAAAATAGGGCCTACAGAAAGTCCATCTATTTCCATTCTCCAATGGCAATCAAAAAATTGATCCATTTATAAGTCTCCCCTAGTTGGATTAATGGATCGTCCACCTAGAAATTAAAACAAAATGTCAGTTGTCTTTTTATTTCCTTTAAGAATCAGTTTCCCGTATGTCAAACAAAAGTTTACTTCACCAAAATCATGACCTTAGCTATACTTTTTATCATCTTCATAAGGAACTATTCACGAAAACAATGTAGTATGCTTAAATGGTATTGTATGCTATCAACGTACAATTCTTTTCTCCCAGATATACCTATCAACGATTAACCAGTGTAAACTTATTACATTCTTAGCACTTTTTGTTGGTTCGTTTTGGATGAGTTAGATCAGATTGCATGCTAATATAATATTATAAATGAGCTTATTTCATGTAACAAATTAGCACAATATTTATCATATCTATTATTTAATTTTTATATGTAAAGATATTAAACACATAATGGTACACAATTACATATTACTCAAAGGACAATAAAAGGACAACAAATCATTATCTACGATTAGTTTTGAATTAAGTATGAAACAAAATGACTAATATTATTCTGCAGGTCTACCGTTCAAGAGGCAACACAACTAAGAACACATCAACTATGGAAAGGATCAACACAGCTTCCTCATTAGCTACTAAGAGGTCAAGCTTTTCGTAATTAAGTTTAGTCAATTAATCCTTAAATTATAGATATTTCTAACATTTGACTGAATGGCGGGCAGGCTCATAATTAAAGAAGAAAAAGAAGTATAATAAAAAATAGAGTACTATTATTTTTCTGATTTTCCTCTTCACTTTCAATTTTTAATTTTACTTTCTTTTTAATACATTTTTAATTCATACATATACCTATGAATTTATATATGAATTGAATTCGAATGAATTAAATAAGTCATCATGACATGCGTCGCCATCTCTAACATCTAACATCCTAGGTAGCTTTAGTTTCATTTCGCTTTTCTTTTTCTTTTTTTTTCTTTTCATTTTCTCCACAACTTGCATGCATTCTTTTTCCATATTTGATTAGTGATTTCTTTACAAAATGAGTTTAGCATTA
Source organism: Ipomoea trifida (assembly GCA_003576665.1). Classification (NCBI taxonomy): domain Eukaryota; kingdom Viridiplantae; phylum Streptophyta; class Magnoliopsida; order Solanales; family Convolvulaceae; genus Ipomoea; species Ipomoea trifida. The sequence continues at coordinate 2,416,295 of CP025659.1, read as the reverse complement.
GCTAAAGCATCAAAAACCAACCTCAAAAAAACTAACTATCAGTGACATCCTATGTCTCAGAACCGCTCAACGGCCACTGCTGTAGTGAGGAGAATTCAAGGAAGAAGAGTCATCAACATTGTTTGTCAACATCTTAAATTGCTTCAAATTTGAAAAAGTAAGGTTGAAATGGGGTAGCAGTAAATGGTGGCGGGGATTTAATATATTGCCCTTCACCTGCCCTACCACTGCACACCAGGTGTAAATCACTAGGTGTTCTGGAGATTTAATATATTGCCCTCCACCTACCCTACCACTGCACACCAAGTGAAAATGACGAGGTTTTCATATATCAAAATAAATTTTGTAGCTGAGCATAGACGTTTCTCCTCCCACCCACCCACTTGGATAGAAGTAGATAAACGGGAATTATTTCTAACTCGCGAGTAACTAGCCGGGCCGCTAAAGTAGTTATAAATCCTGTCAATAAAATAGGGCCTACAGAAAGTCCATCTATTTCCATTCTCCAATGGCAATCAAAAAAATTGATCCATTTATAAGTCTCCCCTAGTTGGATTAATGGATCGTCCACCTAGAAATGAAAACAAAATGTCAGTTGTCTTTTTATTTCCTTTAAGAATCAATTTCCCGTGTGCCAGACAAAAGTTTGCTTCACCAAAACCATGACCTTAGCTATACTTTTTATCATCTTCATAAGGAACTATTCACGAAAACAATGTAGTATGCTTAAATGGTATTGTATGCTATCAACGTACAATTCTTTTCTCCCAGATATACCTATCAACGATTAACCGTGTAAACTTATTACATTCTTAACACTTTTTGTTGGTTCGTTTTGGATGAGTTAGATCAGATTGCATGCTAATATAATATTATAAATGAGCTTATTTCATATAACAAATTAGCACAATATTTATCATATCTATTATTTAATTTTTATATGTAAAGATATTAAACACATAATGGTACATAAGTACATATTACTCAAAGGACAATAAAAGGACAACAAATCATTATCTACGATTAGTTTTGAATTAAGTATGAAACAAAATGACTAATATTATTCTGCAGGTCTACCGTTCAAGAGGCAACACAACTAAGAACACATCAACTATGGATAGGATCAACACAGCTTCCTCTTTAGCTACTAAGAGGTCAAGCTTTTCGTAATTAAGTTTAGTCAATTAATCCTTAAATTATAGATATTTCTAACATTTGACTAAATGGCGGGCAGGCTCATAATTAAAGAAGAAAAAGAAGTATAATAAAAAATAGAGTACTATTATTTTTCTGATTTTCCTCTTCACTTTCAATTTTTAATTTTACTTTCTTTTTAATACATTTTTAATTCATACATATACCTATGAATTTATATATGAATTGAATTCGAATGAATTAAATAAGTCATCATGACATGCGTCGCCATCTCTAACATCTAACATCCTAGGTAGCTTTAGTTTCATTTCGCTTTTCTTTTTCTTTTTTTTTTTCTTTTCATTTTTTCCACAACTTGCATGCATTCTTTTTCCATATTTGAGTAGTGATTTCTTTACAAAATGAGTTTAGCATTAGCTAAAGCATCAAAAACCAACCTCAAAAAAACTAACTATCAGTGACATCCTATGTCTCAGAACCGCTCAACGGCCACTGCTGCAGTGAGGAGAATTCAAGGAAGAAGAGTCATCAACATTGTTTGTCAACATCTTGATTTGCTTCAAATTTTAAAAAGTAAGGTTGAAATGGGGTAGCAGTAAATGGTGGCGGGGATTTAATATATTGCCCTTCACCTGCCCTACCACTGCACACCAGGTGTAAATCACTAGGTGTTCTGGAGATTTAATATATTGCCCTCCACCTACCCTACCACTGCACACAAGGTGTAAACCACGAGGTGTTTGATGGAAATGGCAGCAGAGAGAGCTTAAGCGAAGAAGTTCAGGGAGTGCATGAGATGAAAATGAATATTGATCTTATTATTGCATGATGAAGATACAAGAGGCTTTATAGAAGATTTACAATGGCCGCAATTACGGTTGCAAATGTCTTTCACTTGTAAAGACAAGATTACACTTTCTGTTGAGCTTGCGCACTATCTGTGTGGTGCTTAGAGGAAAAGGTGACCTTTTGTGTTTGGCAAAATGGCATACATCACATGCTAAATTTTTAGTATTAGGCACAGGAAAATCAAGTAAATGTTGCATTTTATTTATGGCAACACTGCGCTACAATGCATGACATAGTGAGTATTAAGTGTGCACTTGTCTTCAATTTTGAGATCCTCATTAAATGCTGGTACAGGAGAGATGGCAGCAGCAACGGATGTCTAGTTTCTGTCCAGCTTGATTTTGCAGAAGTGAGATGAGTTTTTGAATCTGATCAGGTGAGAATTGAGCATCATTGCTTGTGAAGGCTGCAATAGCTTGTTTAGCTGTCTCTCAAACTTCTCAGCCATGACAAAAACTTTATGCATGTCAGGAAGAGGATCAAGGACTAACACATTTGACTTAAGAGAATTATATTAATAAGAAACATAATGATCTGATCTATTTCTCGTTCTTTTCTGATTATGATGTTTTTGATTCTGAACTATTATTCACTCCATATTTTAGTTGTTTTTTTTTTTTTTTTTATAGTAATTGCCTAATTCTTGATAGGAAATTGATACTCTTTTATATATTTTGTGTCTACAGGTGCAACTGCCTAAAACGAGAAGCAAAGGAATGATTTTGAAATGTTTTGGATCAATTTTGGAAGAAAAGGAAATTACCTAAGCTAAGGGAAGAAAGGAAACATTAATCAAAATTGGATGGTGCCTCACGGCCGTGAGGTGGTCGTGAGACCCATCTGTCTGCTATTTATTTTACAAATTTCTGCAACTTTTCGAAGTTCCAACCCTAGTTAGTTTTAGGTTATTTTTCCACTTCTCTTCTTTAGGAAGTTCTAACGAACATGACGGCTAATTAGCATATTAAATTTTGAATATGCTGAAATTTATGAATTATCTTCTTTTTTTTCCTAATGAGTGATGAATTAATTTAAAAAGTGTTATTAAGATGTTTAATCAACCTCTAATTTTGTGTAATATATTGAGGTTATGAACTCCAATTTTAATTCACACTTTATGATTGAGGTTATAATCTTGAGAATTACAGACAATTACGTTTTAATATAACTTGACAGAATGGTAATGCTAAATTTAACTATATTGATTTGATAATTAATCTAGTCATTTTAATTAAAAGTAATTTCTAGTATATATATTTGAATGAAACGTTGCCTAATCTATTTGTTGATATTAACACACCAATTGCATTTTTTTTTGTTGAGGTTGGTTTTAGATGTGATTTAGTTGGCCGGCAAACTCCTTTTATAAAGAAACTACCGACCACGGAAAAACAATGAATATATGTTGTGAAAAAAAAAACATGGAACTAAAGATACTTAGTTCATTTTTGTCATCCTAGTCTCGTTCATAAAACAACGTACATTTTGTTCATCATCACAAGTAATTAATTCAACATTTGTTTTCTTAATTTGAAGCAATTCAAGATGTCTAGGAACAATGCTAATGGCTCTTCTTCCTTCAATTCTCTTCCACCTGCCACAACAGAATCATATTTGCACCGTATGTGGAGGGTGGTTTAACAGCCGCCAACACTTTTTGGGCACATTAGGCTCCATGGTAGTCTTGGGTGAAGAACGCCTACCCTCATTTTTTCAATAGAGGCCATGTGACACTCCGAAATTTCGTCTACCATTTTTGTTACAAAATAATTTTGGTTCGTCACTAAATGAAACGTTGCCTAATCTTTTTGTTGATATTAATACCACAATTGCACTTTTTTGTTGAGGTTAATTTTAGACGATTTATTTAATGGCCGGCGAACTCTTTTTTAAAGAAACAACCGACCACGGAAAAACAACGCATATATGTTGTGAAAAAAAAGAGAAGAAAAACATGAAATTAAAGCTACCTAGTTCATCTTTGTCATCCTAATCTCATTCATGAAATCACCGTGGAAGGCGTAAGAATATTATAATGTACGTTTGCAAAGTATAAATATTTCTCTCCTCTACATATTAATTATTCAACATTTGTTTTCTTAATTTGAAGCAATTCAAGATGTGTAGGAACAATGCTAATGGCTCTTCTTCCTTCAATTCTTTTCCACCTGCCCAACCACAACAAAATCATATTTGCACCGCGTGTGGGAGGTTGTTTAACCGCCGCCAAGCACTACTTGGGCACATGAGGCTCCATGGTAGTTATGGGTGGAGAATCCTCTACCCTCATCTTTTCAATAGAGACCATTTGGCCAATGTGCTGCCAAGACCTGGAATTCCTGCAGTCGGCGGTCAAGTTGCAGCTGCCCCGCCTCCTCCTATAGCTGCCCCTCCCCCTCCGGCAAATAATGATCCACAGGCTCAGCCCGAAGTACGTGTTGAACTGCCGGATCTCAATGAGCCTCAGCATTACCTTGTGCATTACCTCAGCATTATTGTGTTATGTTTAAGAGATTGCAATATCAGTGACAACGTGCATCGTGCGTGCATGAATTTTAAAAACATCTTAATTGTATTATCATGCTTTAGCTAATGACAATTTAACTCCTTTTATAAAGAAACCACCGACCACGAAAACATAATGTATGTATGTTGTGGAAAAAAATGGAATTTATGCTACCTAAAATATCTTAATCATTCTCGTCTTGAATCATTCACAAAATTTGTAACTTAGTAGGCTTAAACATAATGAACACTAGCAAAGTACATACAAATAATCTTTACATCCTCTATATATTAATTCCCACCACCATTATATTCCTTGATCATCAATAATGGTAATTAGTATAACACCAGCTTTCTTAATTTGAAGGAAATCAAGATGTCTAGGAAATCAACGTACTAGGCTCAACCCGAAGTACCTATCGAACTGCCGGATCTCAATGAGCCTCGGCATTACCCTGTGCCTGATCTGAATTTTCCTCCTCCACCCGCTGCGCTTAAAGCTGCTTACATTTGTGGTTTCAGGCATGTATGCATGTGTGTGTGTGTTATATGTATATGTTATATGTACGTGATTGTAATCTATATCATGTTTGTATATTGTGTTATATGTATGGGTTTGTAATGAGTATCATATTTATTCTGCTATATGTATGAGATTGTAATAGCTAGGTATCAAGTTTGTTTATTGTATTATATGTATGCATGGGATTATAAATTATAATAGGTAACATGTTTATATGTTGATTGTGTTATGTGTAAGAGATTGTAATAAATATCATGTTTGATTATTGTTTTGTATTGCAACTTATTGTTAAGAATTAAAATTTACAAAACTTGCAAAGTATTGTAAATAAATATATGTTAGCATTACTAAAAGAATTATAGTATGGTAATATATCTTCATACTTTGTAGACTCATAGTTCTACAAGAACTTTGTACATCGTCTATATATTGGAATGAAGGTGATTAATAAAGGATAGATGTTTCTCACTCTATCTCGTTTTGTTTTTAATTACTATATATACTTTATTTTTGTTACTTTCATACAATCAGATAATATAACTTTTCACAGAGGATACACCGAATTTCAGAAGTTATCAGAACGATACCCTAAATAACTGAGCATCCTCCCTGAATAAAATCTGGGCAAAAACTTGTGTGAGACCGTCTCACCATGAGACGGGTCGGGTCGAGTCGTGTCAATATGCAAATGTAACACTTATATGCACAAATGTCATACTTATATGCTCAAATGTAATACTAATCAGGAATAAAATTTTTGTTACTTATTAGGGTAAATTTAATACTTTTAAGGGAAAATACAATACTTTTACATTTTGATTTAAAAGTATTACATTTTTCCTCAAAAGTATTATATTTGCCCTTATAAGTGAGGGGTACTTGTCAAGATTACTTATTATGAAAAATGTATTACTTTTTCTCTTATAAGTAACAAAATTTGTATTTTTGATTAGTGTTATATTTGAGCATATAAGTGTGAGATTTGCACATATAAGTGTGAGATTTGGGTAGTGTTTTGATCCGACCCGACCCGTCTCACGAATAAGGATCTGTGAGACGGTCTCACACAAGTGTGACCCTGAGATTTCAGGATGCTCAATTTGTCTCTGAATATGACCATTGCATTGTTGTGTCTTCTAATTAATTCCACCTTTGATTTCTTAATTTGAAGCAATTCAAGATGTGGAGGAACAATATTGACGATGGATCTTCTTCCTTGAATTTGATCTCTTCCCCCTGTCCAACCACAGCAAAATCATATATGTGGTGTGTGTGGGAGGCAATTTAACAGATACTAAGAAGTGTTTAGGCGAATAAACTGAGGCTCCATGGTACCCTGGTGGAGATTTTAATGCATAATGATAAATGACATCGTGCATCGTGCGTGCATGAATTTTAAAAACATGTTAATTGTATTATCATGCTTTAGCTAATGGCAGTTTAACTCCTTTTATAAAGAAACCACCGATCACGAAAACATAATGCATGTATGTTGTGAAAAAATGGAACTTATGCTCCCTAGAATATCTTTATCATTCTCGTCTTGAATCATTCACAAAATCAACGAAGTAGGCTTAAACATATAGAACACTAGCAAAGTACAAATTAAATAATCTTTCCATCCTCTATATATTAATTCCCACCACCATTCCTTGCTCATCAATAATGGTAATTAGTACAACACTAGCTTTCTTAATTTGAAACAAATCAAGATGTCTGGGAACATCTCTGATGGCTCTTCTTCTTTGAATTCTCCTCCCCTGGCCAACCACAACAGAATCATATATGTGGCCTCTATGGGAGACCGTTTAACTGTCGCCAAGCACTCTTCGGACACATGAGGCTCTATTATACCTGTGTGTGGAGAGGAGTCTTCCCTCCTGTTACTTTGAACAGAGGTCAATACACGAATGTGCTACCACAACTTGGAGTAAATCTAATATTTGGTGTTAATTATAGTAATTATTTTCCTTAATTAGCTTTATTAGTACGATTTTTTGTCTTCAGTGCTTGTGTGTTACATTACATTTAAAATTAAAGGCACATTTAAAAAAAAAATATTTCGTAACAACATAGCTAATGTTTCTTGCAGTTCCATGTTACACATACAATTACTCATACATATTCGCACCTGAATACATACACATACAAACATACATGCATGTGACCACTCTATATATATACACTTGCCTAATTTTATAATAGAAATATCATAAGTATTTATTTTTAATTACTTTTTTAATATTTCTATATATTATAATTTCCTTTTTATTTCTTAGCATTCATGATTTTGTAAATCAATACTAAACATACTAAAAATGGGTCAATGTAGTTTCTAGTTTTCAATTTCAACTAATTTTATCCTCAAATAATTGTAAAAAATTTCATCAATTATCCCTTTTGAGGGATTAAAATTTAAAACGATGATTTCTCCATTTTTATAATTTTGTCAATTTCATCATCGATCGAAGCATTTAATTGATGAAATTTTAAACAATTCTAAGATAAAATTATTTGAAATTGAAAACTAAAGACTACATTCATATATATTTAGTTGAGAAATAATTGAGAAATAAAAATAGTGATGATTTCCCCATAATAATATCAACAACAACAACAACAAAAACAACAACAACAACAATAATGCCAACTATATTATGTAGTGTGATGATGCATTTGTTACCATTTTAAATGGGTGGTCACATGATAGAACTCATTGACGGGGTGTTAATTCTTTGAGCTGAAATATATTTTAAAATTATAAATTTGATTCTACCTTGTAAAGAATTGAGTATTTAAAACAAGAAAAAAGCGATAAATAAGTGATTATACTCCGTATTACTTTCTCTCTCTTTCCGTGCTTTTTGTGTTGTTGCGTTACATTTAAAATACACATTCTTTAACACACAAACAATGTGAATTTTATGTGCATTCATTTTGAAAACATTAAAATTGAATTAGAGAAAATAACAATCATTTGGTAACAATCATCAATCAAATTAAGGAAATTATCAAAATGGTCTCTGACCACCATAGTGGAAGGCATGATTCCAAGTGGATGGGTTCATATTTTGGATTCCATCAGTAAGGATTGAAAACTAATTTGGTTAATTGGTTAATTAAATTAATTTTAGTTAGGTGATGGATTTCAAAATTTTTATGCGCTGATTAGATTGGGGAAAAAAACTAATTATATTAAATTGAAAATTTGATCCATCGAGGGTCTTAACTTATGTGTATTAGTGTGTGTTTGGTTCGTACATGGAATCAGAATTAGAATGGGAATCAAATACATGATAATGACAATGGGTTTTGGTGAAAGTATTTTACTTGTTTGGTAGTAGGTTGAAATTGGAATGATTACAAATATTGCTGTTTAGTTATATATGATCCTATAATGGGAATAAAGGTTTTAAAAATACAAGAACAAAAAATCAAGGCAATTTATTTTAATATAAAGACATCCTAAGCACCAATATGATCAAAAAAGAATAAAAAAATAAAACACTAATTCAAACATAAAAATCAAATTACCAATTGGGAAGGAGAATAATGGAATGAAATTCTTATTTTATTAGGGAATAAATTTTCTAATTAAGGGGTAATTAAATCCTATACTAGTGTTCTAGAAACCTGTTAAGCAAACAATAGCAATAACTTTGATTCTCATTCCAGATAGCTAAACTCTTGAACCAAACACAACCTTAATGTATGTAAAGCAAAATCTTTATGGATTATATTATTTTAACTGAATAATGCCTCAATTTAAAAAAGTGCTATTAAGATTTTGAATAGATCTCTAATTTCGTGTCATATGATAAGGTTATGTACTCCAATTTCATACTATATGATTGAGGTTGTAATCTTGACAATTGCATGCAATTATATTTTAATAGAATGGTAACAATAATTGTATTCATTTGTTAATATTAAAATTAAACCCTAAGTGCACTTTTTTGTTAAGATTGGTTTTTGAAGCTTTATTAGCTAATGGTAAACTCTCTTTTTTTTTTTTTTTTATTAAATCACGTATCAATCACCGGAAAAAAATTCATGTAAGTTCTGAAAAAAATGGAAAAGATGAGAAGCGAAAACAAAATGACCAGGGAAGTAAAGCTACCTAGATAGGACTTTTTATCATCTGATCCTTATCTTGAATCATTCACGAAAATAATGTAGTAAGTTTAAAACATATTTTAAGCTAACAAAGTTCAAATCTTTCCCTACTCTATATATTAATTTCCCACCACCCTTTCGTAATCATCCCTGCTAATTAATTTCACCTTTGATTTTTTAATTTGAAGCAATTCAAGATGCCAAGGAACAATAATGCCGATAGATATGGTCTTCTTCCTTGAAATTTCCTCCAGCCATATTTGTGGCATGTTTGGGAGGAGGTTTAACATCTACTAAGCAGTCTTCGAGCAAATGAGCTGAGGCTCCATGATAGCTTTGGCCTTTGGGTAGAGATTTTAATGCATAATGATCAATGAAAATGTTCATAGTGCGTGCAATATTTTTAACAAAAAAATAAATAATTGACTTTGAGAAAACGATCATTTTTATATCATTCATAAATCAAATTGAAAAAATTATCAAAATAGTCCCTCAACTACCACAGTGAAAGCAAGACTACGAGTGAGTTCATTTTTTTTTTCATTTAAAATTAATTTTTTTAATCAGTTAATTAAATTAATTTTAGTTAGGTGATGATTTTTTTTAAACAAAAAATTTAAAATCTTGGCTATTGGTTTAATTCAGTTTTTAAAAAAATTAAATTACTTGAAAGTTCACCAAAGCATGAACTTTTCAAATATTAGTTTTTTTTTTGTAGGGAAGAAATTTTTTTATTGATAGTACCGTCTAGGAGTAGCAAACTCCCAAAAATCATACAAGAGAGCAGTCTGGACCGAATTCGGCAAAGAAAGAAACGAAAAATACAAGAGAGGCGTAGAACTAGACAATATATAAGTTTCTTCTGATGAAAATTCGAATTCAATTGGACCCAATTCAAATTGAGAATGTACCTCATTAATATGTCTACCACTAAATAATCACTTACAGTGCCATTTTTACTAAAATTTCCAACATCAACGTACTTCCAGTATTAGTTTCATCTGTCTCAAACTATCCATCTATAGTTTGAAAATGTGATAACAATATGGAATTTTCTTGAATATTATATAGAGCTCTATATGGGAAGTATGGTTACCCTAGCTATAACCCTATCACAAGTGTTTGTCTTTCTTATTTACTCTAATAAAAGAAATAAAACAGACCTAGGGATATAAACAATAATTTATGTGGTAAGTCGATGTCATTGATTATTTTCAATATAATAGTTCATGACACAATCAAACTGCACATACATATACTGTAGTATTCACTACAGTTCACATAATTGTTTTGAGACTGAACTTTATTAAGTTATCAATATCAAAGTCCCAGTTTTTTTTAGAAGTGTCAAGTAAAGCAAGACATCAAAGATGTCGACCAACAATGCTGATAATGACTCTTCTTCCTTGAATTCCCCTCACCGTGGCTGTGGTTAGAGAAGCGATTCCATAAGGGCAGTGCCAGTAGAAAATGGGGTTAATGACTAAAATGGGGCGAAAAACAGGGGAGTGCACAAAAATTGAAAGATTTTAAATGCTAGACATAATGGTAAAAGAGCATTTGGGACTTGCATTTGAGGTCAGAAACGCAAGTACCAAATGCGTTTGTTAATTTATTTGTTTTTTCAATGGTTAACCACAAACGCAAGTGACTTGCGTTTGAAGTATAAAGTACTTCAAAAACACAAGTGGGACTTGCGTTCATCATTAAAAAAAAATGTCACCTTCAAAAGTGGACCTCACCATATTGCAAAATTACCACTTCCAATGCTTGTTTGCTAAAATTTCCAACTTCAACTTACTGCCAGTACTAGTTTCACTAGTCTCAAACTATCCATCTATAGCTTAAATTGTTTGGGGAATGTGAAAACAATATGGTATTTTCTTTAATATTATATGCATTTGATTTATGGGAAATTACACAACCAGTACTTGAAGAGGCAATTTGGGAAGAGTTTACCTTGTAACATTACATGAATATTATATTTCAATTCTACTACATGTACTTTAATATTTATTGTTTATTTTTTGATGTGACCATATATTATTAATTAGTAGTAATGTGCATGTAAATTTTTTTTCTTTTATTTATTCAAGGTACATGTAATTGAAATACACATTATATTTTAATACCATATTGGGATTTTTGTTACCACTACCAATGTGGAAAATGAGATTAAAGGAAAAACAAAATTGTTTTGTTCTTACCAGCCAACCTTCGATTGATATGAATAATTGCACACAACTCATTTGAAACATTGTCCAACTGACTGTAACCAACATGACGGTTAATTTTTTCTTTTCTGTTTTTTTTTAAACCAAAGTATATTCATTGCATCAAAATAATATTCACTAGGAAGAGTCTAAAAGTGACCACTTGCTAAGACAAAAGATGCCTAAGCCTTACATTTAAAAGGGCCATAGGCCTAACAGTTAAAGCTAAAACTATAAGCTATTCATATTTATTAAATTTTGAATATGCTAAAATTTATGAATTATCTTTTTTTTTTCCTAATGAATGATTGCCTTAATTTAAAAAGTGTTATTAAGATGTTTAATCAACCTCTAATTTTGTGTAATATATTGAGGTTATGAACTCCAATTTCGATCAATTCATACTTTATGATTGAGGATATAATCTTGATAATTGCAGGCAATTACGTTTTAATATAACTTGACAAAATGGCTCAACCCGAAGCAGCTGCCGCACTGCGGGATCTTAATGAGCCTCAGTATTACCATGTGCCCGATATGAATTTTACTCTTCCACCCGCTTAAAACTGCTTGAATACGTGGTTTTACGCATACATGTATATATATATGTGTGTGTGTGTGTGTGTGTGTTATATGCATATGTTATATGTATGTGATTGTAATAGATATCATGTTTGTATATTATATTGTGTTATATGTATGGGATTGTAATAGGCATCATGTAATTTATTGTGTTATATGTATGAGACTATAATAGGTATCATGTTTGTTTATTGTGTTATATGTAACAGATTGTAATAAATATCATATTTTTTTTAATTTAGAGCAATTCAAGATGTGTAGGAATAATACTGATGGCACTTCTTCCGTGAATTATCCTCCCCTTGCCCTGCCATAGCAAAGTCATATATGTGGCCTGTGTACGTGGGAATAAACTACTAAACACTCTTCAGGCACATGAGGTTTCAGGTAGCCAAGGGTGGAGATTTTATTACATAATGAACGATGGCAACGTGCATCATGCGTGCATGTATTTTAGAAACATCTAAATTGACTTAGAGAAAATGATCATTTTGATATCAATCATCAATCAAATTGAGAAAATTATTAGAATGGCCCCCAACTACTATATTTGATAATCAATTTCTCATTCACTTATCATCCATTTTGAACATACAATATATTAGTTTCTTTTGATGAAAATCCAAATCCAATTTGACCCGATTCAAATTAAGGATGGACGTCATTGATATGTGTCCCACAATTTGTTGATATTAACACCAGAATTGCATTTTTTTGTTTTGGTTGGTTTTAGATGATTTAGTTAATGACCGGCAAACTCCTTTTGTAAAGAAACCACCGACCACCGAAAAACAATGCATATATGTTGTGAAAAGAGAAGAAGAAAAACATGGAAGTAAAATTAAAGCAACTCAGTTCATCTTTGTCATCCAAGTCTCGTTTATGAAAACAACGGCATAAGAATATTATATTGTATGCTAGCAAAGTATAAATGTTTCTCCTCTCTATATATTAATTCTTCACTACCATTCGCTGATCATCACTAGTAATTAACTAAACATTTGTTTTCTTAATTTGAAGCTATAAAAGATGTCTATGAACAATGCTAATGGCTCTTCTTCCTTCAATTCTCTTCCATCTGTCCAGACACAACAGAATCATATTTGCACCGTGTGTGGGAGGTAGTTTAACAGCCGCCACGCACTTTTTGGGCACATGAGGCTACATGGTAGTCGTGGGTGGAGAATCACACACCCTCATTTTTTCAATACGGAGCATTTGGCCAATGTGCTGCCAAGACCTGGAATTCCTGCAATCGACGGTCAAGTTGCGGCTGCCCCGCCTCCTTCTATAGCTGCCTCTACCCTATTGGAAAATAGCACTACAAATGACATTTTAAGTGGCCATTTTGTGGTATAAATATATATGGGTCCACTTCCGATTTTGGGTCGGGTCAAAGTGGATTCGGGTTCTTCGTTTTTAGACGAAGAGATCGATATATTATACGCTCAAAATGGATAATGGGTGAATGAGAAATTGATTCTCAAAGTAGACCCATTTGAGATGGAATTCAAGTGTGGTAAAGCTTAAGCAGCTTTGTCCCACATTGGTTTGGAATGAACCTTTGCACCACTATATATATACAAGAGTCTTTTTATGATTTATTAACTTGTATAGCATAGATGCTCTCTCTCGCGCGTAGGGGGTGCAAATCAAATCCCAAAATGAGTTCGAAAGGCTTGAACTCGTGTGCACTAGCACCCGCGTAGACGAATGTCTACCGAAAAATTGGCAGGCCTGCGGGCTAAGTTATGCCATATTTTCGAATCGGATCGTCCTGGGAAACCTAGGCCGCAACGCTACAGCGGGCTAGTGACAACACGACTCGTGCTTCCAACCACCCTAAAGTCCATACAGCTCACCCGTGCTTCCAACCACCACCCTAAAGTCCATACAGCTCACCCGTCAACTTTCAAGACCACTCAACCCAGCGTGGTACCTTCATCATTTGTAATTGTTTAATCCTACGTGGATTATAATTTCCTTGTAATTTGTTTTTGGTTTTGTTTTCCAATTTCTTGTATTTCCGATTGTCAAAGAGGGTTTTCTCTAACATCCCCTTCCCGTAAATAATGCTCCGTTGGCTCAGCCCGAAGAACTTGTCGAACTACTGGATCTGAATGAGCATCGGCATTACGGTGTGCCTAATTTGAATTTTCCTCTTCCGCCCGCTTAAAGCTGCTTATATATATGTTGTTTAATTTCCGGCATGTATGCATGTGTGTGTGTGTGTGTTACGTTATATGTATATGTTATATGTATGTGATTGTAATCGATATCATGCTTGTATATTGTGTTATATGTATGGGCTTGTAATGGGTATCATATTTATTGTGTTATATGTATGAGATTGTAAAAGCTAAGTTTGTTTGTTGTATTATATGTATGGGATTATAAATTATAATAGGTAACATGCTTGTTTATTGTGTTATATGTAAGAGATTGTAATAAATATCATGTTTGATTATTGTTTTGTATTGCAACTTATTGTTATGAACGAAAATTTACAAAACTTGTTATTAATGAAAATATAAAATTCGAATTCAATTTGACCCGATTCAAATTGAGAATTGACCTCATTGATATGTGTACCACAAAATAAGCACTTACAGTGACATTTTTACTAAAATTTCCAACATCAACGTACTTCCAGTATTAGTTTCATCCGTCTCGATCAAACTATCCATCTATAGCTTAAATTGTTTGAAAATGTGATAACAATATGGAATTTTCTTGAATATTATATGCATTTGATTTATGGAAAATTACACATCCAATACTTGAAGTTGTGAGCCCTATACGGGAAGTATGGTTACCCTACCTATAGGCTATAACCCTATCACAAGTGTTTTGATTTTCTTATTTACTCTAATAAAAGAAATAAAACAGACCTAGGGATATAAACAATGATTTATGTGGTAAGTTAATGTGGTTGATTGTTTTCAATATAATAGTTCATGAGACAATCAAACTGCACATACATTTACTATAGTATTCACTATAGTTCACATAATTGTTTTGAGACTAAAATTTATTGAGTTATCAATATCAAAGTCCAATTTTAATTTTTTTTAAGAAGTGTCAAGTAAAGCAAGACATCCAAGATGTCGACCAACAATGCTGATAATGGCTCTTCTTCCTTGAATTCTCCTCGACGTGGCGGTGACCACAGAAGCGATTCCATAAATAGGGGAGTGCATAAAAATAGGAAGATTTTAAAAGCTGGACATAATGGGAAAAGAATATTTGGGGCTTGCGTTCACGCCGCATCTCCTCGCCCACATCATTTTTCAGTCCATCACACCGTTTGGCCACATCCCTCGCTGAGGTCCTCAGGTAAAACCCTCGCTCATTGAGGTCAGAAATGCAAGTCACAAATGCGTTTGTTAATTTATTTGTTTTTTCAATGGTTAACCACAAACGCAAATGGGACTTGCGTTTGAAGTAAAAATACTTCAAAAACACAAGTGCGACTTGCGTTCATCATTAAAAAAAATGTCTCCTTCAAAAGTGGCCTGACCGTATTGCAAAATTACCTTGCAATGCTTGTTTGCTAAAATTTCCAACATCAACTTACTGTCAGTACTAGTTTCACTAGTCTCAATCTATCCATCTATAGCTTAAATTGTTTGGGGAATGTGATAACAAAATGGAATTTTCTTGAGTATTATATGCATTTGATTTAGGGGAAATTACACAACCACTACTTGGGAAATTACACAACCAATACTTGAAGAGGGAACTTGAGAAGAGTTTACCTTGTAACATTACATGAATATTATATTTCAATTCATGTAATGCATGCCAAAGACCTTATGGTCTAGTAGCACCCGGTGTCCCGAATTACACTCTCACATGTATGATGGGAGTGGGTTCAAGCCTCGTAGTACTTAAAAAAAGGTTTTACTACATGTACTTTAATATTTATTGTTTATTTTTTGATATGACCATATATTATTAGTAGTAATGTGCATGCCAATTATTTTTCTGTTTTATTTATTAAAGGTACATGTAATTTAAATATTCATTATATTTTAATACCATATTGAATTTTTGTTACCACTACCAATGTGGAAAATGAGATGAAAGGAAAAAAAAAGTTGTTTTGTTCTTACCAGCCAACGTTCGATTGATATGAATAATTGCATACAACTTAATTGAAACATTGTCCAACCGACTCTAACGAACATGACGGTTAATTAGCATATTAAATTTTGAATATGCTGAAATTTATGAATTATCTTCTTTTTTTTTCCTAATGAGTGATGAATTAATTTAAAAAGTGTTATTAAGATGTTTAATCAACCTCTGATTTTGTGTAATATATTGAGGTTATGAACTCCAATTTCAATTCACACTTTATGATTGAGGTTATAATCTTGAGAATTACAGACAATTACGTTTTAATATAACTTGACAGAATGGTAATGCTAAATTTAACTATATTGATTTGATAATTAATCTAGTCATTTTAATTAAAAGTAACTTCTAGTATATATATTTGAATGAAACGTTGCCTAATCTATTTGTTGATATTAACACAACAATTGCATTTTTTTGTTGAGGTTGGTTGTAGATGTGATTTAGTTGGCCGGCAAACTCCTTTTATAAAGAAACTACCGACCACGGAAAAACAATGAATATATGTTGTGAAAAAAAAAAAAGAAGAAAAACATGGAACTAAAGCTACTTAGTTCATTTTTGTCATCCTAGTCTCGTTCATAAAACAACGTACATTTTGTTCATCATCACAAGTAATTAATTCAACATTTGTTTTCTTAATTCGAAGCAATTCAAGATGTCTAGGAACAATGCTAATGGCTCTTCTTCCTTCAATTCTCTTCCACCTGTCACAATAGAATCATATTTGCACCGTATGTGGAAGGTGGTTTAACCGCCGCCAAGCATTTTTTGGGCACATTAGGCTCCATTGTAGTCTTGGGTGAAGAACGCCTACCCTCATTTTTTCAATAGAGGCCATGTGACACCCCGAAATTTCGTCTACCATTTTTGTTACAAAATAATTTTGGTTCGTCACTAAATGAAACGTTGCCTAATCTTTTTGTTGATATTAATACCACAATTGCACTTTTTTGTTGAGGTTAATTTTAGACGATTTATTTAATGACCGGCGAACTCTTTTTTAAAGAAACAACCGACCACGGAAAAACAACGCATATATGTTGTGAAAAAAAAAAAGAGAAGAAAAACATGAAATTAAAGCTACCTAGTTCATCTTTGTCATCCTAATCTCATTCATGAAATCACCGTGGAAGGCGTAAGAATATTATAATGTACGTTTGCAAAGTATAAATATTTCTCTCCTCTACATATTAATTCTTCAACATTTGTTTTCTTAATTTGAAGCAATTCAAGATGACTAGGAACAATGCTAATGGCTCTTCTTCCTTCAATTCTTTTCCACCTGCCCAACCACAACAAAATCATATTTGCACCGTGTGTGGGAGGTTGTTTAACCGCCGCCAAGCACTTCTTGGGCACATGAGGCTCCATGGTAGTTATGGGTGGAGAATCCTCTACCCTCATCTTTTCAATAGAGACCATTTGGCCAATGTGCTGCCAAGACCTGGAATTCCTGCAGTCGGCAGTCAAGTTGCAGCTGCCCCGCCTCCTCCTATCCCTCCCCCTCCGGCAAATAATGATCCACTGGCTCAGCCCGAAGTACGTGTTGAACTGCCGGATCTCAATGAGCCTCAGCATTACCTTGTGCCTGATCTGAATTTTCCTCCTCCGCCCGCTTAAAGCCGCTTACATATGTGGTTTCACGTATTTATGTATATAGATATATATATATATATATATATATATATATATATATGTGTGTGTGTGTGTGTGTGTTTGTGTATGTGTGTGTGTGTTATATGTATATGTTATTTGTGTGCGATTGTAATCTATATCATGTTTGTATATTGTGTTATATGTATGGGCTAATTGTAATGGGTATCATATTTATTGTGTTATATGTATGAGATTGTAATAGCTAGTATCAAGTTTGTTTATTGTATTTTATGTATAGGATAGGATTATAAACTACAATAGATAACATGTTTGTTTATTGTGTTATATTTAAGAGATTGCAATATCAGTGACAACGTGCATCGTGCGTGCATGAATTTTAAAAACATCTTAATTGTATTATCATGCTTTAGCTAATGACAATTTAACTCCTTTTATAAAGAAACCACCGACCACGAAAACATAATGTATGTATGTTGTGGAAAAAAATGGAATTTATGCTACCTAGAATATCTTAATCATTCTCGTCTTGAATCATTCACAAAATTAATAACTTAGTAGGCTTAAACATAATGAACACTAGCAAAGTACATACAAATAATCTTTCCATCCTCTATATATTAATTCCCACCACCATAATATTCCTTGGTCATCAATAATGGTAATTAGTACAACACCAGCTTTCTTAATTTGAAGGAAATCAAGATGTCTAGGAACATTTCTGATGGCTCTTCTTCCTTGAACTCTCCTCCCCTGGCCATCCACAACAGAATCATATACGTGGCCTGTGTGGGAGACGGTTTAACTGCCGCCAAGCACTCTTCAGACACATGAGGCTCTATCGTACCCGCGTATGGAGAGGAGTCTTCCCTCCTGCTGCTTTGAATAGAGGTCATTTCACCAATGTGCTACCACAATTTGGAGTAGATCTGATATTTGATTTTAATTATAGTAATATTTTCCTTAATTAGCTTTATTAGTACATTTTTTTTCTCTTCAATGCTTGTGTGTTACATTAGATTTAAAATTAAAGGCACATTTAAAAAAAAATACTCCGTAATAACATAACTAATGTCTCTTGCAGTTCATGTTACACGTACAACTACTCATACGTATTCGCACGTGAATACATAAACATACAAACATACATGCATGTGACCACTCTATATATATATATACGCAATTCGCTTGCCTAATTTTATAATAGAAATATCATAAGTATTTATTTTTAATTAATTTTTAAATATTTCTATATATTATAATTTCCTTTTTAATTCTTAGCATTCATGATTTTGTAAATCAATACTAAACATATTAAAAATGGGTCAATGTAGTTCCTTGTTTTCAATTTCAACTAATTTGATCCTCAAATTGTATAAAATTTCATCAATTATCCCTTTTGAGGGATTAAAATTTAAAACGATAATTTCTCCATTTTTATAATTTTGTCAATTTCATCATCGAAGGATTTCATTGATGAAATTTTAAACAATTCTAGGATAAAATTATTTGAAATTGAAAACTAGAGACTACATATTGATATATAGTTAGTTGAGAAATAATTGAGGAATAAAAATAGTGATGATTTCCCCATAATAATAATAATAATAACAACAACAACAACAACAACAACAGCAACAATAATGCCAACTATATTATGTAGTGTGATGATGCATTTGTTACCATTCTAAATGGGTGGTCACATGATAGAACTCAATGACGGGGCGTTAATTCTTTGAGCAGAAATATATTGAAAAAGTATAAATTAGATTCTACCTTATAAAGAATTGAGTATTTAAAAAGAAAAAAGAAAAAAGCGATACGTAAGTGATTATATTCCGTATTACTTTCTCTCTCTTTCAGAGTTTTTTGTGTTGTTGTGTTACATTTAAAATACACATTCTTTAACACACAAACAATGTGCATTTTATGTGCATTCATTTTGAAAACATTAAAATTGAATTAGAGAAAATAACAATTATTTGGTAACAATCATCAATCAAATTAAGGAAATTATCAAAATGGTCCCTGACCAACATAGTGGAAGGCATGATTCCAAGCGGATGGGTTCATATTTCGGATTCCATCTGTAAGGATTGAAAACTAATTTGGTTAATTAAATTAATTTTAGTTATGTGATGGATTTCTAAATTTTTATGCGCTGATTAAATTGAGTCAAAAAACTAATTATATTAAATTGAAAATTTGATCCATCCTGGGTTTTAACTTAGGTGTATTAGTGTGTGTTTGGTTCGTACATGGAATTGGAATTGGAATGAGAATCAAATACTTGGTAATGGTAATGGATTTTGGTAAAAGTATTTTACATGTTTGGTAGTAGGTTGGAATTGGGTTTGGTTATATATGATCCTATAATCGGAATAAAGGTTTTTAAAATACAAGAACAAAACATCAAGGCAGTTTATTTTAATATAAAGACATCCAAAACACCAATATGAACAAAAAAAAAACAAAAATAAAGCACTAATCCAAACATAAAAATCAAATTACTAATTGGGAAGGGGAATAATGGAATGAAATTCTTATTTTATTAGAGAATAAATTTTCTAATTAAGTGGTAATTAAATCCTATACTAGTGTTCTAGAAACCTGTTAACCAAACAATAACAATAACTTTGATTCTCATTCCTGATAGCTAAACTCATGAACCAAACTCACCCTTAGTGTGTGTAAAGTAAAATCCTTATGGATTATATTAATTATTATGATTGAAAAATGCCTCAACTTAAAAAAGTGCTATTAAGATTTTGAATAGATCTCTAATTTCGTATCATATGATAAGGTTATGTACTCCAATTTCATACTATATGATTGAAGTTGTAATCTTGACAATTGCATGCAATTATATTTTAATAGAATGGTAACCATAAATTTATTCATTTGTTAATATTAAAATTAAACCCTAATTGCACTTTTTTGTTAAGATTGGTTTTTGAAGCTTTATTAGCTAATCGTAAACTTTTTTTTTTTTATTAAATCACGTATCGATCACCGGAAAAGAATGCATGTATGTTCTGGAAAAAAAAATGGAAAAGATGAGAAGCGAAAACAAAATGACCAGGGAAGTAAAGCTACCTAGCTAGGACTTTTGATCATCTGATCCTTATCTTGAATCATTCACGAAAATAATGTAGTAAGTTTAAAACATATTTTATGCTAACAAAGTTCAAATCTTTCTCTCATCTATATATTAATTTCCCACCACCCTTTCGTGATCATCTAATTAATTTCACCTTTGATTTTTAAATTTGAAGCAATTCAAGATGCCAAAGAACAATAATGCCGATAGATATGGTTTTCTTCCTTGAATTCTCCTCCAGCCACAATAGAATCATATTTGTGGCATGTTTGGGAGGAGGGTTAACATCTACTAAGCAGTCTTCGAGCAAATGAGCTGAGGCTCCATGATAGCTTTGGGTGGAGATTTTAATGCATAATGATCAATGAAAATGTGCATCGTGCGTGCAGTATTTTAAAAACATTTAAATAATTGACTTTGAGAAAACGATCATTTTTATATCATTCATCAATCAAATTGAAAAAATTATCCAAATAGTCCCTAAACTACCACAGTGAAAGCAAAACTCCGAGTAAGTTCATTTTTTTGTTTTCATTTAAAATTAATTTGTTTAATCAGTTAATTAAATTAATTTTAGTTAGGTGATGACTTTTTTTAAACAAAAAAATTTAAAATCTTGGCTATTGGTTTAATTCAGTTTTTTTTTAAAAAAAAATTAATTATTTAAATTACTTTTTTTTTTTTGAAAATTATTTAAATTACTTGAAAGTTCACCAAAGCATGAACTTTTCAAATATTAGTTTCTTATTTTTAGGGAAGAAATTTTTTTATTGATAGTACCCTTTACGAGTAGCAAACTCCCAAAGATTATACAAGAAAACAGTCTAGACCGAATTCGGCAATGAAAGAAACGAAAAATACAAGAGACGCGTAGAACTAGACAATATATAACTTTCTTCTGATGAAAATTCGAATTCAATTTGACTCAATTCAAATTGAGAATGTACATTATTAATATGTCAACCACTAAGTGCCATTTTTACTAAAATTTCCAACATCAACGTACTTCCAGTATTAGTTTCATCCGTCTCAAACTATCCATTTGTAGTTTGAAAATGTGATAACAATATGGATTTTTTTTTGAATATTATATGCATTTGATTTATGGAAAATTACACATCCAATACTTGAAGTTGTGATGAGCTCTATATGGGAAGTATGGTTACCCTTGCTATAACCCTATCACAAGTGTTTGGTCTTTCTTATTTACTCTAATAAAAGATATAAATCAGACCTAGAGATATAAACAATAATTTATGTGGTAAGTTAATGTGATTGATTATTTTCAATATAATAGTTCATGACACAATCAAACTGCACATACATGAACAGTAGTATTCACTACAGTTCACATAATTGTTTTGAGACTGGAATTTATTAAGTTATCAATATCAAAGTCCAAGTTTTTTTTTTAGAAGTGTCAAGTAAAGCAAGACATCAAATATGTCGACCAACAATGCTGATAATGACTCTTCTTCCTTGAATTCCCCTCACCGTGGCGGTGGCCAGGGAAGCGATTCCATAACAGCAGTGCCAGTAGAAAATGGGGTTAATGTCTAAAATGGGGCAAAAAACAAGGGAGTGCACAAAATAGGAAGATTTTAAAAGCTAGATATAATGGGAAAAGAGCATTTGGGACTTGCGTTTGAGGTCAGAAACGCAAGTCCCAAATGCTTTTGTTAATTTATTTGTTTTTTCAATTGTTAACCACAAACGTAAGTCCCACTTGCTTTTGAAGTATAAAATAATTCAAAAACACAAGTGAGACTTGTGTTCATCATTTAAAAAAAATGTCTGTCTTCAAAAGTGGACCTCACCATATTGCAAAATTACCACTTCCAATGCCTGTTTGCTCAAATTTTTAAGATCAACTTACTGCCAGTAGTTCTAGTTTCACTAGACTCAAGCTATCCATCTATCCATCTATAGCTTAAATTGTTTGGGGAATGTGATAACAATATGGAATTTTCTTTAATATTATATGCATTTGATTTATGGAAAATTACACAACCCGTACTTGAAGAGGCAATTTGGGAAGAGTTACCTTGTAACATTACATGAATATTATATTTCAATTCTACTACATGTACTTTAATATTTATTGTTTATTTTTTTATATGACCATATATTATTAGTAGTAATGTGCGTGCCAATTTTTTTCTGTTTTATTTATTCAAGGTACATGTAATTGAAATACTCATTATATTTTAATACCATATTGAATTTTTGTTACCACTACCAATGTGAAAAATGAGATGAAAGGAAAAACAAAATTGTTTTGTTCTTACTAGCCAACTATCGATTGATATGAATAATTGCACACAACTCAATGGAAACATTGTCCAACTGACTGTAACGAACATGACGGTTAATTAGCTTATTAAATTTTGAATATGCTGAAACTTATTATGAATTATCTTTTTTTTTTCCTAATGAATGATTGCCTTAATTTAAAAAGTGTTATTAAGATGTCTAATCAACCTCTAATTTTGTGTAATATATTGAGGTTATGAACACCAGTTTCAATTCATACTTTATGATTGTGGTTATAATCTTGATAATTGCAGGCAATTACGTTTTAATATAACTTGATAGAATGGCTCAACCCGAAGCAGCTGCCGCACTACCGGATCTTAATGAGCCTCAGTATTACTGTGTGCCCTATATGAATTTTCCTCTTTCACCCGCTTAAAGCTGCTTGAATGCGTGGTTTTACGCATACATGCATATATATATGTGTGTGCGCGTATGTGTGTGTGTTATATGCATATGTTATATTTATGTGATTGTAATAGATATCATGTTTGTATATTATATTGTGTTATATGTATGGGCTTGTAATAGGGATCATGTAATTTATTGTGTTATATGTACGAGACTATAATAGGTATAATGTTTGTTTATTGTGCTATATGTAAGAGATTGTAATAAATATCATTTTTTTTATTTCGTATTGCATTTGCTTTCTTAATTTAGAGCAATTCAAGATGTCTAGGAATAATGCTGATGGCACTTCTTCAGTGAATTATCCTCCCCTTGCCCCGCTATAGCAGAATCATATATGTGGCCTGTGTACGTGGGAATAAACTGCTAAACACTCTTCAGGCACATGAGGCTCCAGGTAGCCAAGGGTGGAGATTTTAATACAAAATAATCGATGACAATTTGCATCATGCGTGCATGTATTTTACAAACATCTAAATTGACTTAGAGAAAATGATCATTTTGATATCAATCATCAATCAAATTGAGAAAATTATTAAAATGGCCCCGACTATTATATTTGATAATCAATTTCTCATTCACCTATTATACATTTTGAATATAAAATATGTCAGTTTCTTTTGATGAAAATCCAAATCCAATTTGACCTGATTCAAATTGAGGGTGGATGTCATTGATATGTGTACATACCACCATTTGTTGATATTAACACCAGAATTGCACTTTTTTGTTTTTGTTGGTTTTAGATGATTTAGTTAATGGCCGGCAAGCTTCTTTTGTAAAGAAACCACCGACCACGGAATAACAATGCATATATGTTGTGAAAAAAAAACATGGAAGTAAAATTAAAGCAACTCAGTTCATCTTTGTCATCCAAGTCTTGTTCACGAAAACGGCATAAGAATATTATATTGTACGTTAGCAAAGTACAAATATTTCTCCCCTCTATATATTAATTCTTCACCACCATTCGCTGATCATCACTAGTAATTAATTCAACATTTGTTTTCTTAATTTGAAGCAATTCAAGATGTCTAGGAACAATGCTAATATCTCTTCTTCCTTCAATTCTCTTCCACCTGTCACAACAGAATCATATTTGCACCGTATGTGGAGGGTGGTTTAACAGCCGCCAAGCATTTTTTGGGCACATTAGGCTCCATTGTAGTCTTGGGTGAAGAACGCCTACCCTCATTTTTTCAATAGAGGCCATGTGACACCCCGAAATTTCGTCTACCATTTTTGTTACAAAATAATTTTGGTTCGTCACTAAATGAAACGTTGCCTAATCTTTTTGTTGATATTAATACCACAATTGCACTTTTTTGTTGAGGTTAATTTTAGATAATTTAATTAAGGCTGGCAATCTCCTTTTGTAAAGAAACAACCGACCACAGAAAAACAACGCATATATGTTGTGAAAAAAAAAAAAAGAGAAGAAAAACATGAAAGTAAAGCTACTTAGTTCATCTTTGTCATCCTAATCTCATTCATGAAATCACCGTGGAAGGCTTAAGAATATTATATTGTACGTTTGCAAAGTATAAATATTTCTCTACACTACATATTAATTCTTCAACATTTGTTTTCTTAATTTGAAGCAATTCAAGAGGTCTAGAAACAATGCTAATGGCTCTTCTTTCTTCAATTCTTTTCCACCTGCCCAGCCACAACAAAATCATATTTCGCCAAGCACTTCTTGGTCACGTGAGGCTCCATGGTAGTTATGGGTGGAGAATCCTCTACCCTCATCTTTTCAATAGAGGCCATTTGGCCAATGTGCTACCAAGACCTGGAATTCCTGCAGTCGGCGGTCAAGTTGCAGCTGCCCCGCCTCCTCCTATAGCTGCCCCTCCCCCTCTGGCGAATAATGCTCCGCTGGCTCAGCCCGAAGTACCTGTTGAACTGCCGGATCTCAATGAGCCTCAGCATTACCGTGTGCCTGATCTGAATTTTCCTCCTCCGCCCGCTTAAAGTTGCTTACATATGTGGTTTCACACATTTATGCATATATATATATATATATATATATATATATATATATATATATGCGTGTATGTGTGTGTTATATGTATATGTTATATGTGTGTGATTGTAATCTATATCATGTTTGTATATTGTGTTATATGTATGGGCTTGTAATGGGTATCATATTTATTGTGTTATATGTATGAGATTGTAATAGCTAGGTATCAACAAGTTTGTTTATTGTATTATATGTATGGGATTATAAACTATAAAAGGTAACATGTTTGTTTATTGTGTTATGTGTAAGAGATTGCAATATCAGTGTACATGAATTTTAAAAACATCTTAATTGTATTATCATGCTTTAGCTAATGGCAATTTAACTCCTTTTATAAAGAAACCACCCACCACGAAAACATAATGTATGTATGTTGTGGAAAAAAAATGGAACTTATACTACCTAGAATATCTTAATCATTCTCATCTTGAATCATTCACAAAATTAATAACGTAGTAGGCTTAAACATACTGAACACTAGCAAAGTACAAATAATCTTTCCATCCTCTATATATTAATTCCCATCACCATTCCTTGATCATCAATAATGGTAATTTGTATAACACTAGCTTTCTTAATTTGAAGCAAATCAAGATGTCTAGGAACATTTCTGATGGCTCTTCTTCATTGAACTCTCCTCCCTTGACCAGCCACAACAAAATCATATATGTGGCCTGTGTTGGAGGCGGTTTAACAGCCGCCAAGCACTCTTCAGGAACATAAGGCGCCATCGTAACCGTGTGTGGAGAGGAGTTTTCCTTAATTAGCTTATTAGTACAGTACCTACCTTGGGATATTATAATTTTCAATGAATACTTTTGAACCTTATATCATGAGTTGTCTTTGGTTAGTTGTTTTAGCCTGTGCGTTTGGGTATAAGTAACTATCCAAGTGTGGCGGTAACACTCTCTATCTTCCGCAATTGTATGTATTTTTAAGAGTTTCTCTAGTTTGGAAATGGGGGTGTTACAGCTGCGCTTGAGGTTTTATTCTCAAACCCTACTCATTTTAATTTTCTGAAAATCCTCTGTTTTTGCATATCTGTTTTGATAATCGTCACTGGGTAAACTTAATATAGTCATATACTCATATATTATAATCAAAATTTCAGGACATAATTGTGTTATCGATTCTGAAGAATAAAATAAGAATGATAAAAACCCTTCTGTTAAAAAACCACTGCCCATTATCTCTGTAAAACAGGAACCTGTTGATACTACTTTAGATACACCATCTGATATATCTACACATACTCTGATTTCTCCTGTATTTGTTGCTTCTAATATTTCCCCAAATGTGTTTTATGGTCCTCATCCCTTGAAATCTATATTTTCAAAACTTAAACTGTTCTCTGTGCTGAATAATCATAGAAAAACAAAATCTCTGTCAAACAAACTGAGCATCCCAATAACCATACTAGAACACAACCCTTCAAAACAAGAACCTATCCTACCTCTACCATCATCTCATCTCACTGATTGCCCAAACCCTGTGTTTGAGGAATCTCACACCACAGAGCCTACAGAAGCCTAACCTAAACTATTACCTGAGCCAAATACTGAACTGACTTCAGCTCAAGGAATACCCCACATGGCTATTAGAGAATTCTATGCCAATCTCATGCCATCGGTCAAGGATTCAAACTCAGCTCAATATGGTCGAGTATGGCTGCAAAATAAGTACTATAATTTCACACCTAGCACTATCAACACTTATCTTGGTGTAGATGCAGATGATGTAGAGGACCCTAACATTGGAGCAAACGTGCTAACAAAAGTGATCACTAGTGGCATGGTCAGCTACTAACCAACCGAGACAAACATGCTGCCTGCAAAATTCCTCACAACAAAGTTTGCCATACTCCCCAAAATAGTCATGAAAAATTGGATGCCAAGCGAGCACAGGGGTGGATTGAGTCTTCAGATGGCCAGCCTGATTTATAAGATTGGAAAAGGAATACCAATTGATCTTGGTAACATTATTTTCAAACAGGTTGTCAGTTTTAGGGATCCCACTGCGAAATAAAGCAAAGTGAAACTACCATTCCCTTGCACTATCTATGGGATATTACGTGCTCAGACTTTCAGACCCAATGCTGGAGAAATGATGGAAAAACCCAAGGTCAGACTGATTGATGCTAGACTCAAGCAAAGCCCACATGTTCTTGATATTCATCCTAGATATGGAAGCAGTTCTACACAGCCCTTATCAACTGAAGGCTCTAAGATAAGTCAGATGACCTCTCAATTTCTGGACAAAAGCATTCAAGAGCTAAACATGATTATCCAGACTTTGGTTGATAAAATAAATGTTGAACTTCAACTGCGTGAACAACTCAGACTGAGAGAGCAGGAGGAATTAGCTGCTACCCAAGCTGCCATGACTGAAACTACCGAAGGATCCAATCCAACTGCTGCTGCAAACATTGAGACCAGCCAGGAGGATGTGTCTTCAAAATAGGAATGATTCTGTTTAAAACCTTGGTTTGCTTTCCTACATGGTCCTGCCAAGAAATCTTGTGGCTACATATTCACAAGTTTCTAGCAATATGGGGAGTAGGAATAAACTTCTAACCATTTCTTTTTGTTGATGTTACTTGATAGGATGCACTGGATGTTGGGTTACTGATTACTTGATTACTGCCTACTGGTTACTGCATGAAAGGAAGACCCATGCTGCTGTTTTACGAAGACTTAATCTTTAGTATTTTGAGCAGCTGAAATAAGTTTGTAATGTTCCTTGTTTTTGGTTGTAATAGGGTTTGTTAGATTGTTGAAATTGAACGATTTAATGCATATGATGTTTTTTTTCTCAAAAAATTGGTTCTGAAATATCCTTCCTTATGTTAGAAGTTGGTTGTTCCAAGTAGACTATTATATTGCCAGGAAACTTATACAAAGGGGGAGATTGTTAATAAAGTATGTTTTTTTGAGAAAAGAGCAATTGGAAAAACTCCCTAGTTGTGTTAAGTTTCATGACATACAATTCTCTGCCTTTGTAAAACTATTGGAGAGATTCTGTTGAACTTAGTAACTATCTTCAGTAGACAGAGTCTCGTCTAAGAGCGCTAAGTAACTTGGCTAGGCACGAATTTCATATTCTTTTTTACTTTCCTATTCATAATACAGTTCTTGATTAAAATTACTAATCTATTGATTCGACTTTGTTATTTGCTAATCATTATTTCTAAATAAACTAATTTGTTGATTTCTTTGTTTCTTTTTTTTTTGCCTATTTAGAGTTGGTGTGATGCTGTAGTTTATGGTGAGGTATGGATGTAGGTGGTAAAACGAAGAGTCAAGACTCGCCGAATGTCGTGTTTCTCAAGGATGGCGAATGAGATTTGAATTTATGTTGGCATTTATGAGGTTGAAAGGTAAGAGTTGCAAGAATCGTAAGGAGAAGTTTTGTTCATTGTTGGTTTTGTGAAGGGATTGAAGGTAAAATGAGATAGAAAATACAAAAGGGAAAAGAAGGGGATGCATGCCAATGCTAAGCCAAATGATTGATTATCGTAGGTAGCTTGGAAATGGGTTTTTCGAGATTGAACTAGGGAGTCACGGTATTGGTACCGAGTGGCGTCACACTCAGACTCCCAATCCTCATTCGGTTGAGGCATTTTATCGAACACCTTGCCTACCACTCCTCTCGGATCTCGTCCTTTCGGACTAAGAGAGGAGATATAGATGAGTTGGGCTCGTGAGAGGCCGCTATCGCGCACTCTCTCACTTCCACTCGGTTCACTAACTATCCCAACCGGAAATAGAAGAAAAGTTTGAACAACATCATCCATACAAACATCAATCATACTACCACAATTCTCAAGATCATAAGATAAAATTTAAGCATTAATCAATTGGTTAACAAGGGCACACACACCCAAACTACACTACTCTAGCATAGAAAGCATTAATAACAACAAAATAAACAAAGCCAGAATATAAAAGATCAAACTTTATAATAAAAGAAGTATATTACCTAAAGAAAGCTTTGAATCTACATCTTCTTCTTCTTCATATCCTAAACTAATCTATTCTAAGGAGGAGTGTTTGTCTTCCTCCCCAAAGGGGAAGAATTAGAAAGAAGACTAAGATCTAAAATTATTGGGTGCCTCCTCCTCCTCAAGCTCTTGGAATAACGAGCCTTATATAGTGGGAGCAAAATAGGGGCAAGATAGTCAATTTTCCGCAGCAGAATTTTAGGGCTGTCACAGGGCTCTCGACGCGTCGAGCCCTGAAGAAACTTTCTGCGATCTATCCACACGCGTGGTGGAGGGCGTGCAGAGCTTCTGGAATTATTCCACGTCCACACACACGCGTGTGAGGTTGCGTGGGAGGCTCCTACTTCATGGTTTCTTCATTTTTTGCTCAGTTTTGGCCTTAAGTCCTCCTTTTGGCTGTAGAATAGCTTAAAAACATCTTCCATGCTCGTGTTAGTGGTTTTTGGTCACATTCGAGTCTTAATGCATGAAAATCTTATGAAATGGGTAATAAACTATACAATTCTAGCACGTAAATGACCCTTAAAATAGACTATTCTTAGTGCTTATCAAAGTTTCCACACTTAAACCTTGCTTGTCCTCAAGCAAGCATACTTTTCTAAACTCTAATCATATAAGCACAAAGGATAGTTCGTTTTCTCATTGTTAATTGATCAAGCGATGTGTGGGTGTTCGGAGTTGAGCGAGTGTTATTCCCTACACTATATACCAAGACCACTAAACTCATGCCGACCAAACGTAAGAAATATGCTAAAGAAGTTAAGGTCTCAAGAGATGGATATAACATAAAAAGTTTTGTTCACACCTTTCAAGCATGCAAATGACAAAAGGGTTTCACCTTGTATTTTCTAGGGGCCTCCAGCCGATCCGACTAGTGGGAACGATGTTTACCCCTTAGCCAATTTCCAACCAAAACGCCAAAGCCCCTTTACGTAATATAAGTGAGGGCAGGGACATGGACCGCTCATCGCCATGGCTTGGGCGATCACTCTATTTTCTCACTTCCTAGGATAACGTCATCAGGCGACCCGACTTCACATGGAGCCCCATGCTTTTTCGAAGACAGTGCAATGGGTGCCTGAATCCTAGCGAAGCGGCTCACCTCCTCTCTATTTTTCTCAACTTTCAGGATCTCTTCGGGGTAACCGACTTCACATGGATCTCCATGCTTTTTCGAAGATGGTGCAATGGTTACCCCGTATCCAGACTAGATGGCTCACCTCTGTTTTATCTCTAGGAGTGGCCTTTGCCTTTTTTTCTTTTCACCATATCAACCCCTCATGCCTTTTTCTAGGGAGTAGGGATTTTTCACTCTAAACTCACTTAGGCTCACCTTTTGCCCCATGTCCTGCTAAGATTAGTTCAATTTCCGGGCTTCGCAATTTTTATCTTTCTAAAACTTGAGGGATTCACACTCCCACTTCGAGAGATCTTTGACTGAGGTCCAAAAAAAATACAAGGTGAAGAACA
Source organism: Ipomoea trifida (assembly GCA_003576665.1). Classification (NCBI taxonomy): domain Eukaryota; kingdom Viridiplantae; phylum Streptophyta; class Magnoliopsida; order Solanales; family Convolvulaceae; genus Ipomoea; species Ipomoea trifida. Next base: position 2,385,275 of record CP025659.1, on the reverse strand, counting down.
TGCAAGCACACATAAAAATTTTCAATTTTGGGTCAAATTGTGCAAATTGGTGCAAAGTGTAACTTCCAAAGCATATTTAAAACATTCATATTTGACACAAGATTAGGAGCCTTCCTAGATAGTATTGGCAATAACATGCCCTCTAGTTCCTATACCTTATCACTCGATTGATCAACTATTTCAAGAAGCATAAATCCTTTCCACACTTAAAATTGAACATCGCCCTCGATGTTTCCATGAGGAACAGAGGAAAAAGGATTAGGGTCTTAAAAGATTATGCACTAAAGCATCTTTCCACACTTAAAGAGTGTGCTCTGGGCTTCAAATAAGTTTTCTAAAAATATTATACCCATTATAACAAAATCATGCGACTCATCCTTTGTGAACCAAGACAAATTTGCTCATAAGAAAATTGGAAGAAAAGTTAGAATGATGTACCATACAGTGCGTCTATAACCTTATCTTCAGCTTACTGTCCATCTATTTCTTTAAGATTGTCAGCTCATCATCCTCTTGCCTTTTGGCATCAACCAATGTAAAGTAAATCTATGCCTCTGAAATGTTTATCCTGCATTTGTTAGCTTAAACGGTTGCATAGAAATAAACTTAAACCAACTAAAAGAAACAAAATAATAAACGTAAATAAAATTTGTTTAAAAATAAAGGATAATGTTGGGATTATTGGCACGGCCAGACTTGGGGGACTTAGGAAAATTGGATGAAAAGAAAATAATGTACGAAAATCTGTCAGGACCTGTCCACGCGGACTCACACGCGTGTTGGTCCACGTGGATCAGCACTGGAAAGATTCCACGCCTGCCACCACGCTTGTGGGCAAGCGCGGACAGCAGTGCTGATCACTTTCTTTGTCTCCCGGCTTTTGCCTTCCGCTTTTGATCCGGTTTTGCTCATGTACCAAAACCACTTGCAGTGTTAGCTCAAGCAAGGCTATTCTAAAAAGAAAATTGCTAATAACGAAGGAAAAGAAAAAGTAAACAAGAAATAAAGTTCTAATCATCTAAGGATAACGTTGGGATTGCCTCCCAAGTGCGCCATGGTTTAACGTCTCCTAGCCAGACGTGGTGTGCTCTATCCTTCGAAACACACAGATTTTGGGACCTTACCAAGCGTCCCGTGAACCTTTGCTTCAAGGAATGTCCCAAGATGGGTAACATCCTTGAATTCCCACGAAAATAAAGGAAGAACGAAATGCATGGGCGGAAGACTTTTAACCTCAAACAACCTCCTTAACTCTTCTAGGATGGTGTGCATTTCCTTTTCCTCCATATCTCTTCCTCCCCAAAAGATCTTTTCATTTTTAGCATAAGGTTGATACCATATCACTTCACTCCCATTTTCATTTTCAAATGTTGTCAAGTCTCTCCACTCAACTTTCTCTGTAAGATCAAATGTGAAAATCCCATCATTTTCTATCATCTCTCCCTCACACTCCTTCTCTTCATCTCCCCACTCTATTTGGCTAGAAAATTCGCTCTCATCCTCACACGAAACAAATGAAATAGTGTCCCCCTCACTCATCAACTCATTCTCACCCAAGTCAAAGGATTCATCTTCCGAAAAGTTAAAGCAATCATAATCATTAGAAAACAAGATAAAATCCTTACAATCATTAATCAATACATCACAATTTTTTACGGAATCATCCTCCCGAAATTTAAAGCAATCATAATCACATGTGATGGAAATATTAATGCAAGGGGAGTCATCCACACAAGTGTCAAGGGTGTTTTCAGTAAGAGCACAAGGATTTTCAAGAATATTAGCATAAGAAAGATTAGGAATTTTACCATATGTTGGCTCTTCATCTTCCCACACCATCTCAATGTCATCATCCTCACTCTCCATCTCTACTTCCTTTTGATTTTCCAATTTGAAAATTGGAACTTCTTCAAGCACCGGGGCATAACAATCTACGTTCTCTTCAACATTCACCGATTTGCTAGAATTTTGCTCTTTTTCAACCTCTTGTATAATCCTTGGATTGGCTTCCAAAGTCGGGATATCATCTATGATGGTGGAGTTGGTCTGTGACTCATTAATCTTCATGAGCTCCTCCATCATGGATAGCATCTTCGTTTCAACCTCTTCCAATGGAAATCCTTCCTCCCGAAGGGTAGCAAGATAGTCTTTCAATTCGCTTTTGATTTCGGCTCTTAAATTGGTTGTATCCTCCTTGGCCATCTTTATAAATGCTTCTATTTTTTATTTTAGAATTTCAATTTCGTTCGTGGCCAGTGGGATATAATCACAAGGATTGGTACGGGTAAAATATGGGAAAGAGGGTGGTGTTTCAAAGAAATGGGTAGTATTGTTTTCTTCGTGAATTTAGGATGAAGGTGGGTAGTGGGTGTTTAGGTGGGAATTAGGGAATGAAAATGGCTCGGGAGTATAGCTTGGGTCGATTGTTCTCATCATTTGTGCAAGCTTACTCTCTATATTTTGGGATATTCTTTTGGAGCTTAATGAGTCATTTTGATAATTGGGGTATTGTGGGGGGAATTCGTTTTGATACGGTGGGATAGGGTGTGTATATGGTTGTGGGTGATGGCTATGTACATAAGATGGATAAGAATTTTGAGGTGGTAAGTAATGATATGGAAATGGGTAAGGGTTTGGAGGTGGGTAATGATATGTTGGTGGAGGGTAAGCATAGGTGGAATGAGGGTAATAGGGATATGGTTGGGGTGGAGTATAGTTCAGAGAAGTTTCCTCATGGTGTGGGTGACTATGGGAATACATTTGAGCTCTCATTGGCAAGCTTACAAATGAGTTTCAACAAAAATTTCCTGCACAAAACTTAGCCAACAACAAATATTTGCAACTAAAAGTAGTTGCAAGTGAGCACAAGATATACAAGGCAAGGTAAGCTCACTTCTCAATCAAGTAACCAAAAATAAGAAAATAAAACAAACAAAAAAAAAAAGAAAGCAATTCAAGAACTCTTAAAAATCTACTTCAAAAATGTCAACACAATTCAAAACCGTTTGCCATCCCCGGCAACGGCGCCATTTTGATGTTGTAGTTTATGGTAAGGTGTGGATGTAGGTGGTAAAACGAAGAGTCAAGACTCCCCGAGTGTCGTGTCTCTCAAGGATGGCGAATGAGATTTGAATTTATGTTGGCATTTATGAGGTTGAAAGGTAAGAGTTGCAAGAATCAGAGGGAGAGGTTTTGTTCATGGTTGGTTTTGTGAAGGGTTTGAAGGTAAAATGAGATAGAAAATACAAAAGGGAAAAGAAGGGGATGCATGCCAATGCTAAGCCAAATGATTGATTATCGTAGGTATCTTGGAAATGGGTTTCGGGATTGAACTAGGGAGTCACGGTATTGGTACCGAGTGGCGTCACACTCAGACTCCCAATCCTCATTCGGTTGAGGCATTTTATCGAACCCCTTGCCTACCACTCCTCTCGGATCTCGTCCTTTCGGACTAAGAGCGGAGATATAGATGAGTTGGGCTCGTGAGAGGCCGCTATCGCGCACTCTCTCACTTCCTCTCGGTTCACTAACTATCCCGGCCGGAAATAGAAGCAAAGTTTGAACAACATCATCCATACAAACATCAATCATACTACCACAATTCTCAAGATCATAAGATAAAATCTAAGCATCAATCAATTGGTTAACAAGGGCACACACACCCAAACTACACTACTCTAACATAGAAAGCATTAATAACAACAAAATAAACAAAGCAAGAATATAAAAGATCAAACTTTATAATAAAAGAAGTATATTACCTAAAGAAAGCTTTGAATCTGCATCATCTTCTTCTTCATATCCTAAACTAATCGATTCTGAGGAGGAGTGTTTGTCTTCCTCCCCAAAGGGGAAGAATTAGAAATAAGACTAAGATCTAAAATTATTGGGTGCCTCCTCCTCCTCAAGGTCTTGGAATAATGAGCCTTATATAGTGGGAGCAAAATAGGGACAAGATAGTCAATTTTCCGCAGCAGAATTTTAGGGCTGTCACAGGACACTCGACGCGCCGAGCCCTGAAGAAACTTTTCGCGATCTATCCACACACGTGGTGGAGAGCGTGGGGAGCTTCGGGAATTATTCCACGTCCACCCACACGCGTGTGAAGCTGTGTGGGAGGCTCCTGCTTCATGGCTTCTTCATTTTCTACTCAGTTTTGGCCTTAAGTCCTTTTGGCTGTAGAATAGCTTAAAAACATCTTCCATGCTCGTGTTAGTGGTTTTTTGTCACATTCGAGTCTTAAAGCATGAAATTCTTATGAAATGGGTAATAAATTATACAATTCTAGCCCTTAAAACAGACTATTCTTGGTGTTTATCATGGTGTTATCGGGTTCAGATAAGAAAAATTTCGCTCTGGTAGAATTAGAGAAGTTGCTATCTTTCTAGGAGAAGAGCCTAATGGACTTTCCATAAATACCAATTCCCAATGAAAGCAACATGGGTTTGGTGGAAAATATTTTGATAGTCGAAGAGTTGGCGCATGACAAGAAATTGTTGAAGACATGAAAAGTTGTAACACAAGTGACGGACGAGCAAAAAAAAGTCTACGACTCTGTCATGAATGATATTGATTCCAATGGAGGTAGATTGTTCTTTGTGTATGGTTACGGAGGAACAGGCAAGACGTTCATCTGGAGAATGTTATCGTCAAAGATAACGAGGCGCGGTGATATTGTTTTGAACGTTGCTTTGAGTGGAATAACATCTTTGCTTTTGCTAGGAAGCAGGATGAAGCATTCCAGATTTACTATACCGTGAAACAACAACAACAACAACAATAATAACAACAATAATAATAATAATAGCCATGATAAGGGAAAATAATAAAGCAATGTTGTTTTGTTTCACTTTCTGCTTTACCCCACAAGCATATTCATTTTGATCCTGAATTTTGTGATCTCAAGAAATATCAAGGCTCCATGTATTTACCAATCTCCCTGGGATCCGGTTTGAATAAGGATGCCATTGATCTACTTCGAGGATCTTGCATGGAGTGTCATCAAGTTTAAACTTCTACACATGTCATTTACTTGACACCATCTCCACCAAATTAAGATTGTTGTCAGCAAAAAATAGAATTTACCCTTGGGACATTCAGTTTTGTAGATAGAACAAACAGGAGTTGCATGTATGATTGGAAGGGTGAAAGGAGATGGATGTGTAGGAAAGACTATGTTTTGTAGTTTCTAATAGCCAAGGCCTATGACTCAATGCAATCAACATCAAGAGAGTTACTCAATGGAACCAAAAAAGTTGGGGTACGGTGATGCCTATGCGACGAACTGCAATTAACTGAATATGAATAGGAAGAGACTATGTTGCATTCATGTGCTGCATTCAGACATGTTCTAAGATGAATGATCACTATTCAATTCTCATTACCTAGTTGCTAACAAGTATTGCATAATAATGGTTTCTATAGAGCTGCGATTACGCCAAAGCCTTCCTGGAGAACCCCGACTTAGTGTTGCCTTCTCCGCTGCGGACACCATCGAAGCTTCTGGCCATCTTCGTGGTGCCACCTCCAGAGAGCGGTAGTGATAAGAATAACTATACGTACCACTTCATCTAATCATCTCCCATTTTGCCGAAGCCATGGACTACGCCGTGTTTGAAGTAACATAATTTCAGAGACACGACGGAGAGATCAGAGAATAATAAATGTAAAAAGAATCTTCAAAAAGACAAATTTGCCCTCATCAGTTTAGCCTTTAAATATTTCCGGCTGCTTTTCACCGGTAATTTGACTGGAAGGACTGAAATTGAGAAAAATTGAATAGTTAAAGTACTAAATTGTTAGTTTTGAAAGTTGTGGATTGAAATTAACAAGACCCCAATAGTTATAGGACCAAAAGTGTAATTTACTCTATATAGTAATTACAATATAATACTTACATGTGTACGACAAGATTTGAGCAGGAAAACTCACGCATTATCATACGCTATTCATTGTACATTCATATTCTCATTGCAGCTATGAAGGGCCAAGGATCTATAGCACGAGACATGACGTCAAGGCCGATTTTTGGATCTTGCTATTGTCAAAAAGTCAGATTTGTTAGAGACGTTACGGAACATGTTCAAGCCTGATGTCGGCTCTCAACGAAAGCACCAATGTTGGAGAAAATTAATCCGGAGTATGTAATTATGTATGGATCAATTAGCTCACATAAAATATAGATAGTAAAAGGTAAACAATTGCGTAGAATTGTGCTGGTATTAGATGGAATAGAGCGGCAAATTATGCTGTGGACTCAGGTCCACCTTGCAAGGTGGACCTGGGTCAAAAACTACGTTGTTTTTGTCTCTTTTTTTTTTAATTAGTAAACATATTGCTGAATATAGAGTTGTCCAAAAATGTGTGAATGTAGAGGTTTCAAAGTGTGAATGTAGAGTATAGAAATCGTGAATGTAGATTTATGATTGTGTGAATGTAGAGTTGCCCAAAAATGTGTGAATGTGGAGGTTTCAAATTGTGAATATGGAGTATAGAAATCGTGAATGTAGAGCTATGCATGTGTGAATCTGTAATAGAGTTAAGAAGTTCTAGCAACTTGTAGCCCTGTAATGTGTGAATGTGGAGTTCTCAAGTTGTGAATATGGAGTATAGGACCTGTGAATATAGAGTTTTGAATGTGTGAATACATAACCGTGGTAATATAGTTACTAAACATATAATCCTGTAATGTGTGAATGTGAAGTATACAAATTGTGAATGTAGAGTATAGTGTATGTGAATGTAGACTCAGGTCCACCTTGCACCACCTTGCAAGGTGGACTTGGGTCCACGGCATAACAACCCGAATAGAGCCTAAGTATTACAAGTAGATTGTTAGAATGAGACATGATTTGTATTGTAGGGGAATTGAGTATGCCCTGTAATACTTGGGCAACGTTAATTTATACAAGAAAGGAGCCCAACCAACCTAGTTAGAAATGTGGCAGGCCATGAGACTAAATTAAGGTCCACATGGTGGAACGCGAGACGAAGTCTTGGGCCCACTATTCCGGGCTCTGGACCCTTCTTGGGCCGCTCAGATGATCTTCCTAGGCCCTAGGCTATGCGCTCCGAGACCCGAGGTCTTCATTATTGGACCGTTTCTAATATCTCTATCAATTAGTTAGGATCTATATCTACTAGTATAAAAGTTTTAAAATTTTCAATTTTTTATTTCTAAATGTAATTCTCTTAACTATAATGCATATTATTGAAATTGCTACAATTAAGAATGGATGTATTTGATTAGGGAAATTTCATTTATAAATCTATCTAAATACAAGAATCGATATATTTAGGATTACGTAGCCATCGCTATCTCTGTCTCTCTCTTCTGAAGAGAACCCTCCATCCTCACTTCTATTATATTTATATACTAGTGTTTTACCCGTGCGGTGCACGGATAAAATTTTGTTATTATGAATTTAAAAAAAAATTAAAAAATACAAATATATTAAAATGTACAATATAATAATATAGTTGAATTTTCATATATTTGGTCAAGTATTTTTTTTTTTTTTGAAAGGGGTCAAGTACCTATTATCATAGCATACAAAATTAAAATTTTGTATAATTAATATAATCTCTAATCATGTACATATTTATATGAATCTATAGAGAAAAAAATTACATAATTAAATTGAATTATTCCTAATCGTATTTCATATACATTATTAATTCTAACAATATGAATAATAACTAAGAAAATTATACTTAGAAATTAAAAAATGTAAAATTTAAATTTTGTATATCTGATTTTAAACTCTAATCAGACATATTTTCTTATATGATTGTGTAATACAGTGTATATACAAATAATATTTATTAATATGTATATATGT